>JARHVA010003605.1:905000-1277500 GCA_037957365.1 Torreya grandis | reverse complement strand
TTCAGAGATCTTGAGATTCTGATAGTTTCTTGAATCTCAATGAGAAACATCTTACCTCTAAGATCTTATGAGTTCCTTCAACCACTTCTTTGGATGTTTCCTTGATTCATGTTTCTCTTTGATTGAGTTTGTGATTTTTGTTATCCATTCATACTTTAGTGTTATTTTTTGTGCTTCTAATGTTTCTACCACTTTTGTCAACCTCTAGATTCATGCATTTGTTTTCCTAGTCTTAGGGATTCTTTGAAACCCTTTCTACTGATTTTGTAATCTCTCCCTCTTTAAAATTTTTAGCTTCTTTTGATTCCTTGCTACTCGAGATGCCCCCAAGCACCTCTAGTCCTTCACTCTTTTTAGTTCTTTTCGAGTTTATTTCTTTTTTACCTACTATTTACAGGTTACCAAAGCTCAACTTTATGGTAGTAAAGGGGTCCTTACTACTCAGGAGGTCCCCAAACTTTTCTAGTTCTTCTTCCTTAGTTTATTTAGTGACTATTCACTTAATTCCAACCACCTCTAACTCGCCAATGCTTACATTTTTAGTAGTAACCTTGCTAATTGAATGAATCACCTTGAGCACTTCCTTCTCTTGATCCTTAATCTCCACTTCCTTTCCTTCCTACATGATTTCATTTGGTTCCATGACACATTCTTCTCTTCCCCCACTTTTTCTTTCCCTTAACTCATCTGAACCATAGACTTGTTGTCAGAACATCTATTGGGATTTTGTCTAGATTTGTCACATTTAGTGCATATTTCATTTGTTTGTTCATAGATAATTTCTTGGGTCCATACACCATACTTGGATTTCAATTGAATGGAACACAGGAGAACTGTGTCTTGGGACACATTAATGCAAAACTTGGTGAAGATAAGTTTCCTTCTTAACTTGGTGATTGTGTCTAAAACAATGAGTTGGCCAATAGCTTTGGCTATACCTAGTAGTATTTTCTCCTCCCAATATCATCAGATAAATATCAATTGATATACAAAACTATAAATCAAATTAGATTACAACACTATCAAACTACAAGTGTTCATTTTTATGTTTAAAGTAAAGGCGTGAAATGACACTATAGACGTGTCTAAATTAACTTCATATTCACATTTTTCATGTGAAGTGCAAGAGTATTTCCACCATTTCTTTACTGATAAAGAAACTTTCAAAAAAGTGAATAATTTTTTTCTTATAACTGATGAATGTTGTGACGTCACTAACTATTGTTATTGATAAGCTGTGGTCTATAACATTGACACTGCAAGGGTTATGCAATAACACATAAGTGAAGATAGATATTCTAAATTGGTACTTAGTTGTGGAACTTAATGTTGGTGTTGTTGACATTAGTATGGGGATAGATATTTAATTTAATTTAATTTAGATATTAACGTCTACAGAAGGCCAAGACTGGTATTTGGGACATAAAAGATAATACATGAACCAATACATAAAAGGAGTGCCAAAAACATCTCCAAAAACAGAAAAAGAAACAATAAATCAACTACAAAAAGGTTGAAGAACTTGAAATCAATAGAATGTACGTTGTCTGACAGATCTGGACCAAGTTGTCTATGCATGAGATCTTTTAATATTCTTGAAATCAGTTATTTGGAAGTAAGAATTGATATGTCTGTAATTATTTGTATATGAGGACTTCAATTTGAGTGTTCTTTATCGAAGTTGAAGTGTCTCATGAATAAAGAAAGCTAAACATTTTTGATCTTTATATCAAATGAGGCTCCTTGAAGATCCATTGGAATCTCTGAAAAGAGAATGGAATCTACCACAAATTTTATAGTAGATGGGACACTTAAATATAAAATGCTTTTCACTTTCAAGCTCTAGAAAACACAACTGACATATACACTCATGTTGTGACATGGCCCAAACAAAAATAATAACAAACTGCGTTAAAGTCTGATGACTCAAATCTTCCTAGATCAAAAAAGAAAATAGCTATTAAAACCATACAAAAAAATTGTGATAAGAATATTAAAAATATACTAGAATTAAATAGAAATGAAAATTTTAAAGCTTCAAAAGTCGACCAAAGCATCAATCTCACTCGATTTAAACCAAATTAATTATACATGAAGACGCAAGATGTAAGGTGAATGTGTCCGAGCGCATTTGAAATTCAAACGCTAAGAAATGTCGTCAAAGGAGGGAGAGGAGGGTCTGGTGGTATGGTATGGTCTGGTGCGCTCCTTCCAAGTCATGACGATGTACATCCCTACGCTTATGAATATGTGTGTGCACTGTGCAGGTGTATAAAACAGACACATGAAGATGCCAAGAAGCAGCTATTGGAAAGCTGCACGATGCCTTTTCAAGAGGACAAGTACAACACTGATATCAGATTCTTAAAACTCTGCATCCTTTATGTAAGATTCTCTATAGCATCAATTGTTTTTACAGATAAGGTTTATTTATTCATGTTGTTTACGGTGCAAATAAATGTTTTCAGGCAGATAGCTGTGGGGAATTTGAACAAGTTTATTCAATGATGGAGGCCAAGGGCATTGGCATATATCACTCTTTGTTCTACGAGGCATACGCAACCTATCTGGAAATCCAAAGAAAATTATGTGAAGCAAATGCAGTATACCAGCTGGGGCTCTCTAGGTAGGCATGTGATTCTCATTTTTAAGGTGAAAGGGTGGGTTAGGGTTATAATGGTGGTCAATGCTATTCCACACCACAGGAAAGCCCAACCTCTTGCAAAGCTGAAGTCTATGTATACCAATTTCCTCAATCGAATGTTTCAAATAGCAGATCCCTCTTTTAAAAAGGTAAAAGTATGCCCGCACTGTTGCATTGTTATTGTTGTAGCACATTGCTTTTTCTCTTTTTCAAGGTAATTAATATGATGCTAATATATCATCCTACAAGTGCCATCAATGACTTGGTGTTAATTGAACCGAGGGCCTGGTCCTATGGTACTGCAACTGCGAAAATATTTAGTGGGTACTGCAAAGATTATTTAGGAGAAATTATGCAGTAAAACGGTCTTACAGAGTTTTAAAACTGCAAAAATTATTCATGCACATGAAAAATAGGAGGTTTGAATAGAAAAAAATTATAGCGTAAATTTTTATTGGCTATAAAGTACTTTTTTTATGCCTAAATTTTCTCTGCGGGTGCTACAAATTATTGCCCCCAACCTCTACCCATTTCTAAAAATCTCTTTCATTTGCAGTCATTGCTCCAATTTTTCTGGAAAATATTCAATTTTTTGCAATTGAAAAAAATTAAAGTTGCATGGAACCACCTCCAACTGCGAAATAATTGCAGTTCCCCCCTCTATGAAATGACCCTCTAAACCCCCCTATTCAAAATAACTTTTATAAACATCCATAAGTAGCCAATGTAACGACCCAAAATCAACACTTAGCATTGCACTAGGATAGAGCGCCCATGACTTATCACGTTCATCTAATCTGCACTCAGAACATTTAAAGATATCAATTCCCTCGCTGGTAGACTTTAGTACTGACAATATCACTTTGTAGTATTCTTAATGCAGTCTTTGATTTTGTTTACGTTCCATATCAATATAAATATGATACCACTTCAGCAAGGAAAAGTTCCAATATTAGAAATTAATTGCTTCCCTTGCAAATTTAAGTAGAAAAAATTGTCTAATTAATGTTTGAATTCTGTGTTAAAATTGGTTTCAAAAGAAATGAAAACTCATGGGAAATTGGCCATTGTGAATGACTTGACTACTCAGTTAAAAATTCCCACAAATTAAAACTATCATTTTTTTGTGGAAGTTGAACATGCAATATTTATTGATCTAGGAGGATTAGGGTCCATAGATCTTACAGTTGTTCACCATTGTTGCACATCTAGCCTTGCGCTAACGTCAACAACATTAGCATTAGGTTCTCCACCTACATGCCAATTTGTATGATCTAAGTTCATTGATGTGTTACTGCACAACTCTTGCAATGCCAGTACTATAGGACTCAGCTCATCAATAACATGTAGTGACGACACCACACTTTTCAATTATGAAGCGGTTGTTACCAATTGTTGTAACGGCTCAACTGACGCTTCATCTTCCTCTGTATAATAATAATGTACACTTCTATTCTTTGTAGGTTAGAGACGTAGACAAGAATAAAGTTAGAAAGTACATAGACACCATACATCTGTTCTCATAGATACCATACAAAACTTAGCATAATAAAACTTTGCTATTACAGTTCTGCATTTGATTGTCATCTTTTCCTTTTTTTCCTTTGTTCTTCAATGCACTGCACTTTGATATTCTCTGTCATTCTTAAATTTGCTTCCATTCATAACCCACTTAAATCTGTTTAAGTAGGTTGTCCATCGGGTCTACCCATGGGCCCCAACTTAGTGGTATCAGAGCATACACGCTTAATATCGTTTCTAAGTGGTACTGTGGTGTGTCTAAACTTTGTCGTTGTTTGTATGCCTACTCATACGAGGTTTGAGTACATGAAGTTAGGGCTTGGGCTTGAGACTTGTAACCTTTCATCATACCTTCCTTCACATCCTCAAATGGAAGACAAATCTTTGACGACGCCAACTTTTGAATTGTTCCAAAATATGATAGAAGATGCATTGCAAAGACAACAAAAAGATTTGGAAGATTGTGATGCACGTGAACGAGAAAGTATCATTGATCATTTATCGCTACTTCTCAAGTAGTAGACTCCTTCCACCACCTCTCATTCTCATCTGCCTTTTGGTGGTCAAATGCCATACAAGGTACAAGTCAATCTAGACATCCTTATGTTTAAAGACAAACTAGATGTAGATGCACTAGATAACCAACTTAACCTTATCTGTTCATACAATGTGGTTAATCAATTCTTTGACCAATAAAAGATTATATTCGCTCTTCTGAAAATTTCTTTATCAATAAAGAAATAGTGGGAAAACTATTGCACGTCACATGAAAATTGTGAAGATGAAGTTAACTTAGAAACATTTGTAGACACATAATGGTTTCGTAGCACTCAAAGAAACCTATTATTCTGATGATAACTATGATGACCAAAACATGAAGTTCTCTTAGTTGCGCGAAGGCAAAGAACAATCTGTGCAACAATACACAAATTCTTTTCATACTTTGGCATCCAAAATTGGGATTTAGGGTTCGAAACAAAATCTTGTTTTGAAATATAGGTCAGGTTTGAGACCACATATCCAGTCAGATATGGATTTCTTATAGATCTCTTCAATCTGAGAAGCCTACAGATTTGCTTGCAAGTTTGAAGCAAAGGCCAAGGCCAAGACTAAAATAGAAGATTCTAAGTCTTAGATCAAGCAATAGTTTAAATCTTCTAAATAGAATTCCAAATCAGGGAATAACTCCAAACACCCTCCATAAGGGAAGCAACAATCGTCAAATAACCAAAACAAGCAATCCAAGACTAGCAAGTGGTGTTTAGTTCATAACCTCGACAGTCATTCCAATGAAGAATGTTGTGCTAAGAAAACTCTACTTGCACAGCTTGAAGCAATAGGTACAAACACATCATTGGAGAAAGGTAAGCAAATCATAGATTCTGAATCTAACGCCATGGTGGCTACTGCAAACATCTCTACTACCCTTGCGAAAACAGAGGAAGCAAAAAGATTGTTCCATTCTCAATGTGGATCAATGCTCAACCAATACACTCCATTATTGACAATGGAAGTCAAAAGAATTTGATTTCTCCCGAAGCAGTTCTCAGATTGAACTTGCCATTGATGCCTCACCCACAACCATACTCTAATGGATGATTCAATGTGGGATTTGAGAAACACGTCACTCAACAATGTCAATTGGCGTGTAATATCATGTCTTTTCAAGATACAATCTTTTGTGACATTGCTTCATTAGAGGTATGTGATGTTTTACTTGGTCAACCATATCTTTACCATCAACATGCACTCTATAAGGCAAATCCGAAAAATGTTGTCATAGATGTTGGTGATAAGGGATACCACATATTGGAAGTAGTCCCTAAGCTATCACTCATTAGCACCAAGCAGTGTAAAAAGCTAGTCACATCTAGTAAGAAGTTTGTGCTTTCGATGGTAAGATTTGAACGTAAGATCGTCCTTGCAGTACCAGTTCATACTGCAATTCCTCCAGTGGTAACAATATAAACCTCATAGTTGAACCACAAGTTGGAAGAATACAAGGATATCTTTCAGCTACTGAAGGAAGTGCCTACACACTATGAGGTGAAACACAATATTGATTTGATCCGTGGGCTATCTCCACCTAATGCTTCTTTATACATTAGATCATTTCTGGAGAATGAAGAAATCAAGTGACAGATCCATGAACTTGTGGACAAAGGAGCTCATCGCCTTGCACCAACCCAATTGTGCTTGCACCAAAGAAAGACGACACATGGAGGTTGTGCATCGATTACAAAGCTCTTAACAAGATCACAGTGAAGAATCGCTCTCCTCTTCCAAGGATTGAGGACTTGTTGAACTAACTCCGCAGTGCAAAATACTTCACCAAAATCAATCTTAATTCTAGGTATCATCAGATTCCTATTGAACCTACAGATGTATGAAAGACAACCTTCAAGGTCAAAGGTTTGTTTGAATGGTTAGTCATGCCCTTCGGTTTGACCAACACATCAACTATATTCATGCAGATGATAATGACATTCTTAGGCCATTCACTACTTCATTTGTTGTAGTCTACCTTGATGATGCCCTAATCTTCAACAAGACATGGGATGAACATTAACGCCATATAGAGCAAGTGCTTGACACTTTGCGGAAACACAAGCTATATGCACACATGGATAAATGGTCATTTTCTATGAGGGAGATACAATATTTGGGATACATAGTAGACGCATGAGTGCATGTGGATCCAACCAAGATTCAAGTCATCTAGGAATGGCCACAACCAAAGAATCTTATAGAGCTCTCAGCTTCTTGGGATTAACAAATTTCTACAGGAGATTTGTACTTGGTTTTTCTCATGTGACTTGGCCTCTGAACTAAGTTACCAAAGGTGGCACTAAAGCAAAGTTCATTTGGGAAGCCGCACAACATAAAGCATTCAAAGAATTGAAATGCAGACTCTGTTTTTTACTGGTACTTGCTTTACAAGTCCTTCAACAACTATTTGAGCTTGAGATAGATGCCTCAGACTTCGCACTTGGAGCAATGTGCACTCAACATGGTCACCTTGTTGCTTACCACAACGAAACATTCACTGCACTATTAAGAAACTACCCAACTTATGATTGTGAGCTTTATGCTATTGTTCAAGTATGTAAGCATTAGAAGCATTATATCTTGGGCAAGGAGACTGTGATCCACATAGATCACAAGCCACTTCAGTTCTTGTAGACTCAAAACTGCATCAGAAATGGTCCTTTTATCTTTAGTAGTTCCTTTTGAACACCAAGCATAAGAAGAGAAGTGCCAATCCAATCACTGATTGTCTAAGCCATCCTCTGGTTCAAGCTCTCCTTTCTGTACTTGACACATGTGGAAATGAAGTCAATTCATGGTCAAATTTATATCTATCAGAATTTGCTTTGTGGCAATTTAGTTCTAGATTTCTACTTGCAAGATGTATCACCTTGGGCACTTGTGCGTTCTGCATGAGGCAAAGATGTAAGGAATAAGAGAGAAATTTTAATGTACTACAATAATAAATAAAGAAATATAGTACACAAGATATTATGTGGAAAACCTGCAACTTGTTGGAAAAGCCACGAGACAATGGCAACTCTCTTTTTACTGGATATGAATGATTTTTTTCATCACAATAATAGGGTCGTACCCTTTAAATAAGAAAAACAAGATTCCAGAAACACATTTTGAAATCCGCGTGAAATAGTACGTGTGGGTCCTATGTTGTATAATCGTACCATTTCATACAAACCCTAAAAAACCACTTGTATTGATGCCAATCCCCCTCATGCCGGATGGCTTGTCATATTGCAACTAATATTGCCAAGGGGATTACAAGGTGTCACACCATTACATTTGTTGGTTTGGATATTCACTTCACCTCTTAACAAAAGAGACAAACTAATATGGGAGGCTCATTTTAGCAAGGTTGTAGGACATTTTGGAGTTGAAAAGACTCTTGCAGTGTTGCAAAAGTACTTTCAACATGTTTGTCTGGATCCACTTTGGAATCTCAGAAACTATCCTATCTATAAGAAAGCAATATCAACTCTAGAAACAACTCAATTGTGCTTTCAACATGTCTAGATCCACTTTGGAATCCCAAAAACTATCCTATTTGATAGAGCTACAAGGTTCTTGAGCAATTTCTGGAAAGTGTTTTGGTTTATGCTAGATACAAAATTGAACAAATCCACCGCCTTTCATCCACAAATCGATGGACAAACGAAAGTGGTAAATAAGATGATAATGCACCTTTTGAGAGTGTACATTCAAAGAAGCAACACACTTAGGATGAGAACCTGCGTATCATTCAACACAACTGCAACATAGCTTTGCACAACTCTACCGCACAACGCTTTTCAAGTTTGTTTGGGTTTCCAACCTTTGGCACCCATTGATGTAGCTTACCCTATTCTGCCATCAACAGTAGCAACTTCTCCAACTCAAAATGAAGTTGACAAAGTTGTTCAATTCATTGAGCACATTCAACACATTCATTAGCAAATGCAGACCATACTGCAACATGCTAATGCGAAATACAAGCAGTGCCATGACAAGCATTGGACACTGCACACCTTCCAGGTTGGTGATTGAGTTTGGTTACACTTGTAGAAGGAAAAACTGACAGAACCTTACCGCAAGCTTCGTCCACTTCAATATGGGCCCTATATCATCACCAAGCAAGTAGGAGATAATGCTTTCGAGCTTAATCTTCCAACTTACCTTGGGTTGCATCTTGTCTTCAACTCAATGCGTGCATCACTACTTTCCACCCTTGTTGGATACTTCAGATACTATAGACTCTTCAACAGACAAAGATCAATCCAGATTGCAACATCCCAATATAATTAGATCAAGTCATTGATGCTTGGGTTAAACGGATGTGTCGAAAAAAGATCCCTTTCTTCCAAATTGTCAAAGTAGGTGAAGTGCCTTCTTAGGGAAAATGGTTAACATAAGTGTAGGTTGCAAATCTCTTCCTACATCTTCCGCAACTGCATGCAATGGGACCATTGCTCTTATAGGAAGGGTGACTGATCCTAGAGGATCTGGGTCTGTAGATCTTACAAAAGTTCACTGCAATTGCACATCTAGCCTTGCACTAATGTCAACAACATTGGCATTGGCTTCCACCTATGTGCCAATTTGTACAATCCAATTCCACTTATGCGTTACTGCACAACTGCTGCGTCAATAATGTAGAACTTAGCTTGTCAATAATGACTGTTAGTGATGTCATTGCACTCTTTGGTTATGAAGCGGTTGTTACTAATTGTTGTAACGGTTCAACCAATGCTTCATCTTCCTCCATTAGATAATAATGTTCACTTCCATTCTTTTTAGATAATAGACGTAGACAAGAATGAAGTTAGGAAGCACATAGACACCAGATATTTGTTCTCACAAATATTGTACAAAACTTAGCATGATAAAACTTTGCTATTATAGTTCTACACTTGGTTGTCATCTTCTCCTTTGCTTTCCGTGTTCTTCAACACATTGCACTTTCATATCCTCTGCCATTCTTAAATTCGCTTCCGTTCATAACCCACTTGTGGGTTGCCCACTGGGTCTCCTCTTAGGCCCCAGATCATTATACAATGAAATTTGATGTTTTCCCAAATCTACATTGACACAAAAATATTGGTCAGATTACCTTCATTGTTACCAATGACTTATGATACAAATGTTTCACCTTTGCATAAACAACTCTAGCGTTTTTCAAGCACCATTTATCATAGATATTGTATTTAGAAAATAACTTATATATTTTTTAGTTAATAGCATAAAATCATATAAAAAGGATAGTACAATCATTACAAACATCATTTCATATTGCATTTCTAATGTGTATGCTTCAAACAAGGTTTGTGCAAATCCTTATGTTCTAGAATCTAGATTAAATCTTTTGGTAGGTTATAGGCATTATTGTTAGATACAAGTGGTCTAGCACAATTAAGCAAACAAATACTAAGATATTTTACCTTGTGCATCGCATTGCATAAGCTAATTCACAAGTGAATATGCACTTGGATTAGAACCTTGTTCTCCTTAGCATCTTACATATTTGATTACCACATCTCTAGTAATGGAATACACCAAGGAAGATAATTGCAACACCAATTAGCAGGATACAAGGATTGACATAGTTGTCCTTCTTGTACACTCATTGTATATAGATATGCATGTATGCATTTATATGTAAAGGAAAGCTTATAGTAGAAAAAATCTTCTAAAAATAGAAAGATGGTTGACATTTTAAAAAGAGAAATAGTATATGTGATGAAAAGATAACAAAAGACATGCACGTGATCATGGGTGGGTTTTAATAAACAAAAATACTATATGTGACTATTTTCTATCAACTAATAGAATTTTGAATGAGCAATTTGAATTGGATGAAGGGCTGGCTCACATTAACATCACAGATGCCAAAATGAGCCAGGAGATCCAAGTGATTGGGTCCCACATCTTGGAGAATTGTGTAAGCCCTGTAGTGGATGGGCTTCAACTTGTGATATTGTTGGTTGTTAGACCTCTACTCATCCAAGTGAAGCCAAACACGAACACCAACTTGGAAAGAATGAGGTACTGAATGACGGTCAAAGTGCCTTGAATTTGGTCTGATTTTGCTTAAAGATATCTTGAATTTTGCTTAAAGGAAGATGCTTTGTCGTGCTCCTTCTGTTGGTGGGACGTAGTTGGAGTCAAAAGAGCAACCAAAATCTCATAATTTGCCATTGGATGGAAGCCATAACATACTTCAAAAGAAATATGCCTTGTAGAGACAAGGGTAGCTTGGTTGTAACTAAACTGAAGGATGTGCAAATATCTAATGTCCCTTTTCAGGGCAAATTAGATTAATTTAGGTTTCCCAGCAAACCCTTAGAGAAAAATACAACACTCAGAGATCTGTTTTTTAAATGAAAACCCTAGGGAAAATCACATAATTCTGATTACAAATTGACAAGAAAACCGCTGATTGAAACCACCAAATGATGACGTCAGGGCTAAATCAAATGCCAAAGGATGATGTCAGCCTTCCAGATGAAATGCAGCCCAAAAATGATGCTAAAAAATGTCATGTAAGCCCTCCCAAGTGTGACATCATCCCTTGGATGGATGCCCTAGCAGTTCTGGATAAAAATCCAATATTTCCTTGATTGATTTTGATGAAGATTTGAATTTCTAGATGATGCCCTAATTATTGTCACTTGGAAAGCTGATGTTGATGTAAATCTGAAGCCCAAATGTAATCTTTGGATGAAATTACCACAAGTGACCTTGAGGGTTTATGTCAGATTAGTAACTGAAAGGTGGAGGTTTTTGTCCCCACAAACCAAATTGAAATGGAGGGTTTCGTCCTCAAATGCAAACGTTGGAAGCAAATGCCCAAATTGAAAATAGATATAATAATCAGGATGATCCCAAATGACCTCCAAGGCTCTCTTTTTTATAACTTTTTCTGTCTTTTTTTCCCAAGTTGGCCTCTTACTTTGCTTTAATAAAGTATGCTTTTATTTTTATTTTTCCCTTTTCTAATAACAAAGTAATATTAAGTTGTCACTTTTTAGTAAGATAAAAAGTACGTCACTTAGACAACTTAAAATTTTAATTTTATTATTTTTTCACTTTAAGGAAAAAAGAGGACATGACAGTCCGCCCTTCCCAAAGATTGCTTGTCCTCAAGCAATACTTGAACCATCATGCAAATCTTCGGATCCCAAACTTTTATGCATGGACCATTTTGAACTAAAACAAAAGGATCCTGTATCTTTTACTACAAGTTGTGTTCTTCACTCTCTCTCCATTCTTAGAGTGCTTTCCATGATGACAACAAACTTGAAATGGCATAGTATGAAACAACAAATCTGAAATATGACTTTCCTTTTATACCTTGGGTTGTAATTAAATTGCTTACCTCCTTTTTTTGATTTAGAAGTAGGAGCTTTTGAGAGATTTGCCTTGACACAACCATCTTTATAATTCAGAATTTCAAAATTAGTGGCATCAACTAAAAATTTCTCTTTACTTGCATGTTCGTCACTATAGTTACTCAGAAAATCAATCTCACACGGTAATGACTCAAACTTTGCAATGCTTGGAAGATTGATAGGTGCTTCTAGGGCTGAAACATCCTCAATTTTGGATACTCGGCATTCAACGTGTAATGTTTCTTTCGCTGGAACAACTTTAGTCTTGAACACTTGGCATTCAACATGTAATGCATGTTCTTCCCTTACATTGTTAATGTAAACATTTTGTTTATCAAAAGTCATACCTATTTTTGTTGAAGATCCTTCACTTTCCACTTGCATGGTGGATTCCTTTATGGGCTGCTCACTAACTCCTTTTGGATTTGACTTTTCTTGCTTCCTGATTTCTTCCTGGGGATACTTTTGAGGTTTTGACTTTCCATCCTTCTTCAACCTTCTATTTCTATTTTCTGTGTATACTTACAAGAATTCTTCAAAAGAATTATAAGATGTGTATATACCAAACTTCTTATCTTATTCATCAAAGGCAAAAAGTTTGACCTCATCTTTGTCACACTGCTCTTCTAACCAAGTCTCTTGAATAGGATCTTTCTTCTGTGTTCTAAAAGAATCTAGGGCTTGATAGCTGATATAAAACTGCTTCAAAATCTAGTTCTTAAAATCTTGGCTCTTTGTTTGTACTTGTCGTGATTTTATGTTGATTTCTTCAAGACAATCCTTAACTTTTTGGTGCTCTTTCTGTATTTGTAGCAACACTTCTTGGATAGGATCTATGTCTTCTTCTTTTAGCAATAACTTAGGCCACCAATCCATGTTCTCTCTCCTAAGTTCCCTTTCACTCCCTTGCATGAAGACTCAACTGCAAATTAATTTTTCCCACAAGCTAGTAGGAAAATCGGCTCTGATACCATTGTAGTAACCCTTTTCTTAATAAATCAGAAATTGGTATTTTTTGCTAAAACCCTGATAATTCAATCAAACACAAAACACCACATGCAATACAAAATATTGATAACCCTTGGTGTACTATTATTTCAGTCGATTGAATACATTGAAAAACAATTATGGAAGATACAAATAGTATAATAAAATCAGAATATTAGTTTTCATAGATTTTTCCTCCAAACCCTAACCTGGGACAACATAAAGGCGAAAGTTTTCCTTGAAACCCTAGTGGGAAATTTTCCTAATAGGTACGAATGGCTCTTGGAGTGGTATGGCCTACTACATTGTAGTTGTATGGCCAGGAACAACCCAACAAAGCCATTGTACGGATCCGTATAGATATGTACTTTTTAATTTTTTTTCTCTACCTGTTTGTAAATTATTGTGATCTAGTCCTGGACAATATGTGTAATGGCCCCAAATTGTGACAATGATGAAAATAGACGGTTTTCCAACAAATCCCTATCAATCCCAAACAAAAACTGAATTCTAAAATTTAAAACCAGCGAACCCTAGGGCTGTATATGCATCGCCAAATTGAAAATCTCACACTTCCAAATATATAAAAATAAATATAAAAATACCTTATGAGATTTAGCCAACTATGGCTCACACAGTGACGAAAGGAAGTTGAATTGATGTACTTTCCATTCCAAACTCTCAACGCCACCAAGCTGATTTCAATGCCATCTTCTCACCAAATCCACTCTAAAAACTCTATAACTGAAGATAAATTGTAGACAAATTCCAACATGCATATCATGTAAAAGTTGGCCAAAGTTAGGGCCTAAAACATGATTAATTTCCCCCAAACCAATTCGTTTCAAATAGGAATAAATAACATGTAATAACTTCATAAAATCAGACTTGCATTCATCTCAAACCCACTAGAAATAGGTTATAAAATTCACCAATATTAGTAATAATTAATGGCCTATTGTTTAGGGCTAAACAATGCACCCTCAACCCTTGCACACCCTTTTCAAATGAATCACTCAACTCAAAAAATAAGGGTAGAATTTTCAGAATTAAACCCTTGCCTTAAACACTCCAAAATTCCTTCAAACTCTTATGATTTATTGCCACAAAAATCAGAAATAATAAAACAACTTGTACCTTGTCAAGCGGAGTCGAAAAACCCTCCGAAGATGCCAAAATCTCTTCCAACTGATTTGCCCTACCTTAGAAAAATATAGAAAATCAGATTATTTCACTTACCAAAAATCCTCAAAATGGCCTTCAAAGGCTCTTAGGTCAAGTTGCCCAAGCTGAAAAATTAGTAATATTTTATACTCCACAAACACTCCAAATCAGCTCCAAAATCGTCAAGATTAGCCCTCCAGTCAAGTCACCATAGCTGAAAAATTAAATAGAATATTATGCAACCTTATTTGACTTCAATGAAACTCTCCAAATGGCTTGCCCAACTCTCTAGGCAAGTCGCCACACCCTAGAATGATCTTCAATGCCAGGAACAAGCTCCCAAGGTAATTCACCACTCTCCAAGACCTTTAAAATCGCCAAAACCATTTTTCGATAGGGTTTACAATATTTCTTTAATATAGTTGGTGTCCAAAAACACCTTTGTAGATCCACTTGCATGTAAACATGCAATTTTGAACCTCACTTACAGCTCTTGAATAGAGCTGTCCAAGTAGAAGGAATGGAGGATTTCGTCTCCAAACCCTTGACACTTTTTGAAAGTTTTCATCTTCGAAATGTAGTAATCAAGTTTGACATACTTGATCAAAGTTTCCAATTTAATATTCAGCATAAGCATTCACAATATTCCTCCATTGCTTTTATTTCTGACTTCCAAGGGTGGCACCCAAGTTGGAGGGTTGTAACCCTTTTAAAACATAAGCACTCATTCTGTTTAAATTCCTTTTTTGAAGGTTAAGGCTCCCATAACCACAACTTAAGTGAACATAAGATCAAAAGTATTTTTTTGCAAACTCAACTGAAAATTAGAACACTTAAGTACTTTTACATTTTTGCTCATACATTAGCCTCCCTTCATATTCCCTTTTTCTTTCCTTCTTTTAGCTTTGTGGGAACAACCAAGCTAAGCATCCAAAAACAAGCTATGCCAAAAAGGGGGACATTACAATCCTCCCCACCGAAAATTGCTTGTCTTTAAGCAATTGCAAAAGCCATGGGACTGTCCCCACATTCTTCATAATGCATCTTCTCATTGAAATGACTGTCCATTGAAAAGAACCTTCAATTTGAACTTTCCATTTGCTAAACACATACTTTGTTGGCTGCCCCCATAGGTTCAAGATGTCATAATCATTTCCCAAGAATTCCTCATAACCTTAAAAAACTAAGACATACCATGCTTGATTGGTTTTGATATAGTATCTCAAGCTGAATAATGTGCCTTCATAAAAAGTATTCATAATTCTGTAACTAATCATTAAGACCTCATCATACAACATACCTTGAGTGATAAAAGTACATAGGTACAACCTTTCTTGAGTGTGTCTTCTACCATTCCCTTTATGCATGAAAAAGATGTAAAATTGATCAAACGAAAGCCCAAGCCAACTCCCAACATAACATTGTACCTTCGAATTTGATTGAATTAAAAGCATGCTTTCTTATACACATTTCCGGAATACACCCTTGGCTGGAATTTACGAGTAAAATCAGATTTTTGGCCTCCTATATACCGCTGTACTTGACCTTCAAAATCAGAGTTTATTATCTGATCATTTTCAAAATGCATCTTGGCACCAAATTTCCCCAATGTGGGCTGTAATATGCCATAAAAATGCCAATTTTCCCCTATTTCATGTGGCTGAACTTGTTTTTTTAACTCAGAAAATTTGAAACAAAAAAATTCAGACTTCTTACCATTTTTTCCCACTCTTTTTCTTGGCTGCCATGTGCAAAATAAATTGTTTTTGATGCCCCCAAGGATCCATAGGTGATCCCAGCTATGCTTATCCTTCTTTTGCAAGTAGGAGGACCTTCCTTTCTTGTCATTTGGACCCTTTGAACAGCTGCTAGTCACTCTCATCCCTTCAAATTTGAACAGCTGCAAGAAGAAATAGGGTGCTGCCCCAAGCATATTTTGGGTTGCCCTTGGCAATCCATTCTCTCCTCATCCCTTTTAATATAAGCATGACAAAGATGGGAATTTGCAGTATTTACCAAATGCTTTATAGAAGACTCCAATTTGGGATGAAAGGGCTGTGTTTTATGTTTAGGGATAGTCTTCTTTTTCACTTTCCTCATGCTCATGATACATCCTCCCAACATATTATTGGCATTAGAAGAAGGGGCCTCTCCATCACTCAAACCATGCAAAACAACCTCCTTGCTTGCTTTTTTTAATTTGAGTTCCCTGGTT
Organism: Torreya grandis; assembly: GCA_037957365.1. Taxonomy (NCBI): domain Eukaryota; kingdom Viridiplantae; phylum Streptophyta; class Pinopsida; order Cupressales; family Taxaceae; genus Torreya; species Torreya grandis. The sequence goes on along the minus strand of JARHVA010003605.1, from coordinate 1,261,059 downwards.
TGGTAGTTTCGTGTATACTCACCGAGTGCAACCATTGAATACCAAAGACCATATTGGTCTCTCTTGTGCCCGCCACATAAAAATCATCCTCAACCACATGTTTTTCCAAAGTGAGGCTAAGCTTTGGAATCTTGGTTGTACAAGGGATGGTGAATCTATCCGCTATTGTGACTCTAAATCCTTTGAACTCCACCGATTGTAGTCTGCATGATGTTACTAATCCTCTATCAATGAAATTGTCAGTTGCCCCATTATCAATAAGTATGGTAATAGGTGTACTCTTCAATGATCCCTTAATGCTGAAGTGATAATATCTAAGAGCCCTTGAAAGTGATGCCAAGGTGCCACTCAACTCCTCTTCTTCCTCTATCTCCAAAATGTTTCCCTCATAGTTGGTTGTCCCAACTTCATCCTCATTTTCTTCTTTGGAAAGCACCTCGATATAGTGAACCCATCCGTTGCCACGACAATTGTGGCCTTTCACCCAAGGGTCCTTGCAGGTGAAGCAAAGACCTTTCCTTCTTAGCTCATTTCTCACATTAAAGCTATTACGTGGTAGCTCCTTCTGCTGCCCCAAACCTGGTTGGTTTGGTTTAATCAAAGGACCCACATGATTGGCCTTAGGTGGCCCTGCAAAGCCACTCTTGGGCTGTCCAATCATGCATGAACCACATCTTTACTAAGCACTCGAGGAAGTTTTTTTTGGTATTTTTTGATGATATTTTGGTGTATAGTAAGACATGGGAAGAACATCTGAGACACTTGGATACAGTGTTGGAAATTTTGGAGCAACAAATTTTCTTTGTTGAGGAGTTTAAGTGTATTTTTGGCATGATTGAAGTTTTGTACCTTGACCATGTCATCAATGCCCAAGGAGTCTAAGTGGACCAACAAAAGATCTAAGCCATATTGGATTGGCCTCCTCCTACCACAATGTCACCGTTGAGGGGATTCTTGGGTTGTTGCAGTTACTACAGTAGGCTTGTTAAAGGATTTTCACAAGTGGTTGTTCCATTCACTGATTTAACGAAGAAGGGGGCATTCAGCTGGTTTGAATCAGCCCAAACAACCTTTGACAAACTCAAAAAATTAATGAGTTCATGCCTGGTATTAGCTGTTCCAGATTTTTCTATTCCATTTGTGTTAGAGTGTGATGCATTAGGGGAAGGGATTGTGGCAGTTTTGATGCAAACGAGACATTCCATAGCTTTTAAGAGTCGGAAATTCAAAGATACATAATGTGGATTATACATATATGACAAAGAGATGCTGACCATCATGTATGCATTAATGAAATTTAGGCAGTATTTGGTTTGTGGCAGATTTGTGGTCAAGATAGATCACAACAATTTCAAGTTTTTTTCCAACCAAAAGGACTTGAATGACAGGCAACAAAAATGGGTGAGTAAACTATAGGCCTATAACTTTGACATAGAGTATGTTAAGGGAAAAAACAATGTTGTAGCTGATGCTTTGTCTAGAAAACCATTTCTATGCTCTCTGTTTGAAATCTCTACTGATTGGAAGTTTATTATAATAACAAAGTATGCAAAGAATGTTTTCACTAATGATATCCTTGAAGGCAAAGTAAAGGATGACAAATATAAAGTGATGGATGATCTCATCCTTTACAAGGATAGAATTTATCTTGTTATGGAATCAAAAGTGAAGAATAAACTCTTGAGAGCTATACTGATACACTTTTGGCTGGTCATCCAGGGTATGTCAAGACTTACAAGCAAATAAGAGATATATTTTTCTGGAGAGGACTCAAGGGAGAGGTCCTCCAATACATCAGAGAGTGTATTACTTGTTAGTAGAACAAAGCAAAACAAGTATTTCTATTAGGTTTGTTGTAGCCCTTACCAATTCCAAATAAAAAATGGGAGAGCATTTCTATGGATATTATCATAGGTCTTCATAAAGTTCAAGGTAGGAGTTGTATAAATGTGGTCGTGGATAGACTTACTAAATATGCTCACTTCCTTGCTATTCCAACTGAGTTTAAGGCACCACAAGTTGCTGATTTGTTTTTTAGGGAAGTATTTAGGCTTCATGGATTGCCTAAGCACATAGTGAGTGACATGGATAGCAGGTTTCTTAGTTTCTTTTGGCAGGGGCTCTTTCATTTGACAGGAAATGAGTTGAATCCTACTAACAATTACCACCCTTAAACAAATGGGCAAACAGAGATTATGAATAAGTGGATTGAGGGATATTTGAGGAACTATGTAGCAGGGCAACAAACAACTTGGATCAAATGAATATATATGGGGGAGCATTGCTACAACACCTCATATCATATGTCCATTGGTATGACTCCTTTCAAGGCTTTGTATAGTTTTAATGCTCTTTCTTTTATTGGATTTAGTTATTGCAGACAATAGAGTGCCAGGGGCAAGAGACTTGCTTGCACAAAGTCAAAAATTATTGGAGTCACTAAAAGAAAACTTTCAACAAGCACAAAATTATCAAACGTTTTATGTGGACTAGCATTGTATTGAGAGAACGTTTGAGGTTGGAGACATGGTTTTCTTGAGATTGTAGTTCTATCGACAATCTTCTTTCAAGAAAAGTGGAGTTGAAAAGCTCAAGCCTCCCTTATATGGTCTTTATAGGATTAAACAGAGGATTGGAGAGGTTGCTTATGAGTTTGAATTGCTAGATTACAACATAATTCATAATGTATTTCATGTTTCGTGCTTCAAAAGGGCACTAGGACAAAACATAATTCCTTCAACTGAGTTACCTCCTTTAGATGATGAAGGTAAATTGATCTTGGTTCCAGAAGCTATTATTGAAGTTAGAGAGAAGAAATTTAGGAACAAGAGCAGAATAGAATATTTGGTGTGTTGGAAAGATTTCCCAACAGAGATGCTTCATGGGAAGGTGCAAAGATCCTTGAACATCCTAATCTACAATTGTTTGAGCGCACACAATTCCGGAAAACGCAAACTGTCATGTCTTTTTTTCGAAATTAAGCCAGTTAGAAGACCCATAACCTATTCCTTATTTCGCGTAGGATAAGGGATAAAGTTAGGGAAATAAATTAATGATAATACTTTAAGTTGTCTTAAGTCACTTTTATTTTATAACATGAAAATGACACACTTATGTATTATTATTATTATTTATTAAGAGTGCTAAAAGTAATTATCATTAAGTGGATGAAAAGTGATATTTTATTAAAGTATTTTTAAATACTTTTAGGGTGAAATTAGAAAAGATAAATTATAAAAGGAGAAGTGGGGCTAAAAAGATCCATTATTCATTATTGATTATCAAACCTTAATTCAGAGCTTGAGCCATTGTGTTCAATCTTTTCATCTAAGGATGAAAACCCTCTGATATATAGATGTGGACGATGAAAACCCTTTGACCCATTGAGGTATTCCATCCAAGAATCATAATTGTGCTTGCAAATCATGATTAAATTTCAGTTTCAGTGTGATTGAGGATTGCCATCATTTTCCAGCCCTTGTGAGGCTTTGAAATATTTTCTAGGCTGCTGCAATGGGGTTTAGGTGGATGTTTGTTGTTCTTGAAACCCTCAGAAGCTGATGTTCCCTTGATTGGGCTGTCGTACACTTGCGTGGCTATTTGAAGGGTGTTCGTGCCATATCTATGCTTGGCGTCAATCTGAATTGAGGAGGGCTATATGCCCTCCTAGTTGCCTTTGCTGTTGGGTGTTCTCCTTGCTGCCTCCTTGTGCCCACAATGGACATTCCAGCGAGCGTCACACTCCAAAAGGGATTGCCATACATCTATCACGACATATTACAACCTGCTGTAATAATGGGGGACTGTTGTACCTTGTTTCCAAGCTGCTGGACATTGATTGGTATTTATTGTTGAGTTTATTCATTTGTTGTGGGATTTTTACAGTAAGGGTTTGTTGTAATCGGTTTTGAATTTATAATGAGTTGCTTGAATAAATATTACAGTTGGGTTGTTATCAGATTTGGAGTGTCAGTTTGTATGTTTATGTTTAGTATTTATTTCAGCTTGCTTAAATTCAAAAAATTACAAAAAAATTCAAAATAGAAAAAAATCATAAAAAAGGATATTACAATAAACCCCTGTGTTGCAAAGCAAAAAAATTTCAGTTAATTTAATACAAGTTGACTTAGTCACTTCTTATTTAATCAAATAATTGGAAAGTTAAGGATATAAACCACAAAACTTCAGCAGGTTGGTGTGTGAGAAAGAGTGGGGAGTATTTGACTTAGTCAAAGTAGCTTTGACTTGATGTCATGGAAGTCAATAATTGTGAAAATATGTATAACTATGATGTCAAAAGATTTGCAATTTCAAACAATGCTATCCTCTACCCCTTTATTCTTACTTGGATATCCTTCCTAGTGTATGTCTTCAGATTGTCCCCTATTGTCTTGAAACGAGACATAAACAAATTTGCGTGCGCTAATATTTCTTCTTTCATTGCACCATATAACCTTCAACATCTAGTGTCCTCTGTGGTGCCTTCACTTGGCATCTATGAGATGTCACTAAGAAGGACCTTCTGACATAGTTGGCTGCTTCAATTCACCATCCATCCCCTCCCCTTAGATCTGCATTTGTAGCTTGTTTTTCTTCGTGTTTTTCTATTCATGAATATTAAGCATTGTTTTTTTCTCATCATTTTCCACAACATGATCAAATTGACGAAGAATACAATGTTTCATGCATAGACGAAACACATCAAAGTGTAACATCACTATATTAGGGAACATGTTTAAAATGAGATTGTTTTTTTTTTAAGACATAAGACCGAGCAACAAACTTCTTTACAAAACAACTAAGAAATAATAAGGTTGAAAAAGCTTGAAAAATGGTGGCTGTACCTGAAATAAATATCAATGAAGGGTGTTAATATATCATGCTTATTACATGCGATAGGTTGCTTGGAGTAATATTTTGTTTTTAAATGCATCTATTATGTTAAGAGACTGATATAAAGCATTGTTTTTTTCTCGTCATTTCCCACAACATTGTTAAGCACTTGGTATTACTGAGAGGGTGGGGGGGTGAATCAGTAATAGATATCTTTTTCACTTTTTACATAAACAATTATTCCACTTAAGATATGCAATATAATCAAATCACAACTCGCACAACACAAAGTAATAGTGACACAAGATTTATACGTGGAAACTCTTTTGGGAGAAAACCACGGAGAAATAGATCTCAATATAAAAATTCTTTGACACCAACGTACTGGAGCACCAACCCCAATACAATTTTGTAAGCACCAACTTACAGGAGCACCAACTCAACGAAACTAAGTGAGCACCAACTCACAAGAGCACCAACGCTTTTGAACGAAGGCACCAACCCTCTGGACGAAATAACACTTCTATCTCTGACTTGTTGCTTACACAACAGATGATAGGACTTTGCTTCTTCACTCTTTTAGATCCAATCAATTACAATATAGCTTTGCTACTATATGCCTTATACTTTGTTTATGCTTTTTTGTTTCAACAACCACTTTTCTTCTCAAATATTTCTGCTCTTCTTTCTCTCTCTCTCTCTCACACTTATATGATCTTCAATCAAATCGAATGCTTGTGATACTTCTACAGATCTTCTCCCTTATATGGTCGTTAAAAGATGTGTCCCATCCAAGAGGTACCTCTTCACCAAGAGATGTGACCGTTGACAATTCCGTTCACTTCCGGCAACAATTCTATTCACTTCCGGCAACAATTTCATTTGACATCAATGACAATTATTCCAACAATCACCCCCTTTGTCATTGATGGCAACCACATACTGAAACTACTCCCCCTTGTTGTACTGTCTCTTCTATCTGAATCCTTCTTTGTTGTAGCTCCCCCTTTCTGTGACATCCTCTTTCTGTACTTCTCCCCCTTTGACATCAATGGCAAAGGGTCTATCCAAGAGCTAGTACTTAGCTCCCCTTTAGCTGATGCTTCCCTTAAGTGGCAAGAAGCAAAATAAATTACTCCCAACTTCTCACGTAGGTACTCAAATGTGTCCAGAAGTGCCTTTGTGAAAATATTTGCTATCTGCTTTGTTGTATTAATGTATTCCAACTTGACTTGTTGATATGCAACTTGCTCTCTCAAGAAATGGTATCTGATTGGAATATGTTTCGTTCTGGAGTGCATCACCGGATTCTTCGAAATACAGAGGGTACTGGTGTTGTCATAGTTTATGGAGATAGGTTGATCATACTTCACCTTGATATCTTACAGAGTTTGCTTCATCCAAAGCACCTGAGTGCAACACAGAACTACCTCTATATACTCTGCCTCTGTTGTGGATAGTGAAACTGAATTTTGTTTCTTGCTTAGCCAAGATACTAAGCTATCACCGAAGAAAAATGCAACTCCACTTGTACTCTTCCTGTCATCTAGGCAACCTGCGCAATCTGAGTTTGTATATGCCACTAAAGTGAAATCTCTCCCCGTAGGATACCATAATCCATAGTCCAGGTTCCCCTTTATATATTTGAATATCCTCTTCACAACTTGTACATGAGTTTCCTTGGGGGCTGCTTGATATTGTGCCACCATGCCTACTGCCTGCATGATATCTAGCCTAGAAGCTGTCAGATACAAAAGACTGCCAATCATTGATCTAAAGAGAGATTGATCTACATCTAGTGATTCCTCATCCTTACTTATCTTGTTTCTTGTGGCCATTGGTGTGCTAACAGGGGCACAGTCCTCAAAACCAAATTTCAACATTTCCTTTGCATACTTGGTTTGAGAAATGAAGAGTCCTATATCGGATTGAGAGATTTGTAATCCAAGAAAGAAAGATAACTCTCCAAGCATTGACATCTCAAACTCCTTTTGCATGTCTTCAACGAATCCCTTCGTCAGCGTCTCACTATCTCCTCCAAATATTATGTCATCAACATAGACAACAACTATCAACTGATGCTCACCTACAATTTTGATATATAAGTTGCTGTCGGCGAAACCTCTTTTAAAACCTTGATCTTGCAAATATTTGTCAAGTCTCGCATACCAAGCTTTGGGGACTTGCTTCAGGCCATAAAGGCTTTCTTCAATTTGCAAACATATCTACTATCATCTGAAAGGAGAAATCCTTCAGGCTGCTCAATATATACTTCCTCTTCTAGTTTGCCGTTCAGGAACACAGACTTCACATCCATCTAATATACCTTGAAATTTTTAAATAGCGCATAGGCAAGAAACATTCTGATTGCTTCTAACCTAGCTACTAGAGCAAAAGTTTCTTCAAAGTCAATTCTTTCGATCTGAGCATACCCCTTGCACACTAATCTCGCTTTGTTCTGGGTCACTTGACCATCCTCATTCAATTTGTTTCTATACACCCATTTTGTGCCGATCACATTCTGATTTATTGGTCTTGGCATTAGCTCCCAAGTTTCATTCTTTTCAATTTTGTCCAGGTCCTCTTCCATTGCTTTCACCCAATGTTCATCATGGCTAGCTTCTGAAAAGTTTCTGGGCTGAATTTTAGATAATAATGAAAAATTTACTTGCTTAGGATTACTTACCGACCTTCTTTTGGTTTGCACTCCAGTATCTAAATTTCCAATAATCTGGCTCTCGGCATGATTTCTTTGGACGAATTGGGATGGAGCTTTGATGTCTTGTCGCTCATCTTCATCCATCTTTTCGACTTCAATGTCTTCCTCTTCAATAATATCAGGTACTTCTAATGGATTGCTTGCTTTCTGAATTCCAGCTTCATCTACTCTGACACTAGCACTTTCTATTATCTTTTGAGTCCTCTTGTTATAACATTTATATGCTTTACTCTTGGAAGAATATCCAAGGAATATTCCTTCATTTGCTCTCGAGTCAAATTTTCATTAGTCTTCTTTAGTTCTCTTGATAAAACATCTGCTACCAAATACTTTGAAATAGTTGACAGACGCTGGTCTCCCTTTCCATAGCTCATACGGAGTCTTGTCATTGTTGACTCTAAGTTGTCCTTTGTTCAGGATGTGTACTGCAGTGTGTACTGCCTCTCTCCAATATTTATTTGGCAGCTTGGATTCATTCAGCATCGTTCTTGCCATTTCTTGAACTGTCCTATTTTTTTGCTCTACAACCCTGTTCTGCTATGGGGTTCTGGCATTTGAGTAATGTCTTTTTATTCAATGTTCTTCACAGTACTCAGTGAATTCACTAGACATGAACTCTCCTCGGTCAGATCTTAGGCATTTGATTCTCAAGCCAGTTTCATTTTCAACCAAAGCTTTAAATGCTTTGAAATTGTTGAATGCTTCAGATTTTTCTTTCAAGAATGTCACCCATGTCATTCGAGTATAGTCATCAATAAACAGCATAAAATACCTCTCACCTTGAGTACTTTGTGTTTTGGTGGGTCCACATAGATCGGTGTAAACGTGCTCTAGCATTTTGGTGGTAGAATACTCCTTTGTTTTGAAACGTGCTCTGGTCTGCTTTCCGTGCTGACATTGTTTACAAAGTGTGCTTGAGGGCTTTGTAATTTTTGGAATGTCTCTTACTTCCTGCTTCTTTCTAATATTCACAAGGTTGTCAAAGTTTATGTGACCCATTTTTCTATGTCAAAGCCAACTTTATTCAATCTGACTTAAACAACATTTCTCTCCTTTGACATCCACCAGCATGTATAAGTTGTCCCCTGTCCTGTGAGCATCTCCAATCAATTCATCTGTGTCTCTCTTTCTGATTTCACATCATTCTACAAAGAACTTTAGTGTGTCCTTGGTTACACATTTGGCTCACACTTAAAAGATTATGCTTAAGTCCTTCCACATATAATACATTTTCGGTTTTAGTTTTACCATTATCCATGCTGAGCATACCTTTTCCTGCAATTTTGGCTGTGGTGTTGTCTCCAAATTTCACCGTACCTCCATTGATCTTCTTTAGTGAGATAAACTTGCTTTTATCTCCTGTCATATGTCTTGAACAACCGCTATCAATGAACTAGGGCTGTCCCTCATCTCTTGCATGAAGTGCTGTTTGGATGATCATGGAATCTTCAGTTTGCTTCTTCTTCCATGTATTCGTTTGATCCCTCTTCTTTATGATTTGAGCCTTGAATCTTTGGTCCTTCACTGATTCGAACACACTCCTACAATAGCGAGCTATGTGTCCGTAATTGTTACACTTGTAACATACAATAGATTCTTCATCAAACCCTGATAAGGGAGCAAATGAGTTGTAGCTTTTGTTTGAAGCTCTATGAGTTCCCTTGTCTCCGTTCCTAAAATCATTATCCCTTGCTCTCTACCTGCAATCTAGCTTCTTGTGACCAAAATGGTTACAATAATAGCAATAACCATAAAAGTAATTACCAAACCTGGTTTGATTGGTGTATCTTGGAGCAGGTGGTCTTTTGTAGTTTTGTTCTTTTTTTCTTTCTTTGTCGGAGCTGGTCTTCGTGTTCTTGGCTTCAGTATAGTTCTTAGTCTTTTCTGTAATTACTTTTATCGGAGGCTCCGTGGAAGTTGTAGCCTTTTCTTTCTCCTTTTCATATCCAATACCTGACTTGTTTGACAATGATCTTTGACTTCCTAAAATTGCATTTAATACTTGAGTACTTTTCTCAGATTTCAATTCATTAACTACTTTATTATTCACCTTTCAAGATCTCTTTTTAAAGAAGCAATCTCGGATTCATACCTTCTACAATCTTCACTTTTCTCCTTTAATTGATTTATTAGTTCTTCAACTTTCTTAACTTTTTCAATCTGAGCCTGTAGATCAGCAATCATCTTGTTTGATTCTTCTGGGCCTTGTGCCAATCCGGGTTCTGAGCCCTGACTCTCCTCTTCATATTTCTCGATTTGAAGCTTCTGTCTCAAATTCCTTTTCTTGAGAAACTTTATCTCCCCTAAGGCATAGATAAGTTCTTCCTCAAGGTTCACTTATGCTGCTTCTTCTTCCTCTATATTGCTCTTGCTAGTAAAGGCATCTTCTTCTATGGCCATGAATAAAATCTCTGTGTTATCGTTGTTTGAGTCATTGATTCCACTTTCTTCGAAAGAGCTAAGATTCCTCTTAGAGTATAGACTCTTTTGTTTCTCGAACTTCTTCTTATCCTTGCTATGCTTGAAATTCTTCTTGTACTTGGATTTACTTTCTTCATCATCGCTATTATCCTTTTCAGGACACTTAGCTTCAAAATGACCTATCTTACCACAAGTAAAGCATTTGAACGGTAACTTACCTGTGTACTTGCCTGAGCCTTTCTTCAGCTTGCGAATGAATAAGGCTTCCTTTTCGTCCTCTTCATCGCTTGAGCTATCACTCGGTTTTGGCTCTTTAGATTTCTCCTTCTTAGATGCTTTGAAGGTTGCTTCCTTTTTAGATGGTCTCTCTAATTCTGTCCTCATTTCATAAGCAGTGAGAATTCCGTGTAGCTTGTCCATTTGTAGCTTGTCAAATCTCTCATTTCCTCTACGGCAGAGACCTTTGCATCAAATCTTAGTGGTAAAAACCTTAGCACCTTTTGGACTATGGTAGACTCCTCTACCTTTTCTCCAAGTCCTCGAATCACATTCACGATTGCATGAACTCGGAGAAGATAACTTGCAATGTTCTCTTCTTCCTTCATTTTAAGACTCTCAAACTGTCTCCTATGGGTCTGAAGTTTGGCTCGTCTAACCTTGCCATCACCCTCATAGATGGTCTTAAGCTTCTCACAAATCTCATGTGCTGACTTACATTGCATAACTTTTACAAACTCAGATTCAGAAAGATCGCATATAATAGCGTTCATTGCCTTAGCGTTGTTTTCGCTAGCCTTCTTTCTAACATGATCTGTTGGTGGTGTTTGTGGCTCTGTGTATCAATTACAACAGATAGCCAAATGTCAAACCAAGGGACATTAGATATGTCCTCATTCTTATGCTCTAGAAAGCATAATTGGTGCCGTCAAACAATGGTGCCTTATTTGTGAAAAAACTTTCCTGACCTTGTGAACTAGTCATGTGTGCTTTGCCTGATCTACCTTCTAGCGGTTAAACTATATTTGAAGGAATCCGCTCTGATACTAATTGTTAAGCATAGGCTATGACTGAGAGGGGGGTGAATCAATGATAGATATCTTTTTCACTTTTTACATAAACAATTATTCCACTTAAGATATGCAATATAATCAAATCAAAACCCACAACACAAAGTAATATTGACACAAGATTTATACGTGGAAACCCTTTTGGGAGAAAACCACAGAGAAATAGGTCTCAATATAAAAATTCGTAAGCACCAACCTATTGGAGCACCAACCCCCAATACAATTTTGTAAGCACCAACTTATAGGAGCACCAACTTCTCTGCCAAGCACCAACTCAGTGAAACTTCGTGAGCACCAACTCACAGGAGCACCAACCCTTTTGAACGAAGGCACAAACACTCTTGATGAAATAACACTTCTATCTCTGACTTGTTGCTTACACAATAGATGATAGGACTTTGCTTCTTCACTCTTTTAGATCTGATCAATTACAATATAGCTTTGCTGCTATATGCCTTTATACTTTGTTTATGCTTCTTTGTTTCAACAACCACTTTTCTTCTCAAATATTTCTACTCTTCTTTTTTTCCTTCTCTCTCACACTTATATGATCTTCAATCAAATCGAATGCTTGTGATACTTCTACATATCTTCTCTCTTATATAGCTGTTAAAGGATGTGTCCCATCCAAGAGGTACCTCTTCACCAAGAGATGTGACTGTTGACATTTCCGTTAACATTTTTGTCGACAATTCCGTTCACTTCTGTCGACAATTCCGTTCACTTCCTACAACATTTTTGTTCACTTCCGGCAACAATTCCATTTGACATCAATGACAATTATTCCAACAATTCCATCGAAGAATCATAATTGTGCTTGCAAATCATGATTAAATTTCAGTTTCAGTGTGATTGAGGATTGTTATCATTTTCCAGCCCTTGTGAGGCTTTGAAATAATTTCTAGGCTGTTGCAATGGGGTTTAGGTGGATGCTTGTTGTTCTTGATACTCTCAGAAGCTAATGTTCCCTCGATTGGGCTATCGTACACCTGTGTGGCTATTTGGAGGGTGTTCGTGCCATATCTATGCTTGGCGTCAATCTGAATTTAGGACGGCTATATGCCCTCATTGTTGCCTTTGCTGTTGGGCATTCTCCTTGTGCCCACAGTGGACATTCCAGCTAGTGTCACACTCCAAAAGGGACTGCCATACATCTACCACGACATATTTCAGCGTGCCGTAATAATTGGGACTGTTGTACCTTGTTTCCAAGCTACTGGACATTGATTGGTATTTATTGTTGAGTTTATTCATTTGTTATGGGATTTTTACAGTAATGGTTTGTTGTAATCGGTTTTGAATTTATAATCAGTGGTTTGAATAAATATTACAGTTAGGTTGTTATCAGATTTGGAGTTTCAGTTTGTATGTTTATGTTTAGTATTTATTTCAGCTTTGCTTAAATTTAAAAAAATTACAAAAAAAATCATAAAAAGGGATATTACAATAAACCCGTGTTTTGCAAAGCAAAAAAAATTCAGTTAATTAAATACAAGTTGACTTAGTCACTTCTTATTTAATCAAATAATTGGAAAGGATATAAACCACAAAACTTCAGCAGGTTGGTATGTGAGAAAGGGTGGGGAGTATTTGACGTAGTCTAAGTAGCTTTGACTTATTGATGTCATGGAAGTCAATAATTGTGAAAATATGTGTAACTATGATGTCAAAAGATTTGCAATTTCAAACAATGCTATCCTCTACCCCTTTATTCTTACTTGGATATCCTTCCTAGTGTATGTCTTCAGATTGTCCCCTATTGTCTTGAAAACAGACATAAACAAATTTGTGTGCGCTAAAATTTCTTCTTTCATTGCACCATATAACCTTCAACATCTAGTGCCCTCTGTGGTGCATTCATTTGGCATCTATGAGATGTCACTAAGAAGGACTGTCTGACATGGTTGGCTGCTTCAATTAACCATCCACCCCCTCCCCTTAGATCTGCATTTGTAGCTTGTTTTTCTTCATGTTTTTCTATTCATGAATATTAAGCATTGTTTTTTTCTCCTCATTTCCCACAACATGATCAAATTGGCGAAGAATACAATGTTTCATGCATAGACGAAACACATCAAAGTGTAACATTACTATATTAGGGAGCATGTTTAAAATGAGATTGTGTTTTTTTTTTAGACATAAGACCGAACAACAAACTTCTTTACAAAACCACTAAGAAATAATAAGGTTGAAAAAGTTTGAAAAATGGTGGCTGTACCTGAAATATCAAAGAAGGGTGTTAATATATTATGCTTATTACATGCAGTAGGTTGCTTGGAGTAATATTTTGTTTTTAAATTCTTCTATTATGTTAAGAGACTGATATGGGTTAGGTATTTAAGTAAAGAAACTTAACCTATTACAAAGCAATGTGGGTGCCTTCATTTAGTATCAACACAAATACAAAATCCTCCGGGGCCAAGGGAGTCCCAGGGGACAACAAACTAAACGGATTCAATGGGTCTTGCATAAACAATTTATGAATGACAGAGTGCAACAACAACAATAATCAGAGTGTTTTGAATCAAAGAGAATACAAAAACAATAGAACATCATGCTAGAACTGTAACACAATATTATATTATGCAAGTATTGTACAACAATTTGAAAGGTCGGATGTTGTAAAAAAAACTCTACTATGGTATCTATTCGATGAACAACTAGTACATATTGAAACACAAGGGAACAAGACAGAGACGACTTGGCAGTTACAAGAAAAACAACCTTACATTCAGCTGGTTCATGTTCTTTTTTTGGTTGCTTTGTCATGTCCCCTTTTCAAAGTTAATTTAATTGGGGGACCCATAGCCTATTCTTTATTTCCTGTAGGCTAAGGGATAAAGTTAGGAAAATAATTCAATAACAATATTTTAAGTTGTCATACGTAACTTTATTTTATAACATTATAAAATGACAACTTATGTATGATTATTTTATTTAAAATGAGCCTAAAGTAATATTTTATTAAAAAATGTTTTTAGACACTTCTAGAGGGAAATCAGGTGGGAAAAGGAAATCGGAATGAAAAGGGTAATTATAGAAGGGGTGGGGCTAAAAAGAAGACATCTATTAACTATTGAAATCAAACCCTTTTCACAACTTGAATGTTCATCTTTTCACTTGAGGACTAAAACCCTTTGGTGTATAGGATTGGAGGACGAAAACCCTCTTGTATATTTGTGGTGGTTCCATCCAGGGATTGCATTTGTGCTGAAAAATTGAAGTCTATTATAGTTTCAGTTTGCTACAGTGTTGCTGCAGTACTTTCGTACCACTGCTATAATAATTCATTTGGGATAATTTTTGTATTTGTTAGTGGTTGTATCTTACTTTGTATGCTGCCGTAACATCCTCAAACTGCCTTATGATCGACTGCTAGCCGTATCTTGTTCCCATATCAAACATAGCCCTAATAAGCTCTTATGTTTTTATACGTTGTCAATAAAATTGGATTTTTATTCTGCATAAAACATGTAATGGTTTCCTGCGGTTTATATTTGTTATTTAGCAGTATCATCATCTGTGTTTTGTGGCAGTATGTTATAATAAAGGTTTCAGTTGGGTTAAGTACTTCCATATTGTATGTGGTTATTTGGTAATTTTATTGATATTCCAGTATTAAAAAAGAATCACAAAAAAATTTCAGAATTAATAAAAATTCCAGAAAGGGACATTACATGGTTTTTGCACACATCACTGTGTGATAGTGCTGAACACGGCTGAAACTCTCAGTCCTGTGTGGTATTGGATATGCCAAATTAGGACTTCAAAGTTTGACCTTGTATGATTGGAATGATGCTGAAGCTATTAGTGAATATGGTGGATGACTAGGTGCACTGCCCTTATACCATGAGATGATCAAAATCCCAGATCCTTCTAGATCATGAACTTTTGTGTGTCCTATTTCTTCACGCACCACCGTATATACTTCAAAAACTTGTGCCCTGTGGCATGCTGTAATTTGGCATGTCTGACATTTCATTCAAAGTAGTTGTATGGTTTGGTTGGCTAATTTAGTTGAGTACCTATGCGTTTCCAAAAGATCTGTATTGTAGCTTTATTTTTATGCATCAATTTTATGCATATATTTTCTTCTTATGTTGAATTAGTCCCTAAAAACTACATTAATGACCTAAATTTGTTACTTAAGAAATGATATATTTTTTCTTTTTTCTTTTTCAACTCCAAATGTTTTAGATTACAAATTGCTTTTGCATTTGATTATATTAAGTTTGGTTCCCAAAATTAATTCATTTCATTCAATTAAATGCACTCCTTGATTAATGTTATCAAAAGATTGATTGTAGAACTTTGGACAATTCTTTAATGGAAACATTTCAAGGATGACAATTTAAAGCTATATTTTCAAACTTTGACGAACAAACTAATGTTGTGGCTAATAATAGAACTGGTAATGTTGTTTATGTATGAGACATTTATATCATCTGTAGGCAAGAACACCATTTCTTAGGGATGCAATTTGTTGCTTTTATATCTTTAGCAATTTAAATAAGCAAGAAACAGTGTTTCAAGATAAGAAGCATCAATTCTATGATGGACTTTATTCAAAATTTGTAATGTCCCCTTTTCAAGATTAGAATAATATTATTATTTACAATAAAAAGTATTCCTAAATATTTAAAATAATAATGTCTAAGGGACATTATGTCGGTCATCCATTTTTTAATTTGATTATGACTTAAAAAGGGGCTTTTGGAGCATAGGTTAACTTAACCCTTAATGAAGATAAGGCATGATCTTTTTAAAACTACTATAACTCTCCCTCCAAGTGGAGCGCCCCTTTTTGAGAAGGGTTTGATGAAAAAGGATAGTATAAGAAGGGGAGTGATCACCATTTGAGAGGGTACCATGTTTTTGCAAAAAAATTATGAGTTTGAGCATGCTTGCTTAACTTGCTACCTTGGAAGACGAAACTCTTCTTCGGTAAGTGAAATTAGGGACGAAAGCCCTTAATTCAGAACTAGGGCAGCTTCATATAGGAGTTGTATTGAGCTTTAACATTCTGGTTTTTTCAGTATTTTCAGTTTTGGAAGGGTGGCGACTTCACCCTAGGGTTTGGTGATTGCTGTTGAGGGTGGTGACTTGCTTCTGGAGATTAGCAACTTGGGTTAGAGGCCCCAATGGGGAAACAATCATTAATTTCAGGTTTGAAGACCCCTTTTGTAAGGTCTGTGTCGGATTTACAGGTTTTGAAGACCCCGTTTAGGGCTGCGTGGAGTTGATAATCAGGGAAATTCTTTATTTCGAGTTGGGCAACTGTCTTTTGGGGTGTAATTTGATGTTTTGTAGGGCTATCATAGTCTGAAACACATTGTGGAATATTGCAAAATATTCTAATATTTATTCTCTATTTTTAATAATATTTTTCAGTTCTTTATACTAGAAAAAATCATTAAAAATCAAGTATTTATATTGCTGCAATTTTCAGAATTAATTGGTGTCTATTGGGTGTTGGAGCCTAAATTGTTCATCGTCAACATTCAGAAAATTATTGGCTAGGGTTTGAATATTTTAAATTTTAGGAATTACATAAGTTGTGTTAGGTTTTGTGGTGTTATTTCTAGGGTTTCTTGGAAAACACAAATCTTTTTAATTCAGCCCTAAAGGGGACACTACAAAATCTTACTAATTTGAAATTCAAAATATTCTTTCCTTGCAGATAAATGAAGTTGTTAAACTTTCTAGGAAACAAAGTGTCAACCCGTGGGATAGTAGATTGATCACTAATCTTTTGGAAAAACTTAATAAACAAATTTTAAAGGGCAAGGTAAATTGTTTCTTTTTGAAGATTTTACATAATAATAAATATTTGCAATTTGTTCTATAATCTAGTTTCAGGAAGGGTATAGTATTTTGTTATTGATTTTGTATTGTTGTTCCCTATAATTATGTAGGGATACAATGTGAGCAACAAAAAATATAGTGGGAAAACTTCCCTGTCTTCTTTTCGAAATGCAGCACGAAACAAGATACTTGATCTAGGTGACCTTCTTTCTATCTCTATTTTTACTCCTATCGCCATTTATTAATCCTTTTGTTTAATTTTTATATATGGAAAATAACTGTTTAGTTTCTCGTCATTATTCATGTTTGTAATAGCTTTTGCAAAATTTTATGTTTTTTTGACAAACTCACTACTGGTTTTGGGAGTATTACTAAATCGAAGAACTTTACCTGTACTTTAGTGAATATAATTATGGCATTTGTTAGTTTGCTAGATTCTTGTTCTTTGTGAATTTGGAGAAAAATATAGGATGTTTTTCCATCTTTGATCATGCATCATATTTGCAATATATTTTTAGTTATAAGCATTGACTATGTCATTCTTTTTTTCTAATTGAGATTATCAAGGTTTATTGTTACAATTATTGATTCAAGCTACGTTGCTAGGAAATGGAAATGGGTCCAAAACATGGAAACACTAGAAAGGTAGATGTCCTACATTGACTGTAGTGTAGGATTCAAGGTTAGGGCAGATATGTCTCTAGTACTAGAAAGGTAATTATTAAAGGAGATGTTGGAAAAATAATTTTTCACCTTGATGTTAATTGGATTTTATCGCCTTAATATGAGTATTAACTTTTGGTGGTTGTGTTCTAGCCCTAACATTTATTCATGTTATAATTTTCCTTATTGAGTTTCATTTATGGAGTGATCTATCCGTGGTCCTCATAGCCCTAGTTTAGTTAGAATCAGTCACAACACTTAATTGGGTTAGAGTCCAGTTGATTCTAGAGGCCATTGCTTACTCCACGTTAAATTTATTAAATGGTAGGCTATACATAGGAGTTTTATCTTGGTTATTGAAGATTGAAGTTATTCTTTTCTCGTGTCATTGCTATATTTAAATGATTATTGGTAGAAATATCCTTACAAGTGTCATTAATATGAAAATATTGACAAGTGTCAAGGTTTCAAGGCAAAGTTAGATGATGTGAATCTAACCTAATAAATTTGGGAAGACATACTTTTCTCCTCACTCGGGCTTTGTAAATCTTTAACTTTAGCAATTGATTTTTTGTCTATACCATTGTTTGTTTTGCTAGTCAATTTTTTTTAGATCTGTACTATTGGCATTAGTCTCATTCAAGTCAAGTATATTTCTAACCGTGAGGATTATTTATTGCTTGAGTTGATAACCTAAACCTATTCCCTAACTTAAGATTTAAAATCCTAAGCTTGTGCCCTAATCCTAGGTGTGAAATTCCAATGCTTTCCAATTTAAATGGGTATATTCAACAATTTGAGTCAATTCTTAACAAAAATATTTCACTTCAAACCAATGTCAATAAGTTGTGTCGCTAGAGGCATCAAACAAGATTGTTGGCTCATCAGTTTGTAAACTAAGGAATACCTTTGTCAAATCGCAACTGGAATAAAAGTTGAATTTGGTCATTGGCAAGGCCTTCATGCAAACGTCACTTTACCAAAACAATCATGTCAAGAATGTTCCTATCCAAATTAAAAAGAAATTAAATTAGGAAATAGAAGACCTTAATCATTGAGTAAAGGGTGAAATGAGAACTTTAGTTTGACATTAGCCAATTGAATACAATCCTACAATCACATTTGTGGCATTTACCCAGCCAAATATTAGAGTTACAATTGAGTTTAACCTTGTCATCTAATAGTGGTACTGGTGGTATGTATGAGGCAGGGGGATTAAAATCGAGTTTCATTCATACCAACTGCAGTCCTAGGGTTTTTCTTCTAAAGATCGACCAATTTTTTTTTTGGATAACTTAGATGAAACGTAAATTTGAATTAATGCAAACATTTTCAGATCAGTGTGTTTGGCTTCTTTATATATGAAATCCAAACATTATCGACGGTATCAATGGTTGATAAGAAAGAGGCCAGGTACAATCTATGTTAGAATAAATAATATAGTGGTCATAAATATGTCATATCTACTTATATTATAAAAGTACATTAACTTTGGAAATAAATGGGAAATAAACATAACAGTGATTTATAAAATAAGTAATATTGGAGGGTGCATTTAAGTAGCCTGGTAATTTAAGGTTAATTGACATTTGGTTGGTCACATATTCACTCAAAAATACTTTACTAATGTTTTTAATGTTAAGAGGCCTTGTGGTGCACTATATGTTCGATCATTGATATATTGTGGGATTGGGGTGGGCTTGGCTAGAGCAACAATGTCATAGTAATCTTGAGGAGGTGCCCTTTGTTTGTCATAGGTCCTTGCCCTTTGACACTTCATGTTTACTCCCAAGAGAACATTTATCCTTCATTTAGCCGCCCTTTGTGCCTCTTGTCCATTTTTGAGCCCCCAATTGATTTTTGATTTAGGTCAACTAATTCAACCTTGGACAACCTAAAGTAGACTGACTCATTCGAACTTGGTAAAAATCGTCGTCATATATATGAAATCAATTCTATGGACTACATTCCAAGAAAGCTGACGATTTTTACTAAATAACGACACATTTATCCCTTTTCGCCCACATTTACAATTGGTCTTCAATGTGGCATACTAATGTCACCTAAGACAACAAAGGGACATCATTGAAGGATACTTGTTTAGAACACATTGCTGGAGATAGAATAGAGGACTATTGTTGACCATATCAAAGACTTAAGCATATACTTGTATTTGATATGCTAGGGTTTCTCTATCCTTCTATACTTAATCTAAAGCAATTGTAACCTTTCAATGTGGTTGCTCCAGTTAAAGGGGGAGACCTATGCACCAACTTCCCCATGGGTAAGTACCCATTTGCTCTCTCTTTATGTTACTTTAGTACATTGGTCACATTATTTAATTTATTTTATTGTATGCTTTATTCGCTTTATACTTACAACTTACTACCCACATATTGCCCTTTCGAATGTATAATGAGATAGGCCCCTCCCTTTATTAATTTCAAAGGCTTACCTTCGAGTGCCCCTTCTAAGTGTATACAAGTCATCTCTCTCACTTTAGGTATTCACCCACTTAAATTTCTGATTGAAGTATAGCACATTAAGCTTTTCTGTCTCCATTTTCTGAGTTTGTCTTCTATCTTTGTTTGCTTTTCTCTCAATCTACTCAGCCAAAATTTATGGGGGACTTGGTAGCTTAGTAGTATGTCTAAGATACAACTCCAGTTAGTTGACCAAGCTTTAAAAAACTACATAAGTGATGGGATACACACCACAAAATCAAAGGTTCTAATAAGTTGTTAGATTAGTAAAATGGAGGATTGTTGAAGATGATTTAGTACCCAGGCAAAATCGAACATTTGGTATCTATTAGGGAGGCCATCTAGATAGCCAAAATTTTTGAGGTTTATAACTAGGCCAATCATAATTTATTCTAGTGAGCTGCATTAGGGTTGCGAGATAGCCATGAAACAATGGCAGCATCATCCCAATCAGACTGGTTGCCTAATGCAATAGCAACACACAAACCATATAGCCAAGGGTTTGTGCTATTTATGAAACATTGTGGTTTGCAGGCCACATGTATGCTTAAATATGCATTTCATTATTGATAACTTAATAATGGTAAAGACCAAGGAAGAGGAAGAAGAAGACTTCCCTCTAGATGGTATTTAAGATTAGGTATGTCATATTTGTTCGCACTTGGGATGACATTAGTATGTGAAATGTCCCTTTTGGGGCATAACAACTAGGGTTTTCCCCAAAACCCTTATCCAAAACACTAAATTCTGATTTTATTTCAAACCCTAACCAACAATATATTCTTCTGATTTTTCCAGCAAAACCCTAGATATCAAACCCTCAAAAAAACTGTAATAAATTGCTCCAAACCATTGCAGCAATTTAATGAATTTTTCAATGAAGATTAGAACATCAATTCAACATACCAAATTTAGCTTCCAAAGCGTCAATGTACAAAAAAATTACAGAACTTTATGGAGGCCTTTTTATCCCAAAATATCAATATTTTGTGATCAAATAATTATAGAAAAACAACAATAATTACAGCCAACAATTTAGGCTCAAAAAATGGATCTTTCCAATGCATCCAGGGGTTCTTAAGCTTACAACTAGTGGGCAGAAACATTCATGAACAGCATGGAGAAAAGAAATTCCATGGCTGTCCCACATGTCTATTATTCTCCCTATTGTTTCCCATGACTTTCAATGGACTCTAAGGTCCCCTTCATGAACATAAAACACAATGTGCTCTCCCTCATGCAACAAACAATCTTAACAAATTTGGTAATCATACCTTCACAATATTGTGACCAACCTGGCCATGGCTTAATCACCCAAGCTCCTTGCCTTTTCTCTCCTTCCATCCCCTTGTGAGAGTAGTGTTGTGCTTTTCAAATCACCCTTCAAATCTGAAAACTGAATATCCCTTTGCCTAGCAAGCTTCTCTAAACACACTGAAATATTCAATCTTGACCTTTACTGTTTTGAAATAGATTTCACCACATGTAAATCACTTACCATGTTCACAAAATACCAAGGTATCTTGCCTTGGAAGTGCTGATCCCGTGTTTCCAAGTTCCACTCCCTTTTGTATGCTAAAGGTCTATCTTTCCTTTCCATTGCTGAATTTGGCAGATGTTGGAATGAATCTATTTTTTAAAAATCTCTTGAGCATGAGATATTCTGATTTTTCATGCTAGACTCAGAATTTTATGAGCGTTATCCATGCCTATCTCCCATGAAAATTTCAGACCTTTCCTCCAAAAACTGAAATTCAACCCTTTCACAAACTTGCTTTGAACTTACATTTTTAGAATCCATAAGGTTCATAAAACAAGAGTTTAAATGATTCTCCACATACCTTAGTGGCTGCTGCAGCTCAGTTTTTGCCACTTTGCTGACCTCTTTTGAGGAACAACACTTTCCAACCTTTGACCCCTTTACCACATCATGGACATGATCAAGTTCTACAAGTAGAGGTGGTGGTTCCCACTTAAGAGTTGCAGAACAAAGAGCACTTACCAAGTTTGTAATAGGTTGTAACTTCATGAGGTGGAAGGGCTGTTCCCTTTTTTTGCATTTGTTGCCCTTCATAACAGCTCCCCCAAGACACCAGATTAGTAAGCAACAAATTTAAAATACTCTCATACCTTTGGCTACCCATAACTTGCCCACCCTTCATGACACCTTCAATGTCTTTTGCTTCGGAATCTAGAAATACTTCCTTCAAGGTATGCTTATCTAAGAGGGGCTGAGCATACATATTACAGTACTATTGTTTTGAAAATGAAAATGTGAAGATCCTCACCAAACCATCCGGATCCCATATACATCAACAAACTTGGACTTGAATTGGAAAATCTACACACTCACAGCTGCAACTTGTGTTTTTGGTTTCAATACACATCTTAGAATACCTCTTAAGAACATGCTTATCAAGATTTGGAGTGGTTTGCATGCCTTTAACATGCTGTTCACCCTATCTTTCGTTTCCATGACCCAAAGACTTTGCCAACCTTTTTGCATAGGTGCCAAAGAATTTAGAATTTGTATGACAACAATACTAAGCCTATAAGTCTCACCTGGATCCCACATCCATATTGGGAATTTGCAATTCCCCATCCTTAGGTTCTCTTTGGGAAATTCCTTTCTCCATTTGGTGCCCTTCATCTTGACTTCATGGTTAGCATGATCTCTATGGTGTTCAAAATATTGTAAAAACAAAGTAGGGTGTTGATGCAACAAACTCTTGATGTGAAGATCATCAAAATGCTTACCCTTAGTGGCTGATGTGAAAATTACAGCAAGCTGAAAAAGAGCAATAGTACTTGGGACCTTGACTTTGGCCATCAATTTTTCTCCATCCATATGCAAAATGGATTCTTCTTCTTACTTTAACTCATGCTCCATGATTTCCTCTTCTTCCTTCATCACAATGGAGGGGCTCATAACAATACTCTTAATAGGTGTTGGTTCAAACCTTGCAATGTTTGCATGAGGGTTCATTACTTCTAGGGTTGGAACAACTTCAACTTTGTAAGCTTGACACCCCTCTTGTAAAGTTTGTTCTTTCCCACAAGTGGTTGCCTCAATTTGCTCTTCTTCCCCCATACCCCTTGAAATCATTCCATTAGGTTCCTCACCTTTGTCCTCTACTTGCAGCCCTCTTTGCTGCTCATGAACTCGCTGGAAACCTTCATCTTGTTGCCTTAAATGTTCTGATTTTTGCAATTCAAAATTTCTAATAGTTGGCTGCTCATTAACCCCTTTCAATTCTGAATTTGTGCCGTCTTTTGGTGATGGATCCCTAAGGCAATTCACTAGAGGTTCTTTCTTTACTCTTCTACTTTTATTTCTTGAGTACACCTCTAAAAATTCTTCCAAGGTGATATAGGCTGCCTTCATATCAACCTTCCTCTCATATTCATCAAAGGCCATAAGTTTGTCTTCATCTTTATTTTGTTCCTCCAACCATGCCTTTTGAATAGGACCATTACTTTGCATTTCCTTGAATGATCCTAGGACTGCATCGCTACTAGTAAATTATTGCACAAGTTGATACTTAATGTCTTGTCTCTTAATTCTATCCCTATTTCTTTTCTGCACACGCATCAACAACTCTCAGATAGGATTCATTGTATACAATTCCAAACCCTACAGCTGGTCATGATTTTGACTTTGATACCATTGAAATGTCCCTTTTGGGGAAGAATTAGAACAACTAGGGTTTTCCCCCAAACCCTTATCCAAAATACGAAACTCTGATTTTATTTCAAACCTTAACCAATAATATATTCTTCTGATTTTTCTAGCAAAACCCTAGATATCAAACCCTCACAAAAGTTGTAATAAATTACTCCAAACGATAGCAACAATTTAATGAATTTTTCAATGAAGATTAAGACATCAATTCAACATACCAAATTTAGCTTCCAAAGCATCAATGTACAGAAAAATTATAGAACTTTATGGAGGCATTTTCATCCCAATATCTCAATATTTTGTGATCAAATAATTATAGAAAAACATAATAATTGCAGCCACCAATTTAGGCTAAAAAATTGGATCTTTCCAATGCATATGGCTTGAAATAAATCACAAAAATTACCAACAATGCTATGCTGCTGTTCAGCACGCAATTAGGCCAATTTAGACCTTGGAGGCCGCTCGCCCACCTTAGGAAGGTGATCGCTAGTCTTCCCAAGGGTTTCACTGCCAACCCTATACCATGTTTCCCATTTGCCAACCCTTCTTGCTGCTCGTCACACCTCAATTTGCTGTCTTCTTACTGCTGCAATCAGAATTGGTGTTCAAAACACCTTTATTAGTTCACTATGCTCAATGCAACTTCCTTACGAAGCTGCCCTAGGTGAAAGTATGGGTTTTCATCCCTACTTCAGACTTCCATTGAAGGGTTTCATCCTCAATGTTAGGACTTGTTCCAAAGTCTTAACTTAGCTTAGAATTTTGGTAAGTTAAAATAATTAAATGTAAATGGGGCATGCATCTTTTTATAAAGACACCCCCGTAAATAAATTAAGTTATATTTATTTAGTTAGTTTTATATTTGTGCTAATAAGTCAAACTACCTTACGGGTTGCATTCCTGTAAATAGTTGGTTGTAGGAGTTAGTTGGTTTTTACTGGTATGAGGTGAAAACTATACATTATTGTATGGCTTTATAAAAAGGGTTAACGACATATTGGCACCCTTTCTATATACTTGATTTTTCGAGATTAATAAAATACTTGTAGACCCACACTCAGTGGGCACAAGATTCAATCTAGTGGTTTATGTGATATCTTGGCATAGAAGTAACTCAAAAAGAGCGTAGTATTTTCATTTCATAAACTAAGTATATTTCTGAGTTATTAAATAGGTTTGGCATGAGTGATTGCAAACCTGCCCTCACTCCCATGTAAAGTAACTTGAAATTGTCTAAGGATGATGGTAGTGCCTTTTTCTGATGGCACCAAATACAAACAGTTAGTGGGAGGTTTGATATATTTGATGAATACCAAGCCCAATATATCATTTTCAGTTGGAATTTTGTCTAGGTTTATGTATGAACCTAGAGAAATTCATTGGCACGCAGCAAAAAGAGTACTTCGTTACCTTTAAGGAACGAAAACATATGGCCTTGAGTACCGCCGCAACAAGAACTTCAAACTTGTTGGGTATGGTGATGCAGATTTTGGCGGATGTGTGGATGACAGAGTATCCACAACAAGATAAGGATGATGGTAGTGCCTTTTTCTGATGGCACCAAATACAAACAGTTAGTGGGAGGTTTGATATATTTGATGAATACCAAGCCCAATATATCATTTTCAGTTGGAATTTTGTCTAGGTTTATGTATGAACCTAGAGAAATTCATTGGCACGCAGCAAAAAGAGTACTTCGTTACCTTTAAGGAACGAAAACATATGGCCTTGAGTACCGCCGCAACAAGAACTTCAAACTTGTTGGGTATGGTGATGCAGATTTTGGCGGATGTGTGGATGACAGAGTATCCACAACAAGATACACTGTTCAGCTACCATTGCTTGGTGTTGTAAGAAGCAGGATACAATGGCAAACTCATCAGCAGAATCAGAGCACATTGCAGCATGGGATGCTTCTAGAGAAATTGTTTACTTACGACGCATTCTTGAAGATCTTCAAATTTCTCAGATTGCTCCTACACAATTATACATTGATAATCAGAGTGCAATCAAGATGTCCAAGAATCCAGTGTTTCATGCCA
This sequence comes from Torreya grandis, assembly GCA_037957365.1. Classification (NCBI taxonomy): domain Eukaryota; kingdom Viridiplantae; phylum Streptophyta; class Pinopsida; order Cupressales; family Taxaceae; genus Torreya; species Torreya grandis. The sequence continues at coordinate 1,235,341 of JARHVA010003605.1, read as the reverse complement.
AAACAAAATATATGGATGTCAAATATCATTATCTGCGAATGCTGGTGGCGAAGAAAGCACTTGATCCAATATATTGCCTAACTGCTGATTAGACAACTAATATTTTTACAAAACTCCTTGACATAATCAGATTTGAAAAATTTAGAAAAATGCTTGACATGTGTCCAAAGAACTAACTTTGGATCACAGGGGGGTTTGTTATGACTTGTTCCAAACTCTTAGCTTAGGATTTTGGTAAGTTAAAATAATTAAATATAAATGGGGCATGCTTCTTTTTATAAAGACACCCCTGTAAATAAATTAAGTTAGATCTATTTAGTTTTATATGTGTTAATAAATCAAACTACCTTACGGGTTGCATTCCCGTAAGTAGTTGGTTGTAGGAGTTAGTTGGTTTTTACCGGTATGAGGTGAAAACTATATATTATTGTATGACTTTGTAAAAAGGGTTAACGACATATTGGCACCTTTTCCATGTACTTGATTTTTCGAGATTAATAAAATACTTGTGGACCTGCACTCAATGGGCACAAGATTCAACCTAGTGGTTTATGTGATATCACTCAATGGATAAGCTAAGCATTTTCGTGCTTTAACCTTACAAATTCAATTATCCAAAATTCATGCATCATTTTCAAATGATCCCTCACTTGCCTTTATACTCATCCCCCAAAGGGGTGTGTCCAAAATGGAAGGAAATACCTTTTCAAAATATAAAAAGAACATCTCTTATAATCCACTTAAGTGGATTGGGCACCCATGACCCTCAAAGGGTCCCAACTTAACTGAATTTTATTACAATAAAGTGCTTTTTCACAAGTGTTCTTAAGAACCCAAATGTTTCCTTTCTTTTTCCTTAGCCCTCGGAAAACCAATAAAGGCTAAGGGTTTTCAATAGTGTCATGGTCAAAAGGGGGACATGACAATATGCTGCAAAGGCTCAAGATTGAGGGTTTCATATAGAAATATAAGTTGGTCGTGTTGATTGATTTGGGTAGTGTTGTCACCAACACACCCAAATTTCACAAATTTGGGCCCACCCTCTTTTAATGTTTAAATGAAACATTTTAAAAGTATTTTTTCATGTCATTTATGTTCAATGAGTTTCTAGCTTACCTTCGAGGATCTTTTTAAATGAAATGTTCGTACACGCATTGGTTTACAATATTTTTTGCTAAAGTTTTCGGGTAATAAACTTCAAGAGATATCACTTGTGAACGCTTGGATTGTTGAATAATGAATTTGGAGTTGATTTTGTTTTTGACCGTTTGCATTAACTATTTGGTTTCTTTTCTCTAATTTACAATCAGTTGCATTCCCATCATTTTATTTTCTTGTGAGCTTTTTGTTTGATCTACACCAACCCAACGCCATAATCTCTTACCCTAGAGCTAATGGGAGATAATCATTTGTAGCATTGTCATTTTATTTTTTCTATAGGCATTTATCCTTCAAATGTTGTATCATCAAACCTTTTCTCTTAGAATAAGTGTGTGTTTGACATTTGTCATTCCTTGACTTTATCAGAGGGTGGGAGTATGGCATGGTTGGTACTTGTATACAGCTATATTTTTTAGTTACAAACGGTCTATTGTGTAGGACTTTTTGATGCATCTTTCTCCTTGAGTGGACGTCCTAAGAAGTGCATTGGGATCGGGGTTGGTTCGGCTCGTGGTACTCTACAAGAGATTGTTTTCATATGATCACGTGTTCTAGTTGCTTGCACTCACTATCTTGTTATCCAGTCATTCTAGCCTCTTGCCATGCTCCTTTCTCTTCATTTCACCTCTTCTACCTAGTTTCAAGTTCTCTCCTGTCTAACTCGATCAGGGCTAAGTTAGTTATGTTCTATCCCTTGTGTTAACAATTGTGTCAATCATGATCGATGTAGTTCCTTTTCCTGCCTGTGTCCCTTTCTGACATATCGGCATTGTATGATGTAGTTGTTTGCTTTCTTATACTAACTCGCTATGGCCGACATGATACTCTTCTTTTTGGATTATTATACTATATATATTTTATAGGTCAATTTTAAGAGTTGGATCTATATATATATTAGGCTCCTAGATCTCATTTTTATAAAAAACACACCATTCTTCTCTGCTTGTGCACAAAAACTTGCTTTTGTTAGAAGAATAGGAATCAAAGTATACGAGCTTACTCTTGTGGAGGCCTACTATTTTCTCAAGGTCTTTGAATTTCAATAGAAGGAAGCTGAATGAAGGAGGTGCCCCTTAGTCTTTGGAGTCCGCAATTAAGGTCACTTAGGCCTTCTTCCTTGCCATTTGAATCTTCACCTACAACATCTCTCATAAAGAGCACTTGAGCCAAGGGGGAGATTGATGTGCCTCAAGTCAACCCAAGCTAAGCATTCATATCTCTATACTTCTTTTTTACTTGGTTTACATGTTTATACTAAAGTAGTATGTTGTTGTCTTCTTCTCCATGCTTGAATTAACTTATGCTTGTTAGTATATGTTATCTTTGCATACCAGCATATTCTAGTTTAGATAACTCTCGGTGACCACCTAATCTTTTGTTAGTTTAGCTTCTTACCATCTTGAATCTAGGCTACCCATGTTCATTAGTTCCTTGCATGAGATTTCCTTATTATATGTTTGATACCCCTCCACTTTACAAACTCATGCTTAAAGCCTTCACCCTTCTTTGCAGCGTGGCTTCTTGAATGTAGTTGGTCTTAGTATGGTCTTCACTCTTTCTTATATTAGAGGTTTTTTATATTGTTGACCCTATTTGCCCTACATATAGTACTTGTATGGTCTTCTCTCATTCCTATATTAGAGGATTTTTATATTGTTGACACTGTTAGCTGATTCTCTTAACAAGCTCGTACTCTATACAGTTCAGGTATTGTTTGAGAACAAGCAAACTTTGGGAAGGACAGACTGTCATGTCCCCTTTTTCAAATAAAGTAAAAAAATAATATAGGTCATCTTTGTATTGAGAGAAAAAGGATAATTATAGGTTATCCTTGTCTGTGCATACAATTTGTTCCTTGAATCATTTTGTATGAAACAAGCATTCCCATTCCTTAGTTACATCAATTAGTGTGCTAGTTGGTTTAGCTATAACATTTAAATAAGTTAAGATCTTGAACATCATGTGGAATCCAGGTTTTGTATCAGATTGTGTTGTTTGTTTAGCAAGAGCCTTGAGTGTGCAACACTTGCTAAGTTCATATTGTTGACTTTATGAAAGTTGCATCAGTTCTTATCTGTGTTTTGGTTGTAATTGTTTTGCATCTGCACTTGTTGAGATGTGTTAAGCTAGATTTGCACTGTCGGTGGTTGTTTGTGTTGGTTGTTATCTTTATGCTATTGTTGTTGCAAAGGTAAAAGTGAGTTGTGTGTATTTGAAGTATCCCTTTTAGCGCTGAAATTGGATCAAGGGGGTTTTCCATCAAACCCTAATAAAATAAACAAATTTATGAAAGGGCTCAAACCCTAGTTACACAAAATCAATTTCTGACTACTTTAGGTGCCCAAATATGGCACAAAATAAATATTTAATTGCTCAAAAAAATATTGAAAATTTACAATTATTACAACCAACAATTTGGCTCAAAAACTGAAATTTTCCAATGTGAATGGCTGGAAAATAATAACAAAAATACCAAAAATATATATGCTGCTGTTCAACATCCAAAGAGGCTAAATGAAGCCCTAGAGGTCACTCACCCCACCCTAGGAAGGGGTTGTTGACCTTCCCAAGGGTTTTGCTGCAAACCCTAGGCAGTGAATTGTTATTTTTATCCTTTTCCATCATGCCAAGCCTTCCAATCTGTTTACCACACCTGCTGCAAACAAATTGGTGTTTAAAACACCCTTGGTGATCCAATACGCGCAATACAATTTCCTTACGAAGCTGTCCTAGCTGTAAGTTGTGTCTTTGATGATCAATTACAACACTTGAACTATTGCTGCCCTAGCTGTAAATTCTGTCTTTGATGATCAATTACAACACTTGAACTAGTGCTGCCCCAGATGAGGAATAGGGTTTTCCTTCCCTAAACCTTCCTTGGCTTGAAGGGTTTTGTGTTTAAGATCTAGGTAAAGCGTTTTCGTGCTTTAACCTCCAAATCAATTATCATAGATGCATAATCCTTTCAAATGAATCACAATCCTCCTTATATGCCTTACTTCTCAAGTTGGGCGCTCCATTTGCATAGGAAGTGCAAAATGTTATAAGGTTAACTTTGTTTTTAAAATCACTTAAGGGCTCACAAAAAGCCCTCTCATCAACTTAAAATTAGAACAACTCAACCAAAAGGTACCTTTTTATAATTTGAAGAGGAGTTAGAGCTTCCGTTTTAAGTCCCCTTTCCCTTAGCCTAAGGGAAACACCAAAGAATAAGGCCAAGGGTCCTATTTCACTCTTATGTCCAAAAGGGGGACATGACGATCCTCCCCATTCAAAATTGCTTGTCCTCAAGCAATTGCAACATCCATGGAGCTGTCCCAACAATTATCCACATGCAAAACCCTCTTGTAGCCTCTTCCCATGGAAAGGAAGCTCTATTCTGAATCTTTTTGCTGCTGTCCACACATGCTGGAGGTGTTGGAACAGCAATGTTGTACCCTTCTTTTCTCCAACAAGGGGCTGTCCCAGCTGTACTTGTCATTGCTAAACCTGAAATGGCTGTTAACATGCCTCCAATTGGCCTCTAAGTTTGTTATTCTGTATAATTTTGGGGCTGAAAAATCCCATATTATGGCTGCAACCCACTCCTCAACTTCCATTCTCTAGTGACCCTTCACTTTGGTGAGAAAGATACCACAAACAATTCTGTACTTGGTGTTTAGTGGGCTGTACTTATACCTTACAGCCCTCCAATTGTCCATGAATGTGAGGTTCTTCACCCCCAACCTGCCCCTTGTGAATTTATTCTTGCTTTTAACCTCCAAGGGACATGTGATGACCCTCCTACTCACCTCAAACGGGCTGGAACTGTTATAGACAGCAAGGTAGAAGATTGCATCATAGTTGTCCTTCTTGGCCATTCCTACACAAGAAGCAAACATGTTAATCAAATCCAAGGCTTTCCATTTCTCTTTTGCACTCATCTTTTCATGCAATATAGTGGTATAGTTCTACTTTCCTTTCTTGCTTGCACTCTTGACTAAACTCTCATCTCGTGTAGTGGCTGGAAACACCTTTACAATTGCCCTAGAGGGCATACAGGGCTGCCAATATTGTATATGAGCATGGAGTAGCTGTCACTCTTGACTAAACTCTCATCTAGTGTAGTGGCTGGAAACACTGTTACAATTGCCCTAGAGGGCATACAAGGGCTGCCAATATTGTATATGAGCATGGAGTCGCTGTCAACACACTCAACACTTGCCCCCAAACTCAAAGTTTTACAAATTTTAGCAGCTGGAAACTCCTTCCATGTGGTTGTAACCCATTCCTTAATCCTTTTACTCATATGTTCCCTTGCTTGAGAGAGAAATACCCTTGTTCTTGATGTTTTAGGGGCTGTATTTATAACTTACAGCCTTGCACTTGTCCATGAAAGCCAAACTCTTTACCCCCAACTTGCCTTTTGCGAATCCCTTTATGCGTCTAACCCAAAGAGGATCCTTTATGAGCCTACAACCCCCTTTAGGTGAGTTGGAACTGTCATAATCAGCATGATAGGAAAATATACTATGGCTGCCTCTTATGGCCTTTCTTCCTTGCATGTGTACCTTGGAGTGTGTGCTCCTTTGGAAAGCACCCCAATGCTCTTTAGGGCTCTCAACATGCCTTAAAGCTTCTTCATCAAACCAAAGGTATGGCTCACCAATTTGCATGAAACAAACAATTTTGAACAACCTTGGGGACATACCTTTTGTGTGGATGTCTTGGCAGGGTGGGCAACCTTGCCTTGATGCCCAGTTGAGTGTCCATTGCATATCTTCTTGCTGTCCCTTCCAAACATGCTTCCAGTATACACCATGAGTGCATAAAATTTGAAGGTTTTCTCCCTCGATGGTGCTGCCTCTGTCATGTCTTCCTTTCCTCACGAGTTGGAGATTATTTGTAGCCACTATACCACCCTTCCTTTCACATTTCTATATATATATATTTTTTTATTGCATGTTTTATCAAAATTAATTGAATATTCAAATTCCACCCTTGCTGCCTTATCACAAAGTTAATAAACCTTGACGTACGTACCATACTTGCAAAGAGCAAAAACTCCATACTTTGGAAGAGCTGTTCCCAATTCACAATTTCCAACTTTGTGTCACATGTGAGGGACCAAATTTCCTCCTTATTTCCAGAATTCGCTAGGCATTGTAATACACCAAATTTTTCAGAATTTCTTGTACCTTCCTTGGGCTGAGTTTCCATTTCTTTCCTGAATTTACTTCCTTACCATTTTCAGATTTTGTTAGGGGCTGAATTTCCCCAACAACTTCCAATATTTCTGTACTTTTTGTGGGCTGAGTTTTTACAAAATTTTCGGAATTTGTCCCTTCACAATTTTCAGAATTTTTGATGTATGGAATGATTTGATTTTGCACAAAAAACTCGGAATTTTCTGAGTATGTCATGGGCCTATTCATAAAAAATTCAGCTTTACTTATGCTGTCCACGAGTTGAATTTTTGCCCATTCAAAGACTTGTCTTAATTCTTCATTTTCAGAATATGCAATGTTTCTAAATCATGGAATTGAATGGTCTTGAACATACCTTAGTGGCTGCCCATACTCTGAATTCGTCACTCCTTTAGCCCCTTTTAATGAACAATTTTTTTCAGAATTTGAGTCACTTACTAAGCATGAAATGGGGTGGATCTCCATCCACTGTAATGGCTGCCCCAACTCAGAAATTGCAGCCTTCTTTGCCTTCCCATGGCTGTAGTAATGTGTTTTTCCACATGGAATGTAATTTACAAGAGCTGCAAATGATTCTATAACAGCGGTACATACGTCAACCTTGGCCAAGGGTTGTACAACCTTGTGCCATGTGCCCTTCATGCTTCCATCAATCAAAACCACCCTATTTAGCTTTTGAAATTTGGCAAGTAAAACGTGATGCTTACCAAGATTTGGAGTGGTTTGCATGCTCTTCAACATGCTCTTCACCTTATTGTTCTTTTTCATGATTCCAAGGCCTTGCCAACCTCCTTGCATGAGTGCCAAAGAATTTAGAATTTGCATGACAACAATACTAAATTTGTAAGTCCCACTTGGATCCCACATCCATATTGGGAATTTGCAACTCCCCATCCTTAGATTCTTTTGGAGAAATTCCTTCCTTTATTTAGTGCCCTTCATCTTGTCTTCATTGTTAAGATGATCTTCATGGTGATCAAAGTATTGTAGGGACAAAGTATGGTGTTGATGCAACAATCCCTTCACATGAAGGTCATCAATTTGCTTACCCTTGGTTGTTGATATTAAAATTCCAACCAACTGAAAATGAACAATAGTAATTGGCATTTTGACTTTGACTATCAATTTCTCTCCACCAACATGAAAAATAAATTATTCTTCTTCCTTTAGCTCATGCTTCAATATTTCCCCTTCTTCCTTCACCACTAAGGAATAACTCATAACACTACTCTCAACATGTGTTGGCTCAAACTTTGCAATGTTTGCATGAGGGTTAATTACTTCTAGGGCTGGAACAACTTCAATCTCGGATGCTTGGTATTCCACATATAATGCTTGTTCTTCCTCTTCCTTGGAGAGTTCTGATTTTTCTCCATTAGTGCCTACCATTTACAGCTTCGTTTGCTGCCCAAGAACTTGCTATAAAACCTCCCTTTGCTTTCCCAAATTTTCTGATTTTTGTAACTCAGAAAATTCAATATTTGGCTGCCCCAAAGTGCTAGACTCTTCCTCATTTATGTCTTCCAATTGCAACTCCTTTTGCTACAAGTGTACCAATTCCTCAAGGTAAAGTTCTAGATCGACCCTATCAAACCACCCAATGAGCCACATGTTGAATTCTTCGTAGTTGTCTATGAGGTAATGCCCTTGGATTATCAACCCCTGGTGCCACCAATCATGGGCAACCCCTTCTAAACACGTTGTGATGAATCTTAAGGCCTTCTTTAACTCCATAGGATGAAGTGCAAGGTATGTACCTAACTTATCAATCTATGCCCTAGCAAAAATGTTTGTAGAACCATTGAATGTGGGAAGGACAATCTTTCCCAAGGCATCATGTAACTCTTGTTCAACCTGAGAACTGCGCCTACCTCTTTTCCATGACACAAAATCATCGAGGTTCATCTCTTTCTTGAAAGGGGGTGGGTAAGTCATATACTCATAAATTTCTATCAAATTAGTCTGAATGGAAAGCTTCCCCATCCTTTTATGAGCTTGAGATAATTTTCAAACCTTGTACTGTCCATATCTCCCATGTCATTGTTTGACATGAAACCCTTCAAACCCCACAACTGGGCAAGATATTGGCTTTGATATGACTGAACTATCCCTTTTAGGGCTGAAATTAGATCAAAGGGATTTTTCAACAAAGCCTAATCAAACAAGCAAATTTATGAAAAGGCTCAAACCCTAGATACACAAAATCAATTTCAGACTGTTGTAGGTGCCCAAATATGGCACAAAATAAATATTTAATTGCTGCAAAAAATATTGAAAATTAACAATAATTACAGCCAGTAATTTAGGCTAAAAAACTGAAAATTTTTAATGTGAGTGGCTGGAAAATAATTACAAAAATACCAAAAATATATATTTTGTTGTTCAGCATCCAAAGAGGCCAAAGGAAGCCCTAGAGGTCACTCGCCCCACACTAGGAAGGGGTCGCTAACCTTTCCAAGGGTTTCATTGCAAACCCTAGGCAATGAATTGTTGTTTTTGTCCATTTCCGCCTCACCAAGCCTTCCAATCTGCGTGCCACACCTATTGCAAACAAATTGGTGTTTAAAACACCCTTAGTGATCCAATATTAGCAATACAACTTCCTTACGAAGCTTTCCTAACTGTAAATTCTGCCTTTCATGATCAATTACAACACTTGGACTAGTGCTGTCCTAGATGAGGAATAGGGGTTTTTGTCCCTAAACCTTCCTTGGCTTGAAGGGTTTCGTCTTCAAGACCTATGTAAAGCATTTTCATTCGTTAACCTCCAAATCAATTATCATAGATGCATAATCCTTTCAAATAAATCACAATCCTCCTTATATACCCTACTCCTCAGGTTAGGCGCTCCATTTGGAGGGAAAGTGCAAATTGTGATAAGCTTAACTTTCTTTTAAAATCACTTAAGGGATATGTGAGCCCCATTAACTCAAAAAGCCCCCTCCTCAACTTAAAATTAGAACAACTTAACCAAAAGGTACCTTTTTATAATTTGAAGAGGAGTGAGTGCTTCCGTTTTAAGTCCCCTTTCCCTTAGCCGAAGGGAAACACCAAAGAATTAGGCTAAGGGTCATTTTTCACTCTTATGTCCAAAAGGGGGACATGACAATATTCCCAACATACTTGTTCTTGTGTATGACTCTAAAAGGACTAGCATCTTCGAGTTGCAGTTTGAACATCTGGATCTTTGACATGTGCATTGTACAAAACAATTATGGGCAGCAACAATTATGGGCACTTGCGTGCCTTAAAATAGGAATTGAATTATAATGAGTCAATAGATTAAATTAAAAATGGAGGGAAGAACATCTTTACAATAGGAGGATAGCTTGTGGGGAAAGATATCTTCTAAAGCTTAAGTGACCAGATTCAACAAGTTTATTTAACTATGACTTTTCTAGAATGGTGTATTATTTGAGGTTCTCCACCACATCATGATGGCTTACCCTTTATTACATTAGTTTCAATATCTTACATAAAATAGCTCAAGTCTCAACATAAAAAAATATTTTGTGTATAGGAACACAACATGCCCTCCCCCTTGGAAAGCTTTGTCCTTGAAGCTTAATGGCTAAAGCATAACATTGCAAAAAAGAAATTCTTATGACTGGATGGCGCTGAAAATCTTGACTGCAGACAAAAATTATTTGTGCAATTAGAGTGTTCATTATTTTTTGAAAGTATATCATATGGTAGTTCAAATTGATCAGGAAAACATCAACCAATGTTTTTGGAACAATCTAACTGTTGAAATTCCGTCATTTAACATGTCGTTTGACCGTTGGAAAAATTGCGTCTTCAAAATATGTTCAATTTTATTTGACTCTTGTACATGCAAAAAAAGGATTCATAATGGTTTTGGAATGCAGTAATTCTGAACACAATGTTTAGCAACTAAAAATCCAACTGATACCCAATAATGCATAACTTGCACTAGATTTGAACTGGAACCTCTTTGTTTTTAACCTTTCCAGCCATACACCTCATACATTTACTACAATGGAGGTTTGGCTAGCCCAAAATAATCCAACCATTGCTCTTCTTTTTCATCTTCCTCGCTTTACTCCATGATCCCTTCCGATACCAACAGATCCTATTATAAAACCCTCCTAAAACAGAATACACATGTTTTTCTATCAGATTTAGCATCCAGACAAGGGTTTTCATCCCAACCACAACACAATTTTTTTTTTGCTATATCTTGTTTCTAGATAAAGGGTTTAACCTTAATGATATCATGGAAGAAAACAAGGGTTTTTGGCCCAATCATTTGGATTTCACCTAGTCTGTGCTCTGACACAACCATATCTTTTGTATTTTGAAATCAAATGGCATTGGATTTTTTTAACCTAAAGTTCTTATTCTATCATGTTTGGTTTTGCCCTTGGTATTTCTTCTCTTTGCACTAGATATTCTTTCTCCTTTGTGGCATAGAGATTATGATCCCATTCTACTGTTGGTGGTACCTCATTTTCATTGGGATATTTATCCTGTACCAATAAGGCCAAGTCCTCTTCAAATTTGTGGGGCAGAGGATCCCTTTTTTGGCCCATTAATATCTTTCTCAAACTCTACAATAGATCTTTCTTTAGGTTTTCAAGGGATTCTTGTACCTCCTACCTGGTCACATACTGTGGCTGGCTCTTTTGTCTCCTAGATGTGGAAACACATCTTATCTAATAACAACTTTAACGTATCTGAACACAAGAGGCTTGACTACACAAATAAAACAATTGGGGGCACCTACACACCTAAAATTAAAAGGTTTTCAGCTGCAAATCCACAAAATAACTGAGGAATGTCTCCAAAAATAGGAATTGAGTTACATTGAGAAAATAGTGTAAATTGGTGAAGCAAAGCCTAATAGATGAAAAAAGAATCTCATGTTCATATGAGTACGAAACATGACGACCGGTCCATCATCGACCTGGGAATGCTTGTTTGATACCTATCGTTGCCGCTATTTCATCTTTTTCTGAGTAATTTTCTGTCATTTTCCTTTGTGCGAGCCTGTTGTGAAGGTTTTTTCTATTCTTTTGGCTGTATTCAATGAGGTTTTCAGAAGCGTAGGTGATCGAGATCTTTTTCTGCCTTGTTGTGACCCCTCTTTTGTCTCTTCTGAGGGGTTTGGGACCTGCAATGAACCCCACATTGACATCTTCCCACGTTTTCCCTCTTGTGCAAACATGTGGGCTTTTGAGTTTGTTCTTCTAGAGTTATGGCTACCGTTAGACAAGGTAATGCTGTGGGCAAAGAATCCATGAGTAAAGTGGATGCTGCCAAACCAAGTTTCAAAGAAGCTCTTCGTGGGAGTCCGAAAATCCAAATGTCAGGTAGGAATCTTCAAAAGCACCCTTTGAGGATGCCCAAACAAGATCCCAGAAAGAATGAGAATGGCTGCATGAAAACAACTGATGTTTCACGAGTGCTAAAACTTAAAAAATCGAATGTGCAAAGTAGTATCAATGAATTGGAAAATTGAGGTTTGATCATTCGGTTTTTGGGTCTTCGCCCTTCGTTGGCGGCCTTCAAAGATTGGGCCAAAAAATCTTGGAATACTAAAGGTGAGTATATGGTCTCTGTTTATCTGAATGGATATTTCTTGTTTTTCTTTGCCTCAGCTATAGACCGAGAATTTATATTTCAAGGCAGGGTATGGTTTTTTTAAGGGGTGGGCTTGTTCATGAAACCCTAACACCCTATGTTCAAAGTTGACGAAGAACTGCCTTTTGTAGCTCTTGTTTGGGTGTGACTATTTGGGCTTTCAGCTGAATATTGGAATCAAAATGTTTTTACGACGATCGTTGATACTCTTGGGACATTTATGATAACAACGGATGCATCCTTATAGTTGGAACAAATGATCTATGCTTGTATATGCATCTTAAAGGACTTGAGCAAACCCTTGCCAACGAAGATCTCTCTGGTTATGGGGGAGGAGAAATGGGGCCAGGTTTTGGACTATGAAAACATTCCTTTCCAATGACGTATTTGTCATGAATATGGTTAGCTGTTCAGGGATTGTCCGCAAAAAGTTCCAGAACTGCATGTGGAGGATAAGCCTTAGGATTTTTTTATCATTCCAAAGAAGAAGAAAAATAGTAAAAATGGGCAAGAACACATAGAAGGAAGTAACAACAATAGATTTGCAAGTCTACAATAGGATCAAGCAGATAAAGAATTGGATGATCTTATGGAGTCACAAGTTCCAGAGACAAGTGAATAAGCAGAAGGCAATCCCATATCAGCCAATGGTGGAAGACCAAAATCAGCTTTTTGTATTTCAAATGCAACCGACTCAGGATGCAATCCATACCACTATGAAAATCTATTAGCATAAATCTAAGTACCAAGACCAATTTGTGAATAAGAATCAACAAACGAGAAGTGGAAGGGACGAAAAAAGCTTTGGTTTTGATGGATAATACCACAATGCAACAACAAACAGCCTTCCGAAACTAAAGATGGACATTGACATTAAAGCTGGTCACAAATCTAATCAAATTACCCTTAAACATGAAGGTCAAAAGTTGAGTAATGCAAGAACAGTTTGGGATCTGTCCCAAATTTTCCAACACTCATCTCAATGAAAGTGATAAATTGGAATATAAGGGGGCTGAAAGGCAGCCCTTCAAAAATACAAGAAATCAAAAGAATGATCCAAAAGAATCATCCTACGTTGGTCTTTATCCAAGAGACCAAAGCTTGCATCGAGCTTATGTCTATGTTAGCAGAAAGAATTTGGCCCAAGGCCCAACAACTATCTATTAGTTCACATAATGCTTCAGGAGGCATTACTTCGCTATGGGATCCAAAGGTAATCACAGCGATGAACTCCTATGTGATTAGAGGTGCCGTGCTTTTGCATGCTTATTCTAAGGTGGATGCCAAATAGTTCTTACTCAATAATGTTTATGCCCCTATTGATCTTGAGGACAAGAGACAACAATGGCAAAATATATCTTCTATGATCAGATCTTTTCTAGAGGTGTTGGTTATTCTTGGTGGAGATTTTAATACTATCGTTAAACTTCAAGAGAAACAAGGGTGGAAACTTCAGTTGGATTCTAGTTCCTCTATTATGTCCCACTTCATTAAGTCTCTTCATTTGGTGGATGTGCTTATAGGGAATGAAGTGATGATGTGGTCCAATAGGAGACAAGTACGAGATTGTATTTTAGAAATATTGGACCGGTTTTTGGTGTCTGAAGAATTTGGGTTGCAAGAATTTGTTCCTAAGGCTTAGCTTCTTAATAACATTGGTTCAGATCATTGGCTAGTGTGCTTGGAGATGGGGAAATCAGCTCTGTACTAGGTTCCATTCAGGTTCTAGCTGATGTGGCTTTGACATGAAGATCTTGGTAAGTACATTCAGCAGTGGTGGTTGGAAGAAAAGCCAAGGTATGTTACTCATATGTTTACTTTTGTCAAGTGTTTGGCTTATCTAAAGATCAAGCTCAAAGCCAGATTTTTGGAATGAGTTTGGGTTTATCAAGGACAAAAAACTCAAGATTTTAGAACAGTTGGAAGAGCAGAATTGCCACTTTCAAAATTCGGAAAGCACTACAGATCTTCTCTACAAAGAATGTCTCTTGAAATCAGAGTTACAAGAGTGGGAAACCAGGGAGGAAATAATGTGGAAGAAAAAATCTAGGATCCAGTGGCTTAAAGAAGGCGATAAAAATTCTGCCTTCTTCCATAAATCATTATTGTTTAGACGGGTCCACAATCACTTTATCTCTCTTACTAAAAGAGATGTGAAAAAGGAATACTTGTTATCACTCATAAGTGCACCCTTGAAAGAATGTGTGCTTGTTCTCACATCTGTTGACACAATGAAAACTCTCCAAACTGTGGCTGACCTTATATTGGAGAGAATCTCCAGATGAAGGGTTGGTTCCCTTTGGTAGACTCACCTACTTCTCTCCAAACTCTATAATTTGGTGATTTCTTGACTAGGAAAAGGGTAAAAGGAGCAATGATCAAGTTGAAACTGGATATGAAAACTGAAAATTTGGGGTGATCCATCAATATTAAAGTCAATTATGCTTATACTTGACACACTTTGGATGCTAAAGAATTTGCACACATTCACTTCATCTTCATACAATGATTCTTGCATCGGTATTTCACACATAGGTCTTGAGAAACATTTACATTAGCATGGAAGGAATGGACATATGCTGAATTCACTTCCAAATTAGGTAGAAATTAGAGTTAGACACTTGATATGACTTGCAAGAGTTCTCAAAATCCATACATAAACCTAGGAAAAACAATCATTCACTAAGTTACATCAATGAACATGAGACACATTTCATGAACAACCTGAAAATGGAGGAAAAATCAGCTTCTTATTGTTTCAAAGGTGATGTAGTACAAAGTTTGGCAGAGTTTCTGTGTAGCCAAAAGTATAATCTCATTTTTGAATGCCTATAGGTCTGAGTTTTGACATTTTCTTGAGTTTTATGAGGCCTAAAGACCTCATTATTTTTGCATTAGGACCTGGAAGAGCCCCTTTAAGCATTCCAACCGTTGGATATGCTCAAACAATCTTTTAAACCTCTCAAAAAATACTTTTTCTGACTGTTTCTCTTGCATGCTTGAAATCCTGCACCTTGTATCTTTACCTTTCTCCATTATTTGCCTTAAACTTTTGATTGAGAAAGGTGTAAAAAGGTTATTTATACCCCATAAGAGCTCACACAACTTTTCATTTGCAACAAAGAATATGAGAATGCAATCACATCTCCTAAAATCGAGCTATTGGGGTTTTAGAGCATCTTTTCTTCTTAATGATTGTTCATAAAAGTAAGCCCCTGTAACTTGCAACTAATGCATGTAATCTTGAGGGCATAGGTGCCCCAATCTTCCTTTAAGACCATTCGAACCAACTCTTCTTCTCTTTCATAGAACGAACATCTGAAAATTGCCTTACTAGCTTGTTAGAGGAATAGAAAAAATCTCTATCAAAATTTTGACATGTGAGTTGTTCTTGAGCATGGTTTTGGCCTGATGAAGGTTGTATGATGTTGTGGAGAACTTCTTGAGTCTTCACTCCATGAATGGAGTCTTCTTGAAAACTTACATGTAAACAACCTTGACCAATGGTGGCAAAAACTATTGACAATACTCTCTGGAGGGAATGAAGCAATTGGCTTAACCATAGTTTGCATAACCGTAACCGGCGAGTACTCACCAAGGGGAAATTTTGGGTAACCAACGGTTATTCGACAGAGCTGGTCGAATAACTGAGAATAATCAACAAAGGCAAAAAATAATTAAATTTATCAAAAAAAACATTAACCGTCGATAATCAGGAATAACCGCCAATAACCGACAAGGGTACTAAAAACTCGGCGATTTTTTTTTGCAACGAGTTTGAGTGGCGGTTAACTGCTTGGCCTTTTTCCTGGCGATTAACTGACAGTTATTTGCCGGTTATGCAATCTATGGGCTCCACTATATTTTCAGCAGGTGTTTACAACGCAACCTCTTCATTTGTCATCCCAACAAAAAGTGTTAGATACTTTGCCTTGTCTTATTTTTCAACAGAAAAATGAGCAGCTTATTCAATCAGTCATGAAAAAATAGTTACAAGGGGTAGTGTTCAGTATGAAGAAAGCTAAAACTCCTGGCCCGGATGGTTTCCCGATTGAGTTCTACCAAGCTTTCTGGGATATAATCAAAACAGACCTCCTTTAGGTGGTAGAAAAGGTACGAACAACTAAAACAATGCTTAAGGAAATTAACAAAACTGTCATAGCTCTCATTCCCAAGGCGAATGAGGTGGAGGATATTTTTGGTTTTCGACCTATAGCTTTGTGTAATGTCCTGTATAAAATAATTACCAAAGTCATGGCAGAAAGGTTGAAACCTCTTCTTCACAAGATTATATCCCCTGAACAAGGAGGATTTATTCCTGGGAGCCAAATACACGATGAGATTGTGTTAGCTCAGGAAGTCCTTCACTCTATGGACATTCAAAAATCTCCGTCTATGTTTATTCAACTGAATCTGTCTAAGGCATATGATAGAGTGGACTAGGGCTTTTTATGTCAAGTTTTGGCCCAATTCGGATTCTCTGTGGAATGGATAGATTGGATCAAAGCCTGCTTATATTCAGCTTCCTTTTTTGTCTTGGTGAATGGTACTCCATCTCAGATGTTTGGGGCTTCTAGAGGGATACGACAGGGAGACCCCTTACCTCCCTTTTTTTTATTATTTTCGCTGAGTGTTTGGGCAGACTAGCTACCAAAGCTTGTCATGGTAAAAAAATTCATGGCATATAGTTGGCCAAAACTATTCGCCCGTTATCACGTCTTTAGTTTGTGGATGACTCGACGATGGTTGGCAGAGCTACCTGCTTGGAAGCTCAACATTTTTAGAAACTTCTTCAGGGTTTATCAGCAACCACTAGTCAGTTGATCAATCATGCTAAGTCTAGTATCATCTTTTTTCATTGTTCTAATCAACAACAACAAATTCTTAATATCTTTCATTTTCGAAGGAATTCTCTTCCGCTTCAATATTTGGGTGTCCCTTTGGCCTCCAAGCGGAGACGAATGGCATTGGCTCATTGATAAGTTTGACTCGAAAATGCAGAAATGGGCGAATAAATGGCTATCTTTAGGAGGTAGAATGACTTTGGTCAAGGCAGTCCTTCAGGCAATGCCAATATATGTTTCCTCTATATAGAATATTCCAAGAACTATCTTGAAACAGTTGGATTCCATATGCCAAAAATTCTTATGGAGTGGTGTGCAAGATAAAAGAAAGTGGTCCTTAGTCAAGTGGGAAACTCTATATTGGCTGAAGAAGGAAGGTGGATTAGGCTTCAAATCTTCTTCAAAGCAGATCAAGGCCCTTGCTGCTAAACTCTACTAGAGGATGCTAGTTTTTCCTGATGACTTATGGGCTGCCAATATTAGAGCCAAATATGCGGAGAACAATCCACTTGATAGTTATATTCCATTATCCCTTACCACTAAAGGTTTGCCCAGTCTTGTCGTCCTTAACGTTGGTGAAGAAATTATTAAAAAACAATTCTTTTGGATTGTGAATAATGGGCAAAAGGCAAATTTTTGGACTGATTCGTGGGACGGATAGACCCCGCTTCTCGTCCAATACCCTCAATTTCAGTCACTCATGGAGGATATGCGTAATATAGGATGGATAAAGCTAGCACATTATGGTAGACTTGCCATTCATCCTTGGGAAAGTGGTAAGTGTTGGATTCGAATTTCGGATGGCCTATTCACATTGGGCAGGAGGAACAAATTCTGCTTAATACTATTTTGAAGGAATGCCCTCTCTCCACTACTAATAGATCGGATATGTTAGGATGGGGGATTTCTGCTACAGGTATTTATACGGTTTCCTCAGGATATGCTTCTTTGATTAATGGCACCCCTCATCCTCTTAAGGACATCTTTAGACACATATGGCAGCCTGCTATATGGCCTAAGGTTAGTTTTTTTTGTTTGGTTGCTTTTATAAAGAGTCTTAATTGGTGATCGTCTTAGGAAGAGTGGATTTTGAGGTCCTTTTAGATGTGCCTTACGTTTGGAGGATGATGAGACCATTTCTCATCTGTTCTTTCAATGTCCATGGGTTATACCCTTATGGCAACATCTATCTACATTGTTTAACATGCATTGGAATAATATTGGGTCTTTTGAACAACTGATTAAAGATTGGCGAGGACATCTTCCTGTTGCATATTTTGTCATGATGTCAAAGGGTTGGCATTACTATTGGTGCAATATCAAAGGGTTGAATATTTATTAAATATTCAACATTATAATTGAGGATTATTCATTGATGTCAAAGGGTTAAATTTGTATTTGAGAGTGTAAATTGAATATTTTAATATTCAATATTGTGGTAGGACCGGTTTGACATATTGTTGTATGTGAGCCCATGTGAAGGAATATGATGATGGAAATATTCACATGTGGTCAAGAAATCACCAACCACCCACTTGTTGACTTTATCACATGCTCCCAAAAAGTACCCTCAAGGAAAATGCACCATATTCCTCTTGTGAAGGGAATTCAAAGGTGGAGACAAGTTTTTCTATGCTCCCATGTGAATAAAAACATTTTTAATTTATCCACCAACCCACTTTTGGCTTTCTCCAATGTTTGAAATAGTGTCACCACCAACTTTGGTGTCATATTTCCCCATGGGAAGAAAAACATTTTTAATTTGTCTCCTTAGTGGGCCAAAATGTCCCACATCAATCACATCTTATTGATGCCATTTCTAACCCATGGTTTATGCCCCATGTTTTAGAAAACCACCAATGGTTTTCCCTCTCTTTCTCTCTTATAAAAAGAGTGTATTGTGTGCATTTCAATTGAGAGTAGAAGCATATTGTTGTGTGTGTAAATGAGAGAGTGAGCTGAAAATTGAAGGAGAAAAGAGAGAAGAATATTCTATGTTGTTTTTTGTAGGTTGGTGCCTGAATTATCCTGAAGTGGGTGCCTCAGTGTGGGGATTGGTGTCTCCAGGAGATTGGTGTCTTCGAAGCAGGGATTGCATGGTCCATTGATGTTTGCATACAAGGGCTGAGTGGGTGTTTGGCTTGAGGATTGGTGTCTTTTGTAAGTGGGTGCTTACACTTTGTAAACATTCTTTTTGGATTGGGTTTGGACAGTAGCTTCAAGCAGTTCTTTTTGGTGGTTTTCTCCTAAAAGGGTTTCCACAGTATATCTGGTGTTATGTGATTTGACTATGTGTGTGTGCTCTTGTAAGTTTTTGATTTAAATTGTTAAAATCTTAGAATACTGATTCACCCCCCCACCCCCACTATCAGTGTTCCCGTGCCTCTAACACTTCCTGAAGCCCAAATTTTACTTTTAGCTCTATGGACTGGCATGTCCCTTCTCCTTTGGAATATCTGGAAAGAAAGAAATGGCAGAATTTTCCAACAGGTTAGTTAAGATATATCTTATGTTTGGGAGAAAACCAAAACCAATGTTGCTTAAAGCATCAAACATAAGATTTCTTTACCCCCTATTCTTACCTCGGAATGGGAGCATATTTGTAAACAACTATCTTTGCAACCCAAAGATTCTACTATGCCGGCTTTTCGGCAAAAAAAAAAAACTCAAGAGGGATGGTCAATGAATTGCTCCCCCTCTGGGGTATACGAAATTGAAAACTGATGGAGCTTCCAAGGGTAATCCGGGTTTTGCAACTATGGGAGGCATTGGTAGAACCTCTGATGGGTTGGTGGTGTTTTTCTTTGTTGAAAATTTGGGTGCTACAACTAATAATCTAGCGGAGATCAAGGTTGTGTACAAAGGCATGCAGGAAGATTTGAAAAATGGTTGGCAAAACATTCAAATTGAATCGGTTTTGAAAGCGATTGTTAGCTTGTTATCTGATTCGGAGGAAGGCCACAGTCCAAATTGGCAGATGGTGAGAGAGGTTTGGAAAATAAGAAGTTTGTAGGAACAGTTTCAAGAGGTGCATTTTAGCCATATTCCCCAAGAACGAAACAAAGTGGCAGATGGGCTGGCTAATTGTGTTTTGAATGACCATAATCTTCTCTACTATGGTCTGCCACCTATATGGTGGTCCAACAAGATCCAACAAGACATGGGGAACATTTTAAATTCAAATTCTTTACAATGAGTGCTTCTAATGTTCCTTTCTTGTATACTGCTCAAGCTTGGACAAATAGTTTTCAGGCCTGGCATTGTAGAATTTGTACTTTTGATATATATCTAATACGAATGTGGTTTTGGTTTTTTTATTTTTTAAAAGAAACTAGTGTAAATTCAAAATGGGGGTATCCCCTCTTTATACTAAGAGGAAAGCTTGTGAACTCATAAAATCTATTTAACCATCACTATTCTATAACGATGTCTTACTTTAGGGTCTCCATCAGATCACAAAAGCTTACCCATTATTACATTATAAGTGATAGCTTACATAAAATAGCTTAATCAGAACATAACATAATTTGTTGTGTATAGGAACACAACATTTCATCTGCGAAATACTATCACGCAAAAGAGGTACGACTACACAAATACAACTACTAGGGAACTTGTACATCCAGATAAAAAGGATTTCACATTCAAATCCACAAAATAATGGAGTAATGTGTCTCCAAAAATAGGAATTGAATTACTAGGAGAAAATTGAATTCAAAAAGGGGGAAAGCCCTTGTTTTAAATAAGAGGATAGCTTGTGGAGCAAGTTATCTATGAAATCCTTAGTGACTAGATTCAATGAATCTATTTGACCATGATTTCTCTAGAATGATCTGTTACTTGAGGGTCTCCACTACATCACAATGGCTAACCCTTTATTAGGTTTAGCCTTTATTTCATTAGAACTAATACATTACATAAAATAGCTCATTCAAAACAAAACCAAGCATGTTGTGTATAGGAACACATGTCGATCATGTTCTTTTGATTCCCATTGTTGATGATGATGAATAGAATTTGTTCCTTAATCATCCATAGGCACTAGTATTAAAAAAGTACTCCTTTTCTTCAGGTACATTAACTGATATTCAGCTTGTTTAGGTATAGCATTCAAGCCAAGTTCTCAGGCTTGAAGGATTGTGTTGTGTACGCAACAAGAGACTTGAGTACACGACAGTTGTTACTGTCACGGTTGATGACTTTATGAATCTCACACTACTGAGATCTCGTCTTGCTTTTGCTTGCCTTTGTGTTGTGACCACATCTGTTGAGATGTGTTATTATACATTTTCATTGTTGGTTGTGACATCTATATTGTTGTTGCTGCAAAGGCCATGTGATTTATTTGTGTTGTTAACATAGTTGTTGTTACATGTGAGTACAAAAGGAAAAGCACATTTCAACTTGTCTTTGTTTTATGTTTGTGTCTGTTGAGATGTCTTATGCTACATTTTCACTGCTGGATGTGACCTTTATGTTGTTGTTGCAAAGGCACATGTGATTTGTCCACATCGCCAACATATTTGTTATTGCATGTGGATCTGAAAGGAATATCATCTCAGCTTCATTTTGAACTTCTTGATCTTTGAGGTGTTTGGATACGCTTGACCCAAGATGGTGGAATCTTAAAATTGTGTTTCCACTTGGCTATACTAATGTAGGCCCATGATGTATTTGACAACCCTGATCTGCTCTGCGTGATGCCAAATTGTGGAAGTAAGAAGTGGAAGTCAATATTGTATTCCTGAAGAGATTACTGCTTCTACCCTAGTAATTGCTACTTGATGTATATTGATCATCATGGTACCTCAGTATAGAAATATTCATGGACAATTAGCACGAACTTGCTGCATTTTCTTTAGAGTTGTTCTGTTTCAAGTGCTATTTGCTTAGTGATTGCCATTGACAAAGGAATGACAAGGCCATCTTCAGTTTAGTGAAGGTGATTTTCACCTTGTTAGAGAAGTGCTTCATAGAGACGTATGACTGACCATCACATCCAATTGTCAAGTGCTTTGTATTTGATCTTGCTTTACATTGGTCAACAATTGACATCCCTTCGATCTTACTTTTGATAGTTTATCCATAATCATATGTTAATTGAGTTGGACATGACCTACACTTACATACAGGTTTTTGGTGGACACCACTAAGCTCATGAACATGTTGGTTGACCTTGTCTTTAATTATCAAGTATGGTTTGTGAAAGGAGGATAGATTAGCCTGCATCCCTAAATGTTAATTAAATTGGACATGGCCAAGGCTTTCTGGGTCACTTGGGACAGTTTAGGCTCAGTAATGGATAAATATGGATTCTCAATATAGTGGTGCAGGTGGGTGAGATGCTGTTACACCAGCCCTAAATTTTCTATTTCTATCACGATACTTGAGTGTTTTCCCCGAATCTTTGGGGCCTTAGACACGGCGTTCCCATCTACCATTATATTTTTATCTTTTTGGCTGCAGCTCTAGGAAGAAATAATAGTAATTGGAAACAAAATGGTAGACCGAGGATTTCTAGTATTATCGGTTCTCTCTCTCACTCATCAACAGTTTGTTGATACTATGTTGGCAGGGGTCTAAGAGATAGAAGCTGTGAACTTTTGTAGTATCCTAAAAAGATATTTAAAGGAAGCAGGCCAATAGCAAATTCTTAGAATTCTCATTTTATTCTTCAACATTATATCGTGTTCCTACACTAATTGTAGAAGGTAAAATGTGGAAATATTAAATAGCAGAAGTATGTAATAAAATCGGGGGCACCTACTCATTTGATATGGCTGGCATTTGCAAATCCGATTCTACACAAAAGAGTTATCACACAATGCCGGATTTTTGTATTGTATTAACAAATAAGATTGAAAAAGAGAAATCTTTTAGGGTTTTTCACCACTTTATACTCAGTGGGAAAGGAGATCCTCCTTAACCGATGATTTAACTCTTCATTAATCTTAGGAAGACAAAACATAACTTAATTAATAACATTAATATCAAGGACTATAACATAAATCTAATAATATGCTTTGCTGAGGTGCACAAATGTGCTCCCTTTTAAAGAGCTTTGTCCCCAAATTTATTATGTTTATTGGTCAAGATGTGTATTGCGTTGCATATACCTCCTTTAAATAAGCTTGTAGACCATAACAAACCACACACGTGTAACAAAAACACATTTTGAATATACGAGATACTATCTACCTATTCTAGCTAACATAACAACTATTTGGTTACCTAACTATATGCTACTTTATCTTATACCCCCTCAATGACTAACCGGACAAAATCCCAAGTTTATCTCTACATTCTACAAATTTATGTTTGCCAAGCAGTATGGTCATTATATCAGCTATGTGTGCCTCTGTAGGACATTAATTAAGACAAATGTTTTCATTATTGACCAGCTGTCAAATGTAATGATGATGAAATTCAATATGTTTACGTCTTGGCTTTATAAACAAGATTCTTCACCTTCTTGAGAATAATTCGATTGTCGCAAAAAAGTATGGTCAATGCTATTGGGTCGAGTTGAAGATCAACCAATATCCACAATCACTTTCCCTGACTACCTTTACTGACAGCTGCCTTATATTCTGCCTCAGAAGAAGGTAAGGCAAATTGTATGTTGTAGCATGCTCTGCCAGGAAATTACTCCTGAACCAGGAGCAAAAACATCTCCTATTGTAGAATTCCTAGTATCAGCTGATCGAACCCAATCAATATCAATATATCCAGATAAAATGAAATGTTCTTAACCAACCTGCAAAGGAAATTTTCTTTTAAGAAGGCACTTTTAACATCCATTTGATATACCTTCCATCCAAATTGAGCAACAATGTAGATAACCAGTTGAAAGGTTACTATCCTTGTAGTGGTGGAAAAGGTCTCTTCATAGTCCACCCCTTCGTGTTATGCATATCCATTAGGGACAAGTTGAGGTTTGTACTTGTCCAAAAATTGATCTCATTTAATCTTTCACTTTATAAGCCCATTTACAACCAATGAAATTCTTCCCTTAGGGTAATGGAGACAACACCGAAGTCTTGTTTTGAATCAAGGCCCCAAATTTTCCATTCAGCATTTCCTTTGGCCTCTTCAAAATTTCTAGGTATATATACCTCTGAAACAACATAAGTAAGAGCAATATTTTACCTGCTCACAAGCTTGGACCATTTGTTTCCCTCATCGTGTAGATCATGAACATTTGACATCTTGCACATACACCTCAACTTTCCTGAACGGATGATAAATCTTAGATGCTCGTATGGGGATTTTCTATTATTCAAATCATGGACTATATATACAATGCTTAATTTCCTATTGTTTAGGATACCAATCCATTTTTCTAACTACTATTTTTTGTATATACTCTACAACCAACCCCAAGAATAGATTAGCAACAAAACCAACCTATTTAACAAGCTATAATGAATTACACCTATTTACCATGTGTAATAACTATCTTTATTTTCCAACATTACCCCTTGACTACATCTAGTATAAAGATGGAGTAGAATACACACCTGTATGTGAACTCGAATACATTCATAGTTCAACATACTTACAAGTACATTTGTAGTGGGAATGGCCTCACTACGTTTACTAAGCGGGATGGGCCTGGCCACTCAAAAATTTGTGAACGGGAACAAGCAGATTGTCCAACACCAACAAAGACCACACTAGGTCACAAACCATAGTCCACACTTTCATATATGTGTAAACAAGGATAGATTCCCATGTCCACATCAACAACATTTGTAGTGGGATTGACCACCCTACATCTTCAGGTGGGATTGGCCACACTTGAACAACCTCTCCTTTGGTTGGACTGGGTCTCACGAAACAGTTACAAACCAATAGTAGTGGGATTGGGTCATCATTACACTTTATCAGTGGGTGTTGGCTACCTCATTGACCATCTCATATGTAGTTAGAATATGGTTTTTCATCTTTGTCATTGATGAATATTGTATTCAGCTTTGTAGTCGTTTTGGGTCTGGGTTTTTCTACTATTGCATTGAACCAGTCTCCAAGAGATTAGCATGCTCAAGACTGGATATTTCCCTCCAACCCCCTGTGATCTTCCTACCTCCTCCAAAATGCGACTCACTCAACGAGATTGAACCTGATGGTCATGTGTACCACAGATCGCTGTATGATGGGCTCTGACAGTTTCAGCTTTGTGTTTGTTTATTTTGTAATCTTCCCCTCTCAAGCAAAAACACTTGTATTGGTGTGAGGTACTATTGAAATGCATCCATGTACAAATAACTCTTTTTAGTTCACCTTTTATGGAAAAAATAATTGTTTCTCACAAATTGTAACAAATAAAAAAATGTTGCTGCCAATATTTAAAAAAAAAAAAACATTTTATACATGTTGGAAAATTTTTGTATGAAATCACCTTCCGTTGTAAAAGTTATGCAATTTATCATAAATCTTTGGGCAAGATCTTATGTCTAAACTACACCATGGAAGCACTAAAACAATTACATCTCAAAAACTATAGAAGCTGGAGCTAAATGCTTCTTGGAAAGGAAGACGGGTATTTGACACAACATGTAAAAATCACAGTAGATAACTCCTTTTGGTTTAGGAGATACTAAAATAATATCGCCTGATCAGCCTAGGAATGACAAATTTTAGGCAAACTTTATGAAAAATAAGGCATTTATTTTAAATGTTTTAATAATAAATAAACTTTTTAAAATCAGGGAGCCCTATATATTTTATGAAAGATAAAGCTATATACTAAAAACTTTAATAAAAACTTATTTATTTATTTTCCATACGCTTCTTCCTTATGCCATTCTTTGCCTTTGCGCCATGCTGGAAGCTTTCATTGCTTTAGCTTAATCTATGGTTTCTGCACTTTTCTACTCTCTATTAGCTGTTCAATGTCTTTCATTATCCTTCTCTATAGCATGGGCGCCATCATCCAACAAGTATTTCAGCAATGCCTTTCTATTTGTTGTTTGTTGGGCATCCTATTAGGCCTTTGTGTGGCTGTTTTTAATGTTGAAAATGCCTTTGGACGACAGCTTGCTATTGCTTCGCTTAATGGCAAAATAAATAAAAAATCAAAGTTTTATCTGCCACGCCTTCTTGCCCAACTGTAACTTATAGAGTGCTTTGGAGCTCCTTTGTGTAAAATAAAGCTTAACGAACCAAAAGAATAAGGATTGTTATGGATGCCATAAAAAACAATATGCTGCCAAACGATTTTTTATCATGCTAGTTTCCTCTGCTTACACACTTCTCTCTTATTTTCTATTTGCCAAAAAATTAAACAATATAGTAATAACAACCACCTCCTGAAATAAGAAATCTACTAGCATTTGCTAACTTAATGGATTCACTTTGCTCGGAGAATGCTCTTCAACTATACAAGTTCTCTTTGGCTCTCATAGATCCTTCGTGCTTACAAGCTCTCACCTTGGCCCCAAGGATTAGCCTGCTCTGATACCAATGATAAATCTTATACGCTTGTCCTAGGTTATTTTATCAATCACATCATGGACTATACATACAATGCTTAATTTCCTATTGTTTAGGATATCAATCCTATCTTCTAACCACTAATCCTCAACGATTTCTGTTCTTCATACATACTCTACAACAACCCCTTAGAATTGATTAGCAACCAAACTATCCTATGTAACAAGATATAATGAATTACACCTATTTACTATGTGTAATAACTAACCTGATTTCCCAATAGATGCAAGCCCATCAACCATATAAGGCTTACTAAGCATAGAAAAATACTAATAATGTAGGTGTCCATACATCTCATGGCAAAGTAGATTGTTATTCACCATTGTTGCTAGTGCATGTGCTTTTTGTTGTTTTGCGATTAACAAGTTTATACAATCCCTTCTCACGAATACCAACTACAATCACCTTGTTATTATGAAAAGTTGTGCCATAATTTTGTTGCCTTGAAATTTAAATAAACGATTAGGATTCTTTTTTATTTCACTAAGAGATGGAATATTTTTGTTCATGTCAGGAACATATTGAACATTGTGGACAGCTATAGATTTCTAGGTGAAACTGTTTGCTGGGTTCTTGATCCGACACGTTTCGAATCACCACCCATGATTCATCATCAAGATTTTTTCGAAATGTCAAAAAATTCCTAATGATGAATCATGGGTGGTGATTCGAAACGTGTTGAATCAAAAACGCAACAAACAGTTTCACCTAGAAATCTACAATTGCACACTCTTATGGACTGTAAAAACATCAAAGATATTATATTGAACTTTCTTGAAAGTGTCAATCATGTTGTTATTCAATGTGATACGAACATCTCCACATCCTGCAACATATTGAATCCAACTATCACCTAAAAAAACAGGTTCACTTCTACTCTTATCTTCAATAAAAGTTACATACGATTCTCTGTAACATGTATAGTTTCAACATGTACCTAAGTCAAAATACCAGATTGTGGACTTAGTTGATTGGTCCTAGGATGCAACAAATCCATTGCTAGTGTTCTTCCTACCTTTGCCTTAAATCCATGCACTAAATGCACTCTTTGTAGTGTCTGCGGTTGATGCTTATGCCTAAATATTGTTGATGCTTCTTTTGCCAAAGGAGTGTTGACAACTTCTAAAAGTCAAGCATTTGGGTCTCCGCAATCAGATGTAGGAATTTTAGAAGATGAATCACATGATGGTTGCAAGCTTTGTAAAACCAAAGCTGCCATATCTTTATCATCCGCTGGTTTCTTGATGGCACACAACTGATCACTAAGATCCTTTTGTTGCAACAAGTTTTCAAAGATTGATCCTCCTTGTAACTTACTAGAAAATAAAAGATTTTTTAAGACACATTGTTCGTGCAACTTTTGATGTCTAGTAATTGGTCTTAAGGTTTATTCACATTGTTAATGCTAGAATGGCATTCCGTACTTCTGGGTCTTATTCATCCTAACATGTAACTTTAGAAGCATTAAAGCATCTTTATGTTTTTTTTCATTGTTTGTGGAATCATCAACAAGTATTTGTTCATTGTTTTAAACAATTTGGTCAAGGTATCTATAGTCACAAATGGTGGCTATTTTATGACTCCACAAACTATTTTTTTCACGTTGAACTTCTGAGTTTCAGATGAAAGTAAAGGTTGTAATCTAGACATTGTTGAGCACAAAAATAGACTACATAGCATGCCAAAACTAAAAAATCTCAAATTTCAAAGATACAAATACAATTGCAAATCCCTCTGACACACTACTATAAATACTCAGGGAAAATCGCATTGGAAATCTCCCAACAGATGTAAAGTTAATTGATTTAAATCCCCCGGCATAGAGAGTAAATATATAATCAAATTTTAAAGTTCGAACTTTATAAACTTTCGTCATGGAATTACTATACCACTTGAGTAGAATCACAACAATGGATCAAAATATGATTAAAATAAGAGTATAATATTTGCATATATGATGAGCCACTTCGAGGGGGAACCTCCCCAACTTTACAATAAGAACAAAATTTGCAATATGATTATCTAATACCAACCATTACCTCTGATATATGCCCTACTTATGCTATGGAGACTCCTCAGGCCGACCTAGGTACCATTATGAAGATATAGAAATGATCATATGACTTAATTAAAGATTGTGCTAGCCATAAGTCAGCCACACATATCCCAATACACACTATAGGTTAAGGGCGTAGCATTCCCCTCACCTTCAAATTAACTTTGTCTTCAACATTGATTAGTGTTGGATGCTTTTGAAGGAATGCTTCATCCTCCCATGTCGCATCTTCACTTGTCAGATTCTTCCACTTGATAAGATGCTCCATAATCACCTTCTTCCTTAACCTCTTAGTGTTTGTCTAAAGTATTTTCTCAGGTTCCAAAATTATTGTTCCCTCTTCAACAGGCTTTGGTAAGTATGTTTGGGCCGAAACTCTTTGTCCAATGACCTTGAAGTAGGAAATGTGGAAGACTAGATGCATTTTTGCTAATTGAGGTAACTTATGTTGGTGCTGAGTGTGTTCCCCGATAGCTCGAACTTGTGGTTGTACCTTCAAGAATGCTATGATGGATGGTGGCTTGTAGCCACAAAATTCCATGAAAGGAGACATCTTGGAAATAGTCTCTCTTTTAATCATAAATTATTTCATCACATCCCCAAAAACTACCTAGTGCCCATCTAAAATTTCTTGACGATCTGGTGGTATAGAAACCTTTGATTGTTGTGCTTCTAAAGAAAACAATTGTGCCACAATCCTTTCTGGACCTTTTAAATCATATTTTTCATCTGATGAGGGCTTACCATTTGTGGAGACTTTGCGAGAAACCCTTTTAGTTCAAATTTCCTTCCCTCTGAATGAAACTGCATGGACAACTCCTTGAAGTTTATCTCAGTCGTTCCCAAGGTAGCAAGCCATTGGACTCCCGAAATAATGTCTGCGCACCCATAGGAATGGAAAACATAGGGAAATCTAGCAGGTAGCCTCCCATGGTGTGTTTAATATTATGGCATTTTCATGAACAATTAACTATACTCCCATCCAAAACCATGACCTGAAGTTCTGGAGCTTGGTAAACAAAACAATTCAAGTGTGTAGCTAACTTATGGTTGATGAGGTTGTTAATACTATGACCTCCTATTTTTTAAGGAGACCCACTAACTTGAGGGTTTGTGGGGTGATAATGCTTAAAAGTGCATGGCAAGATATGGTTGGATATCTCTAGACTCCTCTAGGTTATCAATAATCACCATTGTTCCACGGGCATGCGTCCCCCCCGAAAAAGCCCACGTTTCGGGGACGAGAACGTCCCGGGGATGCGGGGACGTCCCCTAGCTGTCCCGCCACCTCCGCCACGTTTCTCCGTCGTCCTAGGGATGTCTCCTTCTGAGAGTGGACGTCCCCTTTTTGGAGGGACGTCTAGGGGACGTCCAGAAGTCTCCTAGACATCCCAGGGACGTCTAGGCGTCCCCCGCGCAAACCAAAGCCATAAAGTGTTATTTTTTTAAATTTAAAAAAAAAATGGATTTTTATGCTTTCTACCCTAACCTTGTGGCTGTACATAGTGCCTTGTGTCTCATTGACCGCCACACACTTGCGTACAAGGAGTCCAGCAGCCAAATGGCATGTAGAGTCAGAGGAGCCAACACAAATTGATGTTGATGCTACACAGACAGGGTTGGTTGGTATTAGCTTGGAGCTTGAGTGTGTGGAGTCCAGCAGTTCTGGTGATGAGGGGTTCCACATTGGGGATGATTAGCCATTGAGTCATTTGTATTTACTATTTACTTTTAGTATTTCACTATTTTAGTATTTTGTTTTTGAACATTGTTGATATTTGATTGTAATCATGAATCATCATTATGAAATTTTGAAAATTCAATGTTCAATCATCAATGTTTATTGTTTAATGTTCAAAGTTAAATTGTTAATGTTCATTGTTCAATGGATCAAACTTGAAACTTAAATGATTAAATCACAATGTTAAATTGTTGATGTTCAATGCAATATACTTAATCCTTATACATCTTTTTATAACTAATTTTTCAAGTACTATATATATTTCAGCACCGCTTGCCTGCTCGCCCTGCCCCCCCTCTGCTGTCCCCTTGCCGTCGCCAAACTTAGGCCCCCCGTCCCCAGTCCCGAAACGCTGTGGAACTATGATAGTCACTAATGCTTAATACTTATTCTTCGCCCTCTTGTTTTGCAATGACGCCTTCAATATAGAACAACTTATTTTCAGCATATTTATGCCCCCTACTATATTTTCCATCATAGTTAAAACATAACCTTTTGGATTGTTTTTCCTTCAATTTGTTGGGGTGTTAATTGTGTTGGTTGAGGAAATGATGGTGCAATTGTGCTATTATCTTTGATGCTAGTGAATGCATGCCTATTGGTAACCAAGAATGTTTCCTTTGCCCTGCGTGCCATGATAATAGAATCAAATAGATTAAGTGGATTAAACATGAGTACCTCATATTGAATGCGGTCCTTGAGACCGCAAAAAAACAAGTCTCATTCAAGTTCTCATCTGTAATTGTTTGCACTGGCAAGGACATGTTCTGGAATTGATGAATATAATCCTTGACCAACCCTATTTGCTGTAGCTTTGCCAACTGGCTGAAGTAATTATCCGTCACACTAGTGCTATGGTGCATCTGCAACTTCTCTATAATAACTGATTAGGTGACATTGGGAGCCTCCTTATTTTGAGCACACAACCATTGATACCAAATAAATTGTTCAGGTTCCGGATATAAGGATGTCATCTTGATCTAGTTGAGCAGATCCTTTCCATCGATCTAATGCGTTCCCATCTTCGCGAGTAGGGTTCCAGGCCCAAAATGATGGAAGTCCCGGGAGTAGCCAATTGTGTACTGATGCCAGCCATATCTCCTTTCATGTCATTGCATATATTATCCAAATCACATTTCATTTTAGACTTATATTGCACATACTATCATCTAGATCGGGCACTTTGTCATCCAATGAAGAAAACATCATATTAGATGTCCCACCTGATCTGAACTTGGACTCTATCTCCATTTTGTTCTGGTGTGTGTTATTATTTCTTTGGTTCCGGCACCTGCCAGGAGATGCACCCTTTTTCATTTGATTTTTTCGTTGGTGTGGTGTCGATGACTCTCCTTGAGTGAAGAGTAATTATGCACCTTTATTCTTTATTTTGTATGGGAAACCCATGACTCAATGGCCTGTATCATTGCAGATTTCACAAAACATTTTTCTCGGACAGTTGCCCTTGGTATTACCTACCACTTTGCATTCAGTGCAGCATAGGTCCTTTCCTTTCTCCTTGGCGTCTTATTTCAATTCCCTTATCATGCAAAGCATGTTTCTCCGAAGAGCCTTAACAGATCCAGGTTCACTATCACTGGAGTGAGTCCATATCTTGCTCCTTGAGTGTGAGGATGTCATGTTTTCACTATGTTCATGGCTCTGTTGTGTCCTCATAGGAAGCAGGTGGGATTACCTTCATTTTCCTTGGGAATGAGGGTACCAATCCTTCAATAAACCATCTTTTCTGTCAATGCATGTAAATAATTTTCTTCCAGTTGTGTAGGGGTCTGTGATCAGCTTATGTTTTCAGTTCAATGTGTTTTGGTTTTTGGCAGCTATCTCTTGGCTGGTTTCTAACAAGTTTCAGAATATCTATAAACATGTATGAAGGTTGTTTGTGTTTAAGAATAGGTATAAGCAGTTGGATGTTTTATCTGTTGTTGGCTTGATTTTTCCAGTCATCTCTGGCCTCCCATTGAACATGTACTGGAAACATAGCCAGGTTTTGAAAGTCTTCTTTTTGTTTATATAAATTACTCATATTCAAAGCAACAAATGAACAATATTTGGTTGTGTTTATGCATTTATTTTTAGTTCTTTGTTTATACTTTTGCTCATAATGTTTATTTGATAATATTTGGTTATGTTTATGTATAGCTTGCTTATAGTTGTGTAAAAGCATTTTGTCCACACTTTGACACAAAACTCTTAGATTGCATCTCATCAATTGATTTACATATATGATCTTAACAAGTGCCGAATTTATCACAAATTACAATACATCTTCCAAGAAGAAAAAACATTGATAATAATTGTTCGTGTTTTTTATAATTGATTTGATTCTGCATCAGTGATTTGTGCTCTATTCAAGACTCGAATAGTTTTATTTGTTATTTATGAAAAGACCAACCTGTGGATTCTTTATTATATTACATAACTTTAATTTATAAAGTAACTTATGATGTAAATAGCAGTAACATGTTCCTTTCAACTTTTATCTGGTTTTGAAAAGATTAAATAATGTTGTTTCCCTGGAACAAAGACGACTACACCATTTGTAATTTTGTGTGTATTTGTTCGTAAAAGGTGGAATCAAGTACCATATAAAAGGATGCTTAGGTGAAGGGGCTTTTGCTCAAGTATTTAGGGCCCATGTTGATGGACGCTCAGACGATATAGTTGCTTTAAAGGTTTTTCTTATATACTTGGTCTGCATTTATTTTTCGTATAGATTTTTATTAAAGTTTTCTTGCCATGATGTTATGTACCCATGTATGTAAATAACCTTTGAGCTTATTATTGTACAGATACAACAACCTGCTTGTCCTTGGGAATTTTACATGTACCGCCAGCTTGACGATCACATTTCTTCAGAAGAAGTACTTAAATTTTGCTGTTCTTAATGCTTAACTGTAATAAATAGACTTTTGTAAGGAAAAACACAAGTTATTATTAGTTTGTAAGTTTCTCTGCTTTTTGTTTTTAACAATTATGCTACTCATATATAGCATTGCTATTTTTTAATTTCAGCGGTCTAGTTTTGGATCTGCATGGAAGGTACATGTATATTCTGATTATAGCATTCTGGTCTGTGATTATGTTGAGCATGGGACCTTGCAGGTAAATGTTGTACAGTAAAAAGTTCTATCGTATTTTGATTATAATAGTGTTTCATTTATTTTATGCCTCTTGAATTGAACACAATTTCCCTATAGAAAGGATGCCAAAGTTAAATATCTGGAATTCATGTGCTTGTATTTTTGGCTGTGATATGTACAAAATTTTGCCTCAGGATGTTATCAATTCATATCTGGTAACTGGTCAGTGCATGGATGAAGTATTGTGCATGTACTATACAATTGAAATGCTACGTATGTTGGAAGTGTTGCACTCTGCTGGCCTTATACACGGGGACTTAAAACCAGACAACTTACTCATTCGCTATGCCAGGCAAGTTGGATCAATTTTACACAGTTCATATCCAATCAATATTATATTGGGTGCTTTACTTACACACGATCTATTCATCTTTTTTGTTTTGATTATGTTGTGTGTCAGGTTCACCACTCAATTTTATCAATGCTGAATATAGACAACCAATCCATTATTTGCAGTTTTAAAGGAATTTAATTTTTTTAGACAATTCCATGTTTGAATAACTTTGGAAGGTTTCGAAAAATACAAGAACAATATTATCCTACCAACAAATGTTTACTGTGCTTGTTTGCTAAGTGGGTCCCTTGCTTTGTGATTATTACCAAAAAATGCATGAGGAAAGATGTCCTTAGGGTAAGGACTGCTCATGGAGGTCATCTTGAGATGACTTAAACACAAATGAGCAAAATCTCATAAAAAATAATAAAAATAATAATAATCTAATATTGTCCTGTCAAAAATCCAGCATATTTAAGAAACACAACAGTACCTAAATCTGACTTTCTGAATACTGTCAATCAGAGCATCTAATGGAGTACAATCAAATTTGAGAAATATTGTCACATGATGCATCTTGCATTTGGCATGGATTTATCTCAAAATTGGTGTATATCTGGCATAGCACTGAGATGAAATAGAGTTTAAACACAGTCAACCGCCATGTGTGTGCACTGGGCCTCAGCTTATTTTATACACGCTTGTTGTTTCTCTGACAGTAATGAAATATCTGAAGAATGGGATCCAAGACGGATGGGAGGGTGGAAGGATCAGGTATTTCCTTAATGCTGTAACAAGCACTGTATATGTGTACCGGTGATTTAGTTATTTGTTTAGCGTTTTAGATGTGATCTATATTACTAATTCCATTTAAACAGGGGCTCTGTTTGATCGATTGGGGAAGAGGTATAGATATGAGTCTTTTTCCGTGTGGGACAGAGTTCGAGGCAGACAGTAAGACCTCATCATTCCGGTGCATTGAGATGCAGGAAAAGAGGCCTTGGACTTTCCAAGTAAGGATCACTTCCCATCACTTTTCTAGGGTTCAGGGTTCACTTTTCTTAGAGAGCATGTGCATTGTGTTTTGTGCCAGGTAGACACTTATGGAGTTTGTGTTATGGCGCACATGATGTTGCATGGAAGTTACATGGAGTTAGTGAAACAAACTGGCCCTGATGGAAATTGCCTTTATCGTCCAAAAGCTGCTTTCAAACGGTACCATTTTCAACAATCTACTGCAGTAGCACTGAATGGCGTTTTTAATTTTTTCTTTTTCGGAAACTATTATGAAGAGTTATGTTAGTGGTGCATTCAAATTATTTTGTGACGAAGATGATCGTGAGACAATTGTGCGGGTGTTCAGGTATTGGAATTGCGACTTGTGGAAAGATTTGTTTACTGCATTGCTGAATGTCAAAAGTTGTGCAGAAAACCCAGATTTAAGCATTTTGAGGAAGGGTTTTGAAGATCATTTGTTAAGTAGCTTGCAGTTAAGGAAAAGGCTCGCCCAGTTGTTGATGAAACAAAGAACTGTCATGTGCTGGGGGAAGTGAGTCAGTGAGTGGTAAAATTAATGTTCCATTAGCTAAATCCATAGTTACCAGGGGACGTGGGGGTATGTGTACTGGTACGTAGACGCAGATGCAGACGCCACTCGAATCAGGGTATGTAAGTAAATGAATAAGAGTACAGCTAAATTGGATGTAAATGTTGTCATCAAAAAATGTGGGAATGGAGATTGGGTCGTGGTCCTTATCCCTAAATTGGAGTTTAAATCCTTAAAAATGAATAAATTCAATTTATGATCCCTTTGGAACTCATTTTGTCAGCTCCCATATAATGGGAAGTTGTTTCAAGAAATATAAGCATGACAATGTAGTGGTAGGTTAGGAGTTCTAGCTGAAAAATATAATATTTGGTATTTTTTTTCTTTTCTGTTTTCTTTCATTCTTTTTTTTTTTTTGAATTCCTAAAGGATCCTGGACCTTGAAAAGCTGGATGAGATGTTATTTTTTAAAGAAAATAAAAATACATGATTTTTTTAAAAAATCCCCTTTTCAGTGTTTTATATTTAAAAAAAAAAGAAAACTATTATTTTTTATTCAAGATATTTATTGTTAAGGGATCTTGGAGCTTAAAAAAGTTGTTGGATGAGATGTAGTAAGTGGGAAAATAAAAACAAGACATAAATTTCAAAAATAAAATTGAAGTATATATTTTCGTTTTTTATTTAAATCTCTATTCTATAATGTTAGTTTGAAAAAATTCAAAATTTTCTTCTTTTTATAGTGAATGTACGTATAGTTAAAGGACTTTGGGCGCAGAAAAATTTGTATGATATGTAATCAACAATAACTAACCAAACTTGGAAACTAAAAATGTCTTGAATTTTAAAAACTAATTAAATTTAAGCATATGTCTTTTTGTCTATGCCGAAATCTCATTTCATTATCTCCTAGTGTATTCTAACTCCAAGAAAGAAAAACTAAAAGTTAGCATCTTTCATCATTTATTCATTACATTTTCTTCTTTTATCATTCTCATCTTTGATTCAGACATGAAAATGTACTATTTAGTGCACATAAAAGTAATTTTATTTTAATTCTTACATGTCTCTTCTTTTTTCAATCTCTTGTTTTACACATTTTAATGAAAATAAATCTCTTGTTTTGGCACAACATTTTCATATTAACGTTGATGCCATGGAGGAAAAATGACAAGTATAAACCATGTTGCCCTACATTTCTATCACCAATTGGCCATTAAGTGTGCCATCATATTTCATCCCCTGTTTGATATGTTGGTATGCGATCTTGAAATTCTTAATTTCCATCCCAATTTATTGTGTGATATTGTTTACTTGTTAGATGTTACATTGCCCGTTTTTTATTACTTTAATAATTAGTATTGAGTACCCCATATAATTTAAATTTTTACCTTGTGTTTTTCTTATCTAGTCCTATTTCTTCTAATAAAGATATTGCTTTTACCATATCATTTGTATTTGGTTCCGAGTGGGCTGAAAATATCAACAAAGCTTTTCCATTATCATCTCTAAAAACCCTTGCCCTTGCAACTAATGTTACCACTGTTGAGTGCTTTTTAATTTAAGTTTTTGCATTCTATTTTTCTCATCCACTCCTATTTCTTCTAACAAAGACATTGCTTCTACCATGTCATTTGTATTTGGTTCAAGTGGGCTAAAAATATTAACAAATATTTTCCGTTATCATCTCCAAAAATCCTTGCCCTTCCTATTAATCTTAGATTTCCTTTGATGTCGCTATGAAAATTTAGTCTAACCCAAATTTTAAGAGGTTTATTTCCCACATCTTTAGGTTTTCAGGCTATTTCTAACAAACCTATAATATTTTTTTTTAGTAAATTTCCATCTATCACGATTACATGTCTTCTTTTGAAGGCTTATTCATTTTTCTTCAATATTTGCCACACTATTTTTTTTAGATTTTTCCTTACAACCTTTGATTCTAAATAGTAATCTCTACACTTCAAAATCCACTTCCATGTTTTTTCTTACCACTTTATGCTTACCTTTTGTATGTAAAGAAAATATTGTTGACGATATAAATATCTTCCAATATTGGAAAATGTTGAAGACCATACTAGATCCAACACACATATATGATGTTGTTTCATAAAGTGGTAGTGGCTATAGATAGGGACTTTGTATAATGAGGATCACAATGATACTATTAGGAGATATATGTGTGGAAACGATGAATAAAGACTTACCTAGATCTAGGATGTAAAATGAGTAATCAAATAAGAGAGAATGCAAGTAGACGGTCCCTTAGATATATCTAATATGAAGGATTGTAACTAAGAGGTATTTTATCTAAGAGTTGTAATCAAGAATGTAAATAAATGAAACAAAACATCAAAGATGACATACATTAACAAATATACATTAATCTAAGCATTGAAGACTAACATACTAATATGATATATCCACCAAAGTAAATAAATAAAGAGTATAGGTTAAAAATTAATTTGGCTTGATTTGTTGGCTCACCAATTTCTACCTTGTCTCTAGTGGCACTTTGTGAGAGATGTAGGTGAAATTTAGAATTAAAAAATAAATAAATTAAGTATCCTTAATTGGGGACTCTAAAGACTGGGTGTATTTGTTGGTGTATGCACACCGTAGGTTGGGGTATTAAATCCTCTCATTTTAGGTCTGTTGGTGATTTAATCCAAGGCAAGTGTTGCAAGTTGTGACACTCCTATGTAGTCCTGGTGGAATAGTAGCATGTGATCTACAACCTAACAAGGGAAGTTTGCTTAAGAGACCTCAAAATATTGCTCAAACAAACCAAAAGTGACTATTCACAATGATGTCTACCCTATTGCATAGTGAATTGGATATATATATATATATATATATATATATATATATATATATATATGAGAAGAGTAAGTTAAGTCATAGAAATTCACTCAACCATT
The DNA here is from genome assembly GCA_037957365.1 of Torreya grandis. Classification (NCBI taxonomy): domain Eukaryota; kingdom Viridiplantae; phylum Streptophyta; class Pinopsida; order Cupressales; family Taxaceae; genus Torreya; species Torreya grandis. The sequence goes on along the minus strand of JARHVA010003605.1, from coordinate 1,197,352 downwards.
TATCCTTCGAGTCTTGCACCATATTTGTTTAAATTCGAGTTGGCAAATTGGTATTAACAGATATTAGTTATCATTGCGATGAATTTTGGATTATGATTTATTCACTAAGAAACAACAAAGCGGATATCTCTATCTTCTTAGTGAATAAATCATAATCCAAAATTCGTTGCCATGATGACTAATATTTGCTAAACCCAGTTTGTCAACTGAAATTTAAACAAATATGGTGCAAGACTCGAAGGATAAATGGTTGAGTGAATTTTTGTGACTTAACTTTTGTAAATGAAATACAAAAGAAAATAACATATTCACATCCATCCACAATAGTTAAAAAATCATAATTAATCCACAAGAACAATCATATTAGCACAACACAATCTGAACTACTTATAAAAAAGACAAATTCAAATAGTGACCAATTGCATAGAGAAATTGCATTGCATTACTCTGAATGAGAAAGGGAAAAATATAGATTATCAATAGATCCACGTAGTGATTGCTTCAAAATTTGCTTCTTCCATGAATCTCGTGATGTGTTTTATGCACTTCTAAGATGATTTATTTCTTCTTGTAATAGGCTTATTACACAATATTTATAGAGAAACTGAGTGGACTAATACATCACAACCTATTAATTCCCCACTAACATATCACAACTAACACATCATTTCCCATAATTAACACGAACGAATCACGATGATCTTTATAAGTTTCAAAGCTCAGTGACTAACAAATCCTAATTTAATACTTTTCTCCACTACAAAAAAAGTATTAAATTTACCATTAAATATTGAATTGATATGATTTAATTTATTCTCGAGATCGCAACAACATTGTGATAGATATGAGTCCGTGTATTTTTTAGTTGTGGCCACACCTACAAATTGCAGCAAATGGATCATTGTGAGTGAAATGGTTTTGGGAATGTATCATTGTGACAATTACTATGATGTGTTTTTGCCTTTATCGAAACCTTCTTTTGCTTTATCATGACTAGGCTACTTATGACACATGGCCTCTTTCCATTCGTTTGTAGTCACAAAGTTTCTTTTCTTTTCTTTATCGCTTTTCACTGTTGGTTGGACACGTGGAAAGTTGTGATTGTCTCACATTCATAGAATTTGTTCGCAGCCTCATGTGCCATGACCAATTGGAATGTTCCACTTGGCCTTCTTTCATTCCCTCGCATGCGGTTATTAATGATCCCATGAACCCCTCATTTTTTTCATTCCTCACGCATCGACACTTTGCCTTTTGGTTTAGATTGGGAAGTGAGACGTGGCATGCTCCCATTCGTTTGTAGTCACAAGATCATCTTTGGTTTAAGTCAAGTTTGTGGATCTGTGATTTTATATAATCTGGTTCATTGTTTCCACGAGTTCACATATTTATTGCAAAATACAATAAAATAAGTGGCCACAATTATCTTTGTATAAAACATTAAAACTATATGCAACATTTTTTTTAATAAAATAAGATGTGTCATTCAACCATGGGTTACGAATCATGGGATTTTAAAGTGACTTTATGAACTACGCAAACTTGTTGGATTTTCAAATCGAACCTAATATCATATGATTTCATGATCTCTTGAATCGTAGGGTGACATGGTAAGATACAATGTAACGATGTATTGGTCACAAACTTATGGAGTCGAAGAGAGGTCAAAAGTTCACCCAAAATATTGCGAGTCTCGAAGGGATGTGTGGCATGATCATGGACTCATAGAGTCATGGGATACAACTCACAGAATTATGGAATTTGTTTCACATAATCATACGATTAAGTTCAGGAGGCCATGAAATTCAGTTCATGAAATCACATGATTCTATTTGCTTAGGGAAGTCTGTGTTATAACACCAAGAGGTCGCGAATGATTTAGGTGAATATAAATGGGACAATGAATTAAAGTGAACCTAAGTTAACCTTTGACTTTGATTTCAATTGAAGTGATTATGGGGAATCCTAGTGTGAACCTTAAATTTATATTAAATTAAAGTGGCCATAATGATTTAAGATTAAGAATATGAATCGACAAACAATTCAATCAAATAAAACCCTAGACTAGGAATGCATTATGATAATGAAACAACTTGGTTCACAATTTGAAATAAAAGCAAGATTTTGCAAATAAAACATATCTTGATTTTGTTAAAAGAGGGTCCTTGTTTCTCCTAAAGACATGGTCGTTTTATGACAACAAATGGTGACATCTGCAGGGAAACCAAAATTATTTATTTAGGATCTTGAATTTTTAACTTTAATTTTAAGTGAAAATGAAGTAATCATGTAAAATAATTTTATATTTAAAAAAAATCTGAATGTTTGTTCTAGCACAATCACATAACATACTAGGTTTTCACATCTCAAAAGAGTCAACAATGAGTGAAAATGATTCATTTACCTTGTCATGAAGATGTATAGTACAGTGTGAGAGTAATCAGTTGCCCAAAACTTCGAAGATGTGTGTGTGTGTGTGTGTGTGTGTGTGTGTGTGTGTGGTTATATTTTTAATAATCAATGGCTTAGGTAGAAGGTTAAGTTTGTTCTTCTGCTAACAAGGTGTTTATAGCTCTAAAAGAGATGCTTTTGGTTGTACTCTAGGTCTTGCTCCATTGCCAACCAAACATCCATAACCTTGGTGGAGATTGCCCAAATCACCTTTGTAGTAGAAAATTTTAAATTTTTCATCGAATATTTTATAATCTCAATTATATATATATATATATATATATATATATATATATATAATTTCTCAAGGGTCGAGAACCAATATAGCCAACATAAATGGAAAATCAAAAAAATTAATCATAAGTGGGTTTTCCATTATTTGTGCATATTCCTCAAGATAATATTACTATGATGATGTGCAGTGGTGACTTTTCATCAATGTATTTTTTTTCTAAATTAATGTGAAAATTCTAAAAAAGTCTTTCATTTATTTAATGAAAATATAATCATATAAAACATGATAAAAGATTTCACCTAAAGTTTACCATTTTTTTGAATTTCAAAACATTTTCAAATTGATCCCGGCTCTTTGCCAATTAAATGTGACTACAACATGTGTGGATTAGGACACATTTGGAGCCCCTCTTTTTCCAATATGCAACAAAGAGGGAGATGGCATTTTATAGTATTGTGATAGAAAAAATATTGAAAAGGGTTTTTGGGCTCTGTTTGGATTACTATTCAAATCCATTTGGATTGTGTTAGGGGTGGACTAGGCCTATTTGGTTATTCAAATCCAAGTGAATTCTAAATTGGCTTCAATTTTTGTGATTAATCTACTAAAAATCCTAGATAAAAAGGAACTAACTTGGGAGGTAGTGGAGGTGTTTGTTTGGCCTAGTTTCAGGGGTGGTCTTGAACATGCTTTGATGAATGTGGAAACGGTCTTGGCCCTTCTTATACCATTTTTTAGGAATGGAATGAAAGGGTTGGTCCCTCTACTTATTTTCAACGAGCTTGAAGAAATATCTTGTAGGGATGCAAATTACTTGGGGCAAATTCAAAACTTCATTCACCAAAGGAATACAAAGCAGGGTAGGCTATTTCCACCCATGAATTTAGAGACACTTAAAGCTTCCTTAGCTTTGTTAAACTATTTAATAGAATTCCATAAAAGGTCACAAGAATTTGAGGCCACTAAATATGTGGTTCACATGAGTGGCATGTAATGGAAACTAATGGCCACAAAGGGCCAATAGGCATAATCTAGTCAAGTTGGTGAGAAGCGAGGAATCAAGGGTCATGGCAATAGGGAAAAATTATGCGATAGTCCCTGGAAGAGACCCAAATTTGAACCAGAAGGGACAAGTGGTTGGAATCATGGTTTGAGAGGTGGAGAGTCTCTTGGGTATGGAGCCACCTCAACTCACTAGAGGGAAGCTTTGAAGGAAGGCATGCCCACTAGCGACAAAATTAAAACTTTTGGAGGCGATTTCAGTGGTGTTTGGCTCAAATGTGTTAGTCTTGAGGATAATGGTGGTTGTGGAGATGTAAGAGGTGACTCGGTGGTTTGGTTGCAAAATAGGATGTTGATATCTAGGAGGGTGTCAAAGGGTGGGTCAACTTAGCCAAGGATGTAGAAATAGTTGACCTGGTTGCTAGTGTGGATGCTGATGTCAATGTTGCTACTTGTTTACTCTATTTGAATTCAATTAAGCAATTTTATTAGAAATAAACTATAAAAAATAATGTACAACAATATATAATAAAATACAAGAAATTAAAAAATTTAAAGTAAGCTATAAATAATAAATTTTAAAGGGGAAATGAATACTTAGCTTGAACTGAATGATTTATAAAGTTATAGACTGTATTCTGATTTAGAACATATCAAATAGAACCCAAGATCATGTTATCATCAAAATCAAAATTTTAGAATATACTGAGACATGTCCATGCTATGCGATAGGTCTGTAGTGCCAATCTATCTACTTCTGCTATTTTGTCCCTATTGGTTGTACAAAATAATTTGAAATTGGAGAGTGTGGCTAACTGTAAGGGTTACTTGAGTCTATGTGGAGACCAAATAAATATGGAAAAGACCTGTAAAAGTGATGCCCTATTCCTATGCAAACACATAATAGAGATCAAAATCAAAAGATTAAAAAATAAGGAGAAGTGGGATTGGCCGAGCTATCCTCAAAAAATATGTTGTTGATTGAGTTCTGCATACATAGTCCAAAGGGCCTTAGGCTGATGTAGTTCTCCCTTTTGGGTAAAGTAAGAATATGTGATGAATGCAACTAGAAGATTGATTATAATGCTTGAAAAAAGATGCTATTGACCTAAAAAAAAAATGTTAAACTTGACCTATGACTATAGGAAAGCAACAAAATTGAACTTGAAAAGAATAATGCTTTTTTGCTAAATGTAGGATGTTTTTTAAATTATATTGCCAAATGATTCTTAGGTAATGAATTGAGTGGCTTTGATGCAATTTTATATAAGAATATTTTGAGTATTTTCACTCGCTGACCTTATGAAAATAGTGGGATAGCCATTATTAAACATCTCAATTAAAAAAGTGTCCATTGGAGGTAAGAGGGAAAGAACACACTAAGGGACAAATTTTCACTGTGGACCTAGCCGCCCAGTGTGGCCTTGTCCCAAAATGTCAAAAAAATATGAAATTAGATATGGATGATCTGTGAGCATAATAGGGATGAATATGAATGAAATAAGGATGTTTGCATACTATTTTATTAGCATGTGTAAGACAAGGAAGGCTCTTGTAATGCTTTTGGTTAACAAAATGGAAAAAAGACCAAGTAAGATAAGGATGTCAAGAATAAACATTGTCAAGCATTTATTGTTTAAATTTATGTGTCTACATTTACCCCTCCCCCCTTATTCTAGTGATGAAATAAAGTAAATTACTAGAGTAAAGGGAATAGATAAAACCTAAGTGTGGAAACACACTTTGTCTTCAAAGGAGGATTTTGGTGTTTTAAATTACCAGCTAACCCAAGTGGAGATAAGGTGATTTAAAACTTATTTTTTCTATCCAGGGTGAACAAATAATTTTGAAAGTGGTAATAGGATGAGTAGTAAGCCATTGGGTGTCACTAAACCATTATCGTACCAACTTATTAGATTTGAACCAATGGTGAAAATGAGAGTGATCAAGTCTCAATGAGTGAAGCTTTTGTTTTAAACAAGGAAGTTCTTTCACTTGTGAAGAGTGCTCTAAAGTAAGTAAATGTGCTAACCTTCAAATGTCACTAGACTCAAGTGGGAAAAAAAGAGGGAACCAGTGTATGGTTTTCTAAAGTGAAAGAGGGAACCGATAATGGTCCATAAAAAGTTCATCCAAGATGTGCAACATCACTAAGCTCAAATTTGGCACAATTGTAAAAGATGAATCACATCGCTACAGATAGATTTGGATTCAAATTGTAAATTTGTAAAATTTTCCTATTTGATTTTTTTTTGACAAATAGAAAAGAGGGGAGTAGATGAACCAACATCAACGCCCTGTATTGTACAGAGTGCTAATTTGAACTTTGTAAGGTTTGAAGTTTTTATATATGTGAACTTGTAATCAAGTATTTGTAAGAGTGGGGCACATATGTAAGCCATATGCCCCCGTAATATTGATAATTTGCATAGTGTATGAATTTGAAATAAGTTGCTTGAAAAGACTTGAATTCAAGATAAGCCCAATATGATTCCCCCCTTTTGAGATGGGGGATGTAGCTTGCAAATCACTTATCTAAAAATAAAGGTGAGGGTGTTTTCAAAATATATAATCATGTAATAATATTTTGCATAGTGGAATTTTAGGAATATAAATTTGAAACATTTGATGAGTATTTATAATAAATTGTGTTATGTATTTGAATATAATAATGAATTAATTTTAAGGTGTTGAGTATGTATTTTTTTTATAGATTGATAACCAGGGTTAAAGGGTCCCTTACCCTGCTATATTAAAAAAATGAGTACAACAAGACGAATAAAGGAGAATGGTTTTATAAAATCATCAAAAACAACAAGCCCAAGGCCAACAAGAACCAATCGACCAAACAAGCCACACCCCACACATGCAGAGAACCAAACCTGAGGTACCATGAAAACACCTCCAAGAACCAAAAAAACCAAACTAGGAGAGTCCTAGTGTAACCCTGCTGAAGGGTACCACACCAAAGCCAAAACAAACACAAGCTAGAAGGAGAGTTGGCAATATCATCCATGAAGGCACTATCCTCAATCCCAAAACACCACCAATGACATAAGGAACAAACCCAAAAATAAACCATAAACACACTAAAAGGATCAAATAAAAACTATCAAACCAATCACAAACAAGTCAAGGAAATCCATGGTTGCCTTAACTTAGAGAGTTAAATCCCTCAACCATGGAAAACCTTAGAAATCAAGGTTTGTAAAAAAGAGAAAATTCCATTTAACCCTGCAAACGGATTGGTCAAGTTTAAGTGACGACCCAAAATTTAATCAAAATTTATCCTTAGAATTTCAAAACACAACTACCAAAGTTAATCTGAGAACAAAATGAACCAGTCACTCCTCATATGATAAAACAATCATAAAAGGAACCGCTCATCGCTTAAGGTGGGTAGAGGAGCCACCGAGAGGGAGACAACAAGAAAGGGGGATGAAGGCTCAAAACAAACACTTTGAACATAAGAATACATGTCACCAAAGACCCTAACCATTAAACCACCCCCACACAACAAGACTTCTAGGGTCGTCACCAAACACTCGACTTGGGAGAGGACCACCTTAGTGATACTAAACCAAAAAACCCTCAAACTGGGAACCTGCACACCAATGGCAGGAACATGGCATGGAAGAGGGCAAGAGAGGACTAACAATCCCCGAAAACTTATGTTGTTTAAACCAAAAGGTGATTTCAAACATAGTTATCCTATTGAGCCACTACCCTAACCTCATTATCATGCTCCTCTGGGAAAAACAAAGAAGAGGTTGACCCTTACCCATGCTGAGACAAAGAGTTACTAGCCATTGCTAGCATATAGGCCTCTTTCATCACCCAATTTTTGTACCAAGGAGAGTCACCTGATTCAAACGAGATAAATTAGTTCAGGACCACATTAGACCATAATTTAGTGTATAGCCATTTCCACAACTCTTGCTTACTACCTTCAAACAAACCCTTCCTTGCCATAACATATGACAAAAGCTAATCCATCCCTTACACAAGTTTCCACTCTAGAAACTTAGCCTACCTATGTTTTCATCTCAAAGACTTCAAATGCTCCTCATCCACTGAGGTTTGCTCTACTAGCTACGATCACTCCATAAGTGTTGAGTATGTATTTTAAACATAAATTTGTATAGAAAGCATGCAAATAATTTATAAGTATTGAAAGTGCATTGCATCATAGAATTGAGTATAAAATTAAATTGTATATGAAGCATTGAAAGTAAATAGTCTGTGTGTGATACAAAAGCAAATTAAACTAGCATATGTCAATTGTATGTACAAATTTCAGTGCTATAAAAATAGTGTATCCATTGTAACACATGTAAAGTATGCATGCATAGCAACACATTTTTATAATGTACATCTCAATAGGGGAAAATATGTTGTGGATAAATATAACATGTATAGAAGAATGAGATGCCCCAAACTTAAAAAGGTTCTGCTAGCATCAAACCCGTGTAAAATTATGTCTTGTATCACACTCAAAAACCTTGTGAAAAAGTGTTGCATATTGAAAAAGTGAATAAACATATGTTATCTTTGTAACATGAAGTAGAAGACAAATGCTAAGATAGTAAACTTGAAAAATGCTTAGACATATTGAGTTGTGAGTGTTAAAAAGATTTTTATGTTTGTATTTTTTTGAAATAGGTACTTACAGTTTTATACTGCTACCATATTTGAAATGGGAATATATAAAATTGAAAATGCAAAAATTTGAAAGCAAGAAGCAAAGCTTCAAAACTAGACATAAAAGGAGGAATGTGAGTAATCCTTGAAGTGAGACAAAAGTATATCAAGATGGAAGACATGTGAGATGCCCCCAATATACATGTAAAGGGAGTATACCAAAAGAACATAGATGATAAGCATTGTCATGTGTAATTATGTATGAACATGTGTTATGAATTATACAATACTGACATGTTATTGTATTGCCTTAGTATATTTTTCTAATCTTTGGAATTATTTGGAATGTGAAATTTCCAACTAGATAGATATAGGAATGTAACATATGGATCTATTAATTTAGTGTTTGTATTTGCATTATTTGATTCATCATGTGTTTGTAACATATTATGCTCAGTTTGTAATTTTTTTGGCTTGGGAACCCATACTTGGGTGGGTGCTTTAATATTTATATTTTGAGATATTTCTTGGGTGGATATATTTTTAGGATCTTTGATATAATTTGGAGATTGAAAATGACATTTTTAAATGTTTGGATTTTGAAAATATTGTTGAATTGTGTTATGATTTTTTTGAAATGAAATGAGTCTTTTATTATCAAGTTTATTTATCTTTTCTCTAAGTGCATATAAATCACTATCATGATATCCGTTAATGCCATGGAGAGTACAAAATGGCTTGCCTTTAATTTTATCTAAGTGATATGGACGATGATAATAAATAAGGCATAGTTCGATTACATTTTGGTCCAATAATCTAGGTAACATATCATGTGGATGTTCATTAGAAAAAAATATTAGTGTTGGTATTTTTATTACAGGGAAAGGATGAGTGTGATGATTAATTTGAGCAATGCATTTCTTTACTTTATGAAAAACTTTGACTTACTCAAATTGAGAGTCAACATTATGTACCAGAGTATCAAGCTGTGTTGTGTGCTTAGTGCATGCATTGTTATAAGAAAAATGATGATTTGTTTTATGAGAAGTAGGTTAATTAAATTTAGGTGCTTGATCATCTTGAAATAATTCAATGTCTTCTTGCATATGATTTGAAACAATAACAAGACTTAATTATTCTTCCAGTGCTAATGCCTCATAACAAAGAGCTATAAAGGATTCACGTGTATTATAAAGTATCTTCTCTTTTAATGGATGAATAAGACCTTGGAAAAATATGTACCGCACTTCTAAATCTATAGGTTGGTAAATTAATTGATGCATAACATTTTTAAATTGTAATATGTAATCACAAACTTGCTTATTTTGACCTTGGTGCAAAGAGGATAGCTTTTCATAAGTAACCTTAGGTCCATTATTGTGAATATATTGAATTAAAAATGATTCCTGTAGCTCAAGCTAAGTGGATAAATATCCACTAGGAAGGGTCTCAAACCAAAAAAGTTCACATCATGTTAAGGTTTTAGGGAATAATTGTAACAATAAATTGCTACAATTATACCCACTCATGGACTCACGAAAGGATTTAAGTTGCAAGTAACAACCAATATTTCCATCAAATAGGAAATATGGGAGTTTGGAAGTTAAATAAATGGCTACAACTATACCCACTCATGGACTCACGAAAGGATTTAAGTTGCAAGTAACGACCAACATTTCCATCAAATATGGGAAATATGGAAGTTTGCAAGTTAAGATGTAAAGGCGAATATAAAATATTACACACAATAGGGTTACTAGAAATGGCATTAGAATCAACCCAACCACGGTATACTTTAATTTTTAAAGATAAATGGTGTACTTGTTCTTGTAAATCCCTTACAACATGTATTAGGTAAATGATATCTTGGGAAGGGATATTAATGTTTTGAAGAGGATCATTTATGGGTTGAATGGCATCATTAAGTTTAGCCATTGGTACATTATTGTGAATGGGAGAAGTGTGCCTAGGAAGGAACTCTTTTATAGAAATGGATGGTATTGGAGATGCATTAGTTTTTAATATGGAGTTAGTGTGAATAGGTGAAATAAGAGATCTAACATGGGAAATACTAGTATTTTCTTGATCACATGCTTGGTTTTGGAAGGTAGGAAGAGAACTACCATGACCAAGGGTATGCATTTTTGTCATCATTAAAAAAGGAAGTTGGATAAGTATCTAAAATAGGGTGAGTAAGGGTATTCTCATCATCACTATAGACATAGTCATCATCATATTGATCCTCATCAGAGTCACTATAATGGTGAATTTGGTCATAGCTAATAGGAAGAGGAGGAGAAAAGATCTTGGTTTCCATTATGGGTGACAAGATTATAATAAGAGAGCTAGGACATGTAAGGATGCTAGCTATATTAGGTAAATAAGAGGTAGTCTCTTTACTAATAGGGTTGAATTGATCCTTTGGACAAGAAGGTGAAGGAATTTGTTCAAAGTGAACATCATCCTTTGGAAGACATAAGGTGTGGGAAGTGGTTTTGTATGAACACATATTACAAAGGGTTTTAACAAACATAATATAAGGGCTAGGTGTCTAAGAATAAAAATCATATATCTTAGGAATTGAAGGTTCCTTGCACTCTAAAATGGCTTCTAGAGAAGGAGAGGAGGAAGAGATATGAGAATGATCTAGGGTCATATCCATAATGGATAATGAAGTGGAAACTATAGAGGAAATAATGGGTTCAACCAAAGAGGGTTCTATAGGAGAATACAATTGGGAGTCAATAGGTGTGAGAAAATATGACTCCAAAGGAGAGTCTAGAGATGTAACCAAAGAGGGTTTTATAGGAGAACCAAGGAGGAATCTAAACACAAAACCAAATAAGGGTTCATAGAGGAATCAAGGGGTGTAATAAATGATAGGATAACCCAAGGAGGAATCTATGGATGTGGGTAAAGAGGAATCAAGAGAGAAATCCAAAAGAGTGTCTAAAGGATGTACTAAAGAGGATTCTAGAGATGTAACCAAAGAGGATTCTAAGGTAGAATCGACAATGGAATCTAGAGATGGATCTAAAGAGGATTTTAAGGGAAAATCCAAAAAAGTTTATAAATGAGGATCTAAAAAGGTAGACAAAGGTTTATATATGATATGATCAATAAAGTATTCAAAGGGATGAGTCAAAAGGGGTTCTATAGGTTTCCAAGGGTCATTAAGATCATCTTGAAGATTATATTCTTGGTGAAACTCAAACTAATCATCATCAACAAGTTTTTGTTTGTTTCTATTTGTCCATTCAACTTGATCATAAGAAAATGGAATACAAACATAATGTCTATCCATAATGTATGAAAATGAATGTAAATACAATAAAATTTCTTAAAAGTAACAAGATATATAGTATATACAAGGTAATCTAGTGATTAAACACACAATGCAAAAGGATGAAAGGGTGATATAGAAGTGTTTTGAATGATTTGTATGCTCTTAGATATATTGGCTTGTCTGTTATATAGTGTCATCCCATGTTTCAGATCATTAACTATGGAGGGATAACCATACCCATAGCCAACTAAACTCAGTTTTGAGGGTAAGTTAAGAGTAATTTCCTGGGGCTAACCACTTACTGGTACACTACAAAATCAAATAAATGGTATAGCTTTCTAGTTGGTGTAAACAAGAGGATCCTAGGTGTTTATAAGATATCATGAGGTACGTAGAAACTAATGTACATAAATAGCTCTATACAATGGGTATGAGTATTGGGGCAAGCCCCTCACACCGTGATGTATGTAAATATAACACCACATAGCCCATAAAGATAGTAACTAAGAGATTATAGACTGCTAGAACATAGTTTCTCAAATAAATAAAATCAAAGAATAAATGAAAAATAAAGGTGAACTATTTTTGTTTTAGAAATCAACAACTCTATGAAATCAAAAAATGAACTAAACCCTATACCACACAAAAATCAAGTAGACAAGCAATTTGTATTCTATTTCACAAAAAAATTTACGAATTTTGGGAGATTTAAAAAGTATTTTCAGAAAATGAAAGAGGTTTTTGCATAAAAACTCTAAATAAACAGAACCCATAGATTAATTTCAGAATACATTTATTGATTTATAGTTTCTTCTAGTATCTAATACAAACATTAAATTTTTATTCTATAAAAAATATGGTTTTTTTTGTAATTCATTAAGAGGGTTTATTTAAATGTAAAAGAAGTATGATATTTTTTCATTTTGAGTTATTTTGAATCCATTGTGATAAAAATAAATTACAATAATTTCAAATAAATTGTGACAAAATCTTAGATCTTGTAGAGTAGAAAATTCATTTTTATAGGAAAAATATTGCCTAATAATGAAAACTATAAGATATATTTTTAACCAAAAAAATAAGAAATAAATAGAACCTAAAAATTAATTGCAAATAAAATTGACTGATTTGTAGTCATGTAAGTATTTACTAAAAATAGTAAATTACTATTTATAGAAGAAATATACAATAATATTCTTAGAAAAAGAGGTTTTTATAGATTTGTTTATGAGAAATAAAAATATATTTTATTTTTTCAAATAGATTTGATTTTGACCTCCAAAAATAGAAAAAAAACTCTAATGAGGAGCTAGGGTTTCGACAATGTTCAACAATATGTGGGTTCAACAAAATGTTTACTCTATTTGAATTCAATCAAGCAATTTGAATAGAGATAAACTATAGACAATAATTTACAACAATATACAATAAAATATAATAAATAAAAACCTCTAAAGAGGAGCTAGAGTTTTGACAATGTTCAACAATATGTGGGTTCACCAAAATGTTTATTCTATTTGAATTCAATTAAGTAATTTGAATAGAGGTAAATTATAGATAATAATGTACAATAATATATAATAAAATATAATAAAGTAAAAAATAAAAATCAATCTATAAATAATAAATTACAAAGGGGAAATGAATACTTAGCTTGAAAGTGAATGATTTCTAAAGTTACAAATTGTGCTGATTTAGAACATATCAAATAAAAATTAGGATCATGTCATTATCAAAATCACAATTTTAGAATATACTAGGACAAGTCCATGTTAGTAAGGACAAGTCAGATAACAAGTTTATGCTAGGGGATAGTTATACAACATGGATATGTCCACTTTTGCTACTTTGTCCCTGTTGATCACATAAAAGAATTTCAAATTAGAGAGTGTGTGACTACCTACAAGGGTTTCCTAAGTATGTGCAGAGGTATAATAGATGTGCATAATACATGTAAAAGTGATGCCCTAATACCATGAACACAAAAGAGATAAAAACCAAAAGGACAAAAAAATAGGGGGAAGTGGGAATGATCGAACTATCCTCAAATTTTTTTTTGTTGTTTAAGTGTTGCCTCATAGCTCAAAGGCCCTCAGGCCGATGTAGTTCTTCCTTTTGTTGAAAGTAAAATATCCATGATGAATGTAACTAGAAGATTTATTATAATGCTTTAAAATGGATGCCCTTGACCTGCAATAAAATAATGTTAAACTTGGCCTATGGTTGTAGTAAAGCAGTAGAATTGAACTTGAAAAGAAAAATGCTCTTTTGCTAAATCTAGAATGCATTTGGAATTAAATTATTAGATAATTGCTAGGTAATGAATCGAGTGGATTTGATGTATTTTTATAGAATAATATTTCAAGTATTTTCATGAACTGACCTTAGGAAAATTGTGGGATAGCCATTATTAAACATATCAATTCTAAAAAGTGTTCATTGGAGGTAAGAGGACAAGAGCGCACTAGGGGACAAATCCTCTTTGTAGACATGTCTGCCTAGTGCGAACTTGTCCCAAACTTTTATAAACTTATTAAATTAGCTATGGATGACATGTGAGAAGATTAGGGATGAATATGGATGTAGTATGAATGTTTGCATACTATTTTATCAGCACTTTTAAGACAATGAAGGCCCTTGTAATACTTTTGGTTAATGAAATGGAAAAAATACCAAGGTAAAGATGTCAAGAATAAACATTGTCAAGCATTTATTGATTAAATTTATGTATCTATACTACTATTTATATTGATGTGGACATGGGTGAGACTCTATGGATACATGTTTCTCCATAAAGTGTTGGATATGTTATAAACATTGTTGGCATATTTTGTATTACTATGTAGTTTTTTTGTCATAAACATTTGGTGCTATGATGGTTTTTATAGGTATGTCCCCCTGCTTATTTTATTTTTTAATTTGTAATTGTGTACTTGGTCCTTTTGTTGTCTTATCGTGGAACACATGATAAACTATGGTTTTTTGAATTGTTCACATATTTATATAAGGGTGAGAGACCCCACAACCCTTGGTCACTTATTAAAAATAATATCAAGACTCATTAAATTATCCTCTAAAAAAATTGTTAGGTAACTATTATGCAAGCCACTAATTCTTCTTCATTTTCATGTGGTGTATAAACTTTAGAGTCAAAATATATTCTTGAAAAATAATTATGTGAAACATATTGATTTGTATTCATGACAAGTGCTAGATGAACATGATTTATGTGAATAAAATTTTGATTTAGATGGATAGTCGTAGTGAAATTCATGCTTTGTTGGACCTGAGGAATGTCTTAGATATTATTTTAAAATAAGGCACAATCCATTACAAAGGAAACATTTGTTCTAAGGGAAGATAGTTGTCTATCCATTATGACAACTTTTTCATAAGCTGAAGTTAATGAATTAGCAATGGATGTTCTTGCCAACATGGAGATAGTGGAATTTGATGAGGCCAAGAAATGATACTCATCTTATATAGTATTATCCTAAAATCACCTTCCATGTGACCATTGTTATAGCCCTCACCTATGCATTTATCCATATTATTATAATCTCTATCCATGTTACATATATTTATTATTATGATTCAAAGAATGAGAATTATAGATAAAATATTATGGTTTAATGCTTTTGTCCTTTGGTAATACTAATGGAAAATAAAACATGCAAAATATAATTATTTCAAGGTATTTTATCCCTAAATTTATGAAGGAAAAAATATTTTTTTAATTTGCTGACACCTTGTAGCAACTAGTTGTGTGCACCCATATAAATTAATTATGCACTTGTAGAAACTAATTATGTACCTATATCAACTGAATAAATTTACTTGTAGACACTAGGTGAGCTACCTATAGCTAATTTAAAATTTACCCATAACAAATGGATGAGATACCTGTAGAAACTGGGCACCACACGTATCAACAAATGTGCATACACTTTTGAAGGCTTAACAAATAGATCACAATTTTGAGAAATTAACTTCCATGGTTTGAGGATTGTAACAGTTCTTCAATTTGAGGAAAAGGGGAAGTCAAATTTAGTTTTTATAGTCATTTTTCATTGGACCATCCATATTAAATGGTTGAAACAAATGAATGTGTTATTGTTATTTTGTTGCAATGTCTTATTCTCCTAAGATATAACTTGATTTATTTATGCTATAAATTAGAATAATTGTTTATATTGTAGTAACTTATTTCATTATGAGAATAATCATATATTTATGGTTGTAACCTTTAGATACTGATATATCTAAATAAGGCGTTACCTTTTTTATTTATGAGAGAAGCTACATGTTGTGGTAAATATGTAAGTGGAGTTCAATTCAACTAAGAAATTAGATCTCAATATTATTTGAGTGAAGTTTTTAAATCAAATTGTAATGTCCCAGTAACAATTCAATTTGATGCTACAATTGAATCAATAAGAGTTAATTTTATCTAAACATGTCAAACAAGGAGGGAAGTCAAGATTCAATTCAACTGAGGTAGGGTCCACTCGCAAGGATTCAAGGATCTGATCTCCCAAGGAGTCAAGCTCTAGTCTAATTAAGGAAGGGTCCACTCAAAAGGATTCAGTGATCTGATCTCCCATTTGTTAGTTTATTTATATTGTGTGTGCATTTCATTATTATAAGTGTGTACCTTTAATTCTATTTATGTATTTCAATTCCATGTGGGAAGCTTCCAAACATAGATCAATATTTCAATTATTGAAATTTATTTTCTTGTACTTTCTTTTATTGCAATTTACTTCATGAAATTTACTTTTCATAAATGTGTTTACTTTCAGCCAATGTGTATTAGCCTTAATAGTATTGCACATAATTTAGTGTTGTATATATAATGTAGATTCATTAAAAGGCTATACATCCTTGGATTGAAAATTAAAAGAAGGATCATATATTCTATGTTAGGAGGCTTCATCCTAGAGTATATCCTCACAGGATTTGGGACAAATCCTCAAATTAATATATAACATTAGATTATATATTCTCTATAGGATCCAATGTATTTATGTATATTTATAGCACAACTACCTCTTGGGATTTATGGTTGTTTTTATATTTTTTAGACTCAGGTTGAAATCCCTTATTAATTCATTTGGATCTTTCTTGAGTGTAACCAAATTATTGAAGAATAGAAATGAATTAATTAGTTGACTAAATTTTAAAATGAAGGCATCCTCCAACTTAGTTCAACTACAGATTGAATCATGGGTCAAAGTTAAAAACCAGTCATACAAAGCCACCTAATATGAAAGGAAAAAAACCTACAAACAACATCCTCATGTTGAATGTTCAAGAAGCTTGGATCAATTTTAAAATCAAAGGCATGCTCTTAAAAAAAAGATGAACTTGGGAAAAAAATTTATGATCTTTTTTGGCTAAAGTCAAGTATGTAGATTCATGATTTTATAAAGTCTGGTTCATTGTTTCCACATGTCCACATATTTCCTATAAAATAAAATAAAACAAGTGGACACAACTATATTTATATAAAACATTAAAAAATTACATGATTAAATATTAAATAAAAAAATATGCATGTCATTCAATCACAAGCCACAAATCATGGAATTTAAAAGTGACTTTATAAACTATGTGGACCCATTAGATTTTTAAATCCAACCTTATATTGTATGGGTCTAATCACTTGAATTATAGGACCAAATGCTAAGACAAGCAATGGTGATCTATTGTTCATAGGTTGGTGGAGTCAAAGAGAGGTCAAAAGGTCAACCAAATCCTTGGATTTATAAGCAACACATGATGACATAGCTCACAGGATCACATGATTCAATTCATGAAATCATGGGATTTAATTCGGTTCATAGAATCACAATATTCTATTTGCTTTGGAAATTCCATGTTATAATAAAAAGAGGATGCAAATGACTTAGGTGAAAATATATTGGGTCACGGATTAAAGTAAAGCTAAGTAAACCTAAAACATAGAAATTAAAGTGGCCATGAGGAATCCTAGTGTGAATCTTAAATTTAGATTAAATTAAAGTGGCCACAAGGACTTAAGATCAACGAAGATTAAGAATCATGATACCAATTAAATCGTATCAAACTCTAGAATATGATTGCCTTGTGATAATAAACAAACTTGGTTCACAAGTTGAGATAAAATGAAGATTATGAAAACAAGATGCCAAACTTGGATAAGGATAATGGTGCTCCCATTCCCGCTCAATAGAATTTCATATGGCATTTTCCCTGATTCTCTCTCCTCGATTCCACCTAGTCCTAGGTCATTTTTGGCTCTACATAAGTTAGGCAATCTATTGTTCCCTGTTAACCCTAGGTTTTCATCCCTTAATCCATGCACAAAAAAATTTATAGATCAATTTGCACTTATCACACATTTTAAATTGATAAAGGGGCAATGATAGGTGATTATTTGACCATTGACTCATTTTCATTTTCTACCTTCCCAAGCACTACTCTAAGAGATGAATAAACTGGGGTTTTTTCCAAGCCTCACACTATGGACAACTCAGGTGGAGCGAACAGAGGTCAATAATCCCTATTCAGGAATCCAACTTCTAAATCTACCCCCTTTGTTGTCCACAAAGGCTTAAGATATAGTGAAATGATCAGTGTGTCAAAAAAATGAAGGCCCAAATCCTCAATTGTTCCCTTCAAGGTATCACCAAAACCCCTCAAATATGCACCTTATTCAATAGTGGTTTTTGATGCTGAGGAGACTGAGTCGATGCTCTATTCTAAGAGTTGGTTTACTACTAATGTTCTTACTTGTAGATTCTCAAATTTCTAAACAAAACTCCAAGATATGCATACTAGATATCAGAGCATTGGAAGCACTATTTATAAAATAGAGTTTGAATTTATCCCAGTGCCAAAAGTTTACTATCTGTTTTAATTGTTTAAAAGATAAGGAAATGATTCAAAAATAGACTTCAAATATGAATCATCACCCCTTGATATTGAAACCTTGGTCTCCCTTATTTAACCCCTTCACTGAACCTCTAAATGAATGCCCTGTGTGCGTCCATCTTCCTTATCTTCATTTTCAATTCTAAAATGAATCCAGTTTTAAATCCATAGGCAATACCCTCAATTTTTTTTTGAAAACACACCCTGACACTATAGATTTTAATCATACAACCTTTTCCATAATTTTAGTAATCATTGATACCTCAAAGGATCTTTCATAAATAATTATTCTACAATTTGGGGCCATTCTTGGTCACAATCCCTTGATTACAAAGGCCTCTTGTTTCGATGCCAAAGTTGCTTCAACATAAGCTATCTAACTAAAGATTGAAATTTTCTCAGAAGAAAAAAGGAAAGTTCTTGGTGGAAATATTTCAGCCCTTTTCATTTAACTATTGAATGTTTGGATAATGAGAGTAACAATTTTGATGAGTCTTTAAGAAAACATGAATCTAATTCTCCTAATGAGTAACTTTCTAGTTTTCAGCATAAGGAAGGAGATCATGTGGTCAAACCTAGCTCTCTTGCAGATTCAACATAGATCCCAATGCAATCTGTCTCTAGAAAGGAAAATCTAGAGATTGATTCTTCTAGGGCACAAAATTTGGTGGTAGCTTCAATGGAATAAAAATATCAGCCCATAATTAGAAACATAGAGATATCTGATCCTAAAAAAGGTGGAGAGTGGACACTAGTGAACAACAAAAGGAAAAAAAAAGGGAATAAAATTCACCTCATATGATCCTTAGATCCTAAATGATAAGAAAATTAGGCGGGTCTTATTATTTATGCATTATTATTATTATTTTTGAGTTGTTTAGTTTTATGCTACCTACAGACCTTCTTGTTGTAAATTTTTGACTTATTTGGGATTATAGGGCCCCTTTTTACTTTTGGTTTCATGTACAGGGTAGGACCCATGATTCAAAAAATCCTTTCGTTTACAAATAATAAAAAAGAAGTTTTTTAGAATAAATTGTAACTATTTTTTTAAAAAAGGGTCATTATTTCTCCTAAAAACATGAGGCATGATGGTGACAATAATACCTTTTTGGTTCAACTCTCTTTCCTGATATCTTGAAATACCTTGTGACAACTAGCCTTCATCAAGTATAAGTTATTAATCCCTAATTCCTCTTCTTTGTACTAAAGTGGATTTATGAGCATAAACAAAGTGAATTAGATGTGTTTATTATGAGAAATGAAAAAGAAGATTCTTATAAACACTCTCAAAACCCAAATAGTCACTACTCAATCTTATTTGACTCGACTAAAGGTCTTAAAAAATGTTTGACAAATGTATAATGTCATCATCATTGACCAAGGGGAAAATTAATGCAAAAAAAAACACTAGTTTGGATTATGATGTTGGATATAAATACACAAATATGAAGAGGAGAGGAAAGGTAAAAAAGAAAAAGTAGATGATAGGATATGGATAAAGGTAAGTATAAAAAAAAATCATGGGAGAATATCTCACAAAGCACCATGACTATCCCACCCGAATACTAGTGCACTCCTTGGGATGTGCACTCAGGGAGATTGATATGCTGATATCTCTTGCTTGAGAAGTAATTAGTAAGGGAAAAATTTGATGTATACATATATCACAACCGAATTTCATCTCATGTCACAATAGTACAACACAAGATGGTACTTTTGGAAAGAACATAACTATCAAAAATTAAATAAAGATATACAATAAATGATGATAATTGAATTAAATAATTAAAAATAGCATATACATACCTTGATTTACCTATCCATTGAAATATACTCATGCAAAATTTCTTAGTCTAGATCATGTCTAGTTTCAAAACTACATATACTAACCCTAATAAGAAAAGGCTAAAATGGATCCAAAATAATGCAAGTGTATGTGGATGAGTCTTAAAAGGGAAATATGTAAAAATATCAAAAAAGATGGGGAGGAAGTGGAAAACACAAGAAAGTCACAATGGTAAAGGCTAAATTAGGTCTGGAAGACCCAAGGAAAGATGAAATGAAAGAAAATAGATAAAAGGGGTTGGATATCCATGAGATAGAGGCTAGATTAGGTCTGAATGACCCAAGGAAAAGGATGGTTATATGAAGTTAATGATAAAATATGAATAGATAACCATAAGGATAGGGATAAATTAGGTCTGGATGACCTGTTGACCAAATTTTGACCTCAAGTCAAAATGGGTCAACCCCTCTAAATTGAAATTTTTCATGGGACTATAAAAAATTGTGTATGGTCTTGTCATGGCCTTAAATGGTCCTAGATGGTCTTCATATGGTCACATTATTCATTTCTTATATTAGTCCAAGGTTTGGTCTTATGTGTACTTATCTAGTCCTTGGGATCATTTATGAGGTCTTGATGTTGTCAAACATGGTACGGGGTTTGATATGGTTTAGAGTCATTATAAAAGGTTATTAATGTGTCATTAAAGTCATAATATCATGCATCAACCTTTTATTTGGTTATTATGTACAAAATTGTCATTTTGGTCACCTTTTAGCCTATTTAGAGACGTTGTACGTACCATTCCAAGAGGAAAACATTTAAATAAGACTCATAACATACCTAATGTCATAAATAGGTCAAATAATGTTTAGGAATGGTCATATACTGACAAAATCTATAGTTTAATGCCTAAAATGAGAAAAATGACACTTTAAAATAACTTTTGGGCATTTATACGGCATCGGAAGACCAAATTTCAGTTTGAAATGGTTTTATAGTGTCCCTTTGGATTCATAATATCATTTTTAGGCTTTGGATTAAGTTTTAGGTCAAATAGATACTTCAAACATTCTCTCTCCTCCATCACTTCCTTTACAAGTTTAGAAAGTCAAAATTCAAATAAATGTTACGGTCAGGAGAGAGAGTTAGGAGATAAAAATTTGAAAAATTTTATGGGTCCTAATAATATTTAAATTAGTGTAATTAATTTTTATATTAATTTCTCCCCCGTTATGAATAATCACTAAGAGTGATAACAGGTCACTATGCCTTGTCCATCTACGTAGGGTCTAATTTTGCATCTATTTATCCACTTCAAAATTTGATGGAGAATAACAGCATTGAGGGATGTTTTAAAAGGTAAAATATATCCTTTACATGGTGGTTTAATTATCTAGCTCATTTCCATTAAGTGTCTTCAATAGGAGTAAAAGTGTCTCATTGTATAGGGTGTTTCAGTCACTCCTGCTGTAAGTTTTGGTTGTCTGAGATGTTGATCATTTAAAGACGTTTCAAGTACTTAATTTTTTATTAAAATACTCTTCACTCACCCATAATTCATGTTTCATATCTTGATAATCACCTCCTTGAAAATAGTCCTTCAAGAAACATCCTATTTACACCCCTTGAAATCATGGTCTGTGTTCATGAGAAACCTTCTCTAGGTCTGAATGCAAATGTGGGTTTGAATGGTAATGAGA
This sequence comes from Torreya grandis, assembly GCA_037957365.1. Classification (NCBI taxonomy): domain Eukaryota; kingdom Viridiplantae; phylum Streptophyta; class Pinopsida; order Cupressales; family Taxaceae; genus Torreya; species Torreya grandis. Next base: position 1,175,330 of record JARHVA010003605.1, on the reverse strand, counting down.
AATCATTTGTGTACATGAGAAAGCACTTTGAATATTAGAGGTGAAAGTAAATGAGAGTGGAGCTCCATATTTTTACTCTCAAACAAAATTTATAAGTGTTTCAGTCACTCACAAGTTTGTAGACCTGTGAATGAGCATTCATAAATCTAGGTTTATGTTTAAGATGTCTAGACAATGGGAGAGGCATGACAAACTCATAGACATTCATTTCATCATGATAGGCTCCTCACTGATATCACCAAAATTATAGTGAAGATACCTAACCTCTATGCATAGTTTTTCATACAAAGTCTTGAGTTGAATGACACACAGCTGTATGAACCAAATGGATGATTGAGGATGAAATATGCTTGGTCAGTAGGTCTACATGACTATTGAGAGAGTGATCAAGATGTGGAACAAAATTTGATAAGTTCAAGGTGTTGAAGGTGCCTATTACTCAAAATCGGTTGTCCTTGTAGTCCATACAAGCAAAAAGAGACCTATAGGCCCTAGACCTGTAGGTCCTCATTTTGGACTAGAACCAAAAATCCTCCAAATAAGAAGAGCAGGCTAGAAACATGATTTCAATACTTAGTGCAGACATGAAGTGTCATAAACATTTGAATACACCAAACCATTTTCAAGTTAGGAGATGGTTAGTGTGACTGAGTCCATATGCCTAAACACTCAAGTATTGCATGATCTCAGTGGCACTCCTCTCAAGAATGGCCTACCTATCTAGTTATACATGTGGCTCATCTCACTTGGTAGGGACTGTATGATATGTTGCTATAGCCATGGCCACTAGATAAAAAATGGGTGCATGCACATTATTAATATTGGTAATCCTCTCCACCACACCTCAGTTGTAATGTCCATTGTAGGGTAAATTTTAAAAGCCCCTATCAAAAAACCCCTTGGAATTCATTGGTGAATCTATGGAAAACTATTTTTTAGGCATGGAAAATTTGATATGCATGGTGGTGAATCCACCAAGAGGAGACTTAGGATAGGCAAGGTTTTTTTTTTTTTTGGTACCACCATTCAGTGGTACCATGAAAACACCACTGAAGGGTGCTATCGAATGACACTACCAAATGGTGATGTTGAATGGATTTATTGAATGGTGTTGTCAAATGACACTATCAAAAAGTGCTACTAAATAGTGTTTTAAAATGGTGATTTCAAATGGTACTTCTATATGGTGCACTTAAATGGTATTATTGGGAGATGTTGCTAGGTTAGAGTTGTCAATCAGTGCAATTGGGTAACCCATGCTATCAATATGCTAGTTGGTGCAACCATTTAATTTAATAGCCTTGGTTGTCACCCTCTAATTATAAATACCCCATTTTCCCTCATTTTTACATTTTTTTAGAATCACTTTCTCATCCCTTTCATGTTTTCTATAGTGATTAACCTACCACAGACACACCAACCACACAACAATTCACCTATTTCCACATCCAAACACATTCACCTGCTCCAACACCATAAATTCTACAAGAAAATATATTTTTAAGAATTTTTTATGCCTTGATATTTTTAAGCTACAATAACTAGACTCATTCAATGATTGGATATCCAAATGTAGATTCAATGGCTTGCAGTACATGCCATAATACAAAATCAAAACTACCTTATTGAAATCACTAATGTCTTGTTATGACACTAGCGAGATGAGGTTCAAAATCAACATCAACTCCAAATTAATCTCTTTTAGTACCTCAACTATAGACATTCATAATTTGACAGGGTTTTCATTCCATAATGCCAACCCTGTAACCCCAAAATCAATGTTGATTGATGAAGACAAGAAATATTTGGAGTCTACTTTCAACTTGCAGATTGGTCTAATCATTTGTATATCCATTTTTCATATTTAAAATTTAATTTTTTTAATTTATCGTTAGTTTCACTAATTAATTCAAATTCAACTTTTTTTTTAATTTATCATCAGTTTCACTCTTTCATATTTTTTATCTTTCATAGCAGATACTTAGAAAAGTGGCCTCCACATTGATAACATATCTAACCCATTTATGAAAACAATGGTTCAATTTTTATTTGCAATAATAGTGTTACAAGGAAGACCAATAGATATTCCCTTTTAGGATGTTGTTTACATTCTTTGTACTCTTTCGGGTTTGAGAAATGACTAGTGTACATTTATTTCTTTTAGGAATAGGTTAGAATTGAATTATGCTTGTACCAATATGAGTTCTACAATTTCATGTTCCAATTTTATTCTAGCCTTGTACTCTGAGGCCTTATATGACCTTTAAAAAACATTGATTCCAATTTGATTCATCCAAAAATGAGCACAAATTCTTTGTTTATTAATGAGGAGGTTAGTTTAGCATTCAAAGGAATCACCTGAAAGGTTTAGTTTATAAACTATTACAAATTTGAAGCTTAATATTTATTTGCTTGTTATAGGTAAGATTTCATGCATTTATGATGAGAAAACAAGCTACTTCAAAAGTGCATCATGCCCCTAAAGTTTTTGGAGATTCTGAGTCAAAAAAATCATCGTTTCATTTTTTTCATATTTCCAAATATCCAAAAGTTTCTTCTGGATCATCTCCACATGCAAGTTTTCATATATATAAATTTTAATAATAAATGCATCATGAAATTTTAACTTTCAAGTTTCCATTATCTTATTTATTTGTTTGATTTTTATAGTTGACCCAAAATTACTTGAGGTTGACCTTGAACAACCTCAACAAACCCCAACATTTCATTTGTGGATGTATTCTTGATCATCTATTCAAGGTTTTTTGCATTCCATGTTTTGTTTTTTAGTTGAAGTTTTTTAGATTATAGATTTTATTGACTAGATGATTGCCTTTTCAACCCAAACCACACCCATCACTTTGAATATAACACTTAGATTGGAGGCTCTCTAACTAAAAGTACTAAATGTTTAATTTCAAATTAACATTGACTTTTATTTTTTAAATTTACCATTTTCTAATATAATTTATTTTTAAGGGCACCCTCAATATCTAAGGAAAACTATGTTGCCACCACTGATATTAAACCTAGTTTGCACAAGGGGGAAGAATATTTCATTTACATCACCTAGCATAGGAACACTACAATTGTCAGGTTATGACTTCCCTAATTTCTCTATCAGAGGTTTCTCTAGCATGCAGGGATTAACATGTTTGCAATAAATTGATCTTGATGAGGAATATCTGGGGATTGAAAGTGGAGAACTTGGTGGTAGTGATTTAAATCCCCATGATTTTATTTAGGTTCCATATGTAACTTATTCATAGGAACCTTGTACCTCTTCACCCCCCCCACACCAATGTTGACTTGTTCGACGATGGCATGACTAATTTTTCATTAAATAATTTATTATGATAAAGTATTATTTCAAATCTTAAGGAGGGAGTTATAGATGATTTTTAAAATGTATTAGTTTGGGAGTTTTGAGCGAAAGCATTAATAAAATAAATAAATGCTCGTTATCACAACCACTCCTAAAGACAATTTGTTTTTATTAGTTCAACATGAACCCACAAAGATTGATGTTTTGTTTTGTCAAGCTAAATCTAGGTCTGTATCAATTTTTAATAATTATAATGACAATGTTTTGAGTATTACGTTAAACATGTTGGATAATTTAAATGTCAAATCCCAATTATATTTTAATAAATGGTAAAAAGACATAAACCTTGTCATTATTGCAAATGCCTAGAAGGAAAAAGCTTTGATAATTTATCATCATTTTTATCAAATATGTCATAGTTATTGTAGTTCGTATCTAATTAGATTTCATTTTTGATTGCAAAAAAAATATGATAATTTGAAAAAGGAAGTTGGGGTCCTCAATGTACATTTGAAAAATGCACGAAAAAGTTTATATTCTATCATTAAATTTAAAGAGAATCTCGTTATGTTAAATAAACAAAACAACACACTTAAGAAAATAATTAAAGAGTAAGGATGGGACCCTAATGTTTTATGTAAGTAGAAAAAAGATGCCGATCCAAATATTCTTTCGTCAAGAGATGTTGTGAAAGAAAAAAATGAAAATATTGCTCATATTAATTATGTTACAAAGGATCTTGAAAGGGTAGGCATATTTGAGGATGGCACAGAGGAAGGGCAAGCAAGGATTTCTAAATATGGTGGTACCAATGTGGATGATGTCAATGACAAAGTGGATGAGGTGTATTTACCAAAAAATTGATATTTTCTAATGTTGTAAACTCATTATTATATTTGAAAATATAATCTTATGTTTTTTTAAAAATAATTTGAAATGACAATGTTAAGTTTGAATTTGCAAAGAGTAGTTTATTAAGTTTCAATTACTCTTGTTTTACTGAGTTATGGTTCATTTATCATCTTGCATCCATGTTTTGAGTTGATGTAGTTCAAATAACATGGTGATGTGGACTACAATTGTTTTTTTTCTATGGATTCGTACTAAGCATAAATTTGAATTTTATGATGTTGCAAACTCATTATTATATTTGAATAGATAATGTTATATTTAAAAAAAAAGAATTTAAAATGACAATGTTAAGTTTGAATTTGAAAATATCAGCTATTTAAGTTTCAATTACTCTTATTTTATCGAGTTATGGGTCGTTTATCATCTTAGATGAATATTCTGAATTGATGTAGTTCAAACAACATGATGTGTGGACTACAATTTTTTTTTCTATAGATTTAAATTGAACATGAATTTGAATTTGATGTGTTTTCATCTTGTTCAATTATTATTATTGTTGTAGATAATGAAAAAATTATAGTTATTATGGATATAGAGTCTAGGAAATAATTATGGTTTGTTTCTGGTCAATGGAAACTTCATTGGTCTATTTGACAACTAAGCAAAACGATTATTTTTTTGCATGAGAATCTAATCCAATTCAATGATGAATGTTTTTCCTAGGTTGTTCTACACTTGAATTTTCATGAGTTTAAATTATTTTTTCTTTTCAATTTGGTCATGTTGTTCAACAGGCTTGTTGCCTTCTATTGCCTTAGTATTTGGCTTCAATATTCATATTTTTAAGATAAAATTTAAGGTTAAAACAATTAATATGGTGCTACAATATCAAATTTATGTTTTTTCAAAAGTAATAAAAATATGTATTTAACAATACAATCTTATAAAAATATAAAAATATTGTGCCCCATTTGAAATTTTGAAGAATCAATTAAATAAAAGGGAAAATTGAATGATGAATGGAATAAATATTTCAAATGACAATGCTATCAACAATTTTAATGAATTAAATATTTTAAAATATCAAAAATGATATGAGATTGGATTTCAAAATATGATAATTGCAATAAATATACAACTAAAACTTAAGTAATTAAAACAATCCTACACAAACCTGTTCATCGCAAGTGGCATTTGTATCTACCATGTCAGTGGCATATTTCATGTAAATATTTACATCCTCTCTATTGGTCATTGTATTATTGATGCCTCTTCATTTAGTTAGATAAATCCATGTTTTTAGAGCTCTTTCATGAGGAAACATGTCCATAGTATAACATGGAACATACAATCTCAAACATGTTTCTAAATTTTTATCCAATCTATTTTGAAGTTTTGAATTAATGAAAGATAATGCACAAAATACTCTTTCATCTTCCACTGAACCTAAAATCATTGTTTGAAAAATTCATATAATCAGAATTATTCATTAATACTTTCTTGCAGGATGCTACTAGGATAAAGTTTTTTCCATAGCCTTGAAAGTACCCCATTTTTTGGTGGTTCGCTTAGAAGGTGATATTGTTCAAACATTATAATCCCAAAATGTTTTGATTGAGATGTCAGTAAATCATTTCTAAAAATACTTTTAATTTCAACTCCATTGACCTCTACAGATCTTTTTAAATGCTTAACAAGAGAACCCATGCATTTGTGAAATAATTTTTTAATCAAATTTGATTGTTATCACTATTCCAAAATATGGGATTCACAACTGCCATGGCATCCAATAAATCATCCCTTTGAAAATAATCTCTGATCTTGGTAGATAAGTATTTTAAAATTATACTCAATTTCATCTATGTTTTAGATATAATAGTATTTTATAGAATACATGTTACAAGCAGTTAAACAGTTTCAGCTCCCACAAGATTAGGTCTTCTATAGAAAGAGTGCATTGGTATCTCCTTTTCATTAATGATGACACAAATATGATCATTGATATTCAATTTCAAATTTCAAGATTCTTAAAATTTATCAAAATTTGCCAAGTGCTAAAAATAGGTTCCTAAAACTTTTCATTTGAGGTGTATAATATATATAGAGATTGACATGCTCGTTTTCTTAATCGTATGAAATCAATGATATAAATGGATCTCTCATGAGAATGTTTCATTAAACAATTCATTTTCTTCAACATTGGGAGAATTTTACATAATGTCAAAAATGTTTCCAAATTTGTTAAATGGTACAATAAATAGGCTGTCTTGTCAACTTCTCTATGGTATTTATACATAAAACCTATTAATGATGGATATTATTGAAAAAAATTGCATGCAAGTTCATACATATAAATCCATCTTATATCAACATATTTCAATAGATTTTTACCATCAATCACTACTATTTCAAATTTTTGGAACCCCAAAAATCTTATCGGACTGCTTGACATGTAAACATGTAAGTAATGAATGAGCTCTTCCACTTTTGAAACATTAACAAATTTGTGAACTATTTTATATGCAAGATTCATCCTATGAGCCATGAAATGAATCAGAATTGCATATGGGGAATCTATTATTTATATTCGAACACATAGACCATTTCTATGCCCCTACATAATGGATGCACCGTTAGCCTTAACACACACCAACTTTGTAGTTATTGCATAATCATTAATCCTATATTTATCTTTCAAACTAGATATAACCATTTTGTAAAGGTTTTTAATATTACAATTTTATACCATTTCATGAACTGCTAATTGATGAGGTTGCCTTGAATAGTTCTCAAAAGTATAAGCATGCATGCAAACCCATGATGTGTTATCAATTATTGTGACCTAATCAATGGACAGTGAGATGAACAATGAATTTAAATTTTTTTATTTCAAATCCTCCTTCTCAACCATTGCTAGAAATTTTGCCATGACCAATGCGATTATGGAATATCAAGAAATCCATTTGTTGAAATAAAATTTTATAATCTAAAAAATTAGAAGTAGGTCTGCCCTTTTTTTAAATTTGGTATATAGTACAAAATTATATATATTTGGCCTTTAGATTGGATGGCATAACTTTTCCAAATTGAGCTTTGATTATTCCCCCTTTCTCTATTCCCCCTTTCTCAACAAGATATTTTTGATGTTTCTTTCCATTTTCATACTCACGTACATATTTTACATGCATGCATTATTCTTCATTTTTACACCTGTGTGTTCTTATTGTCTATTCATATGTATGATTCATTGTCACATATATTTTTTTACAATATTTCTTAATTGTGTCCAACTTAAATTTCATTCTATGTTTCTTTCCTAGTTTCTAGCTACATATTAAACATTTGCATTCTATTGGAGTATCATTACTATTTTAAAGTTGTATGGGTTTAATGAAGGGAATTTTTTTTGCCTAGTCCACATTAAAGGACCTTCCAATTATCCATATACTTCTCTTCCTTTGCAAATATTTTTGAGTGGATTTTTCATCTAAACTTGGTATTTGATTATAACCATAAATCTCTTCTAGTAGTTGAGTTTCATGATCATTGTCATAAAAAACTAGAGGAGTGTCTTCGAGAGGTGGCATGTCATCATCAATATAAACTTTAGGGGGTGATATGTTATTCTGATTAATTTTTTCTTGTAAGATACAATCATGATCAATGGAGATTTCTACATGTAAAAGTATTTTGATATTATTTAACAGTTAAAATCAAATTTAGTACAAACTAAAAAAGTAATAAGTATCTATATTTTGAGTGCATTGTGGTTGTGTGAAATTTTTTATTAGATCTTTAAAATAAGATAATATGCTTGATCTTTTGATAATTGGATTATCTTTTTACCATTTCTACCAAATGCCATGATGAGCAAGGATGCTACAATTCAATTTTATCTAGAGCCTACAATGTCACCATCCCGTTTCACACTGTTCTATTGTAGCCAAGATGCTACCATATGGATGTAGCTAGTTTGTTTGTAGTGTGAATGCTACCATTCAATTCATCCATCTAGTTATAATTTGGATGATGTCATTTGGTTCAGCCGATTGGTTTCAACTTAAATGCTACTATTCAACTTTAGCCATTTGGTTATAGTGTGGATTCTATGATTCAATTTTGGGTTGTTACTTGCTAGTTGCTTGTTTGATATTGTGGTGTGGTTTCCAAAAGTATATTTTAATGGTCACACATGCCATTGTATGTACTCTATATATGTGGTGAATTAAATGGTTAACTAATAAATTATTGTAATGGTTAGTGAGATGACCCACAAAATAATTTACATTCCAAATTTTTAGGTGATATAGACCTATGTAGTGACCCTCAAAATTACCAAAAACAAATTTAAAAAATTGAAATATCTATTAATTAATGAATATTCACTACTAAAATTTACTCTGGTCCATTGACACATTGTGTGTTAAAGTGCACATGATAAAATCAACCATCGTAGCATACTCTTGGTTTCCTAGAACCATAAAAATCCTTCAATATATATATATATATATATATATAATCTTAAAAAAAGTATATAAAAAAATTAAATCAAATTAAATAATATACTTATATGTGTCACATATAGTTACCTCATCTAGAAGATATGGGCCTACAAGAATGCCTGCACCTTTATCTCCTCCACCACTAACTTGTGTTACTAGTACTACATTAGGAGGGGAAACAACAACAAAGAACAAAAGTGGAAATTGAACATGAGTCCACCACTGTGTATACTTAGTTGTACACCCCACAACATCCCCATCTACTAGTTTAACTATAAAATCTATCTCCCCAGCTAGAGTAGTGTTATATCAATAGCAATGGGTTCAACCCTACCATTCAACCTAAAATTGGCTTGTACTATATGGTGCCAAGGATTTGGATCCAAGAGGATTCTATAATAAATCCCAAAATAGAAAAACACACAATCATATTGAAAGCAATATGATTTAACTAAGGGGATTATGGAATATAGAACCCTAGGATATTAAAGTCATGGAATAATAAATTAGGGAATAAAAATAACAATATCAACATCCTCTTATTTGTATAATATTTGATTTATCTGATTATTATATAAATAACAAATGAATTATAAGATATGTACTTAGCTAGAAATTTATTGAGATGGATGAATAATAAGCTAAAACCTGGTATAGGAACTATGAAAAGTGTTATGAGTAGTAATCAAGAGTTAGAAATCCTCTTGGATAATAACATGGTTCTCTAAATAGTGGCACACCATGCTAGTGTCCTATATGCTATGGTAGTTTCCTTTTACAAGTAGGGATAGTGAAATTCTAGGTGTACCTTTACCTAGTTATGGGGAGTTTGTACCTATATGAATAGACATTGGTTTGTTGTATATTCCATGTTTTTGATTGATTCTAATGACAAACCCTAAGCCTCCATGTTTTTTAGGGTATTTGAGGAGCACATGTAGAAAAAGAGTGGCATTAGCAGGGTAGGTTGGACATGACTTCAACACCCCATGTGTTGAGTATTTCCTACATACCAGTACCTCGAAAGGTGATCAAACCTAATGTAGTTCTCCTAATATAAGTGTTAGTGCAAGTACAAGTGAATAATAATATCAATGCCAATTTGAATTCTTTAAGTGTGACTTAAGACTAAAAATCTAAGTAATTTAAACTTTGGGTTATTGTACATGGGTGTATGTAGAGGTAGGGTATAATAGGGATCAATGACCTTGATTTGTATAATTATTTTTGAGTTTATTTATGAGTATTTGCATCTAATTTTCATATAGTGGATAAGTGATTGAAATTAGTCTATATATAGAATTTTGGTGCTTTTCAAGATGTGAAATAGGTTTAGGCTATCCCTAAGGGTGCTTAGAGAAATAGAAATATATTCATTTAGGGAGTAAAGAGCAAAGGGACATTAGTGTTTCCTTTTAGTCAATAGCATAGTGCACTATAGTTCTAAGGATCATGTTAGTGTCCAAGTGATAAGAACAGTCAAAAATGAGACTTGGGTGCCTAGGGGGTGGCTTAGTGTTACATTTGGTATATCTAAGGATGGGTTGGACTTATACATAAGCTATAAAATGATCAAGAGAGGCCCTAAGATAGGTCCAGGGCTAAGTTAAGGACAAGATGGTCTCAAGTGACACTTATTGCACTCAAATGACATTTTAAGATGACTACACACTCATACACTCTAGGGAACCAATCCATCAACCACATACTCACCCAAAATAATTGTAATTCCTACCCATCCTAAGGCTAAACACCAAATGTCTTGTACATACACCATAATATTTGATCAGGAGTGAGTCTTTTGAGTATCATGTGATACTCTATAGTCATGTGACCCATATGTTGGGGTAATACCCACCGATTTATGAGAATATGTGGATGGCCCATATTAAAAGTGGTCCACTAACTGGATGCACAATAGAGATATGCTCATATGCCCACACATGTAGGAGTGTGGCTACTCTCAAGCCTCCATTGTGAATCTCCAAACAAAATCTATATGAATTCCTATACAAATGGGCCACTATAGTGTGCCCCCAAAAACGTTATACATCTCTCTCCTTGATTTTTTGAATAATGTGATAAATTTGAATTGATATTATAACCCTACCACTATTTACTTCAATGAATTAATAAAATAAGCAACAAATACATTTCTATACTCGTGAAACATCATATATGATAATGTCCTCCAAACAGACTATGTATGATGGTTCTGACTTAGATCATCTCTACTTTGTGAAATATAAATGATACCTCTAAAATCATCCAATGTTATGTCAAATGATACCTAGGCCCTCTCTCCTATAATTAGAAAGCATAAAATATGATACATGTCCTCCAATGTAATGCTCATCTCCCTTGTGGGGAGCTATAAAGTCCAATTATTTGCATTCCACCTCTCAACTAACTCTAAAATAAGGTAGATATCATAATTATCTAACCTAATCATCCAGCTAGACCAAGTCCTACCTGATCTAAGACAACCCAGTTAGCTACATCCAGACCTAACTCGGTTAAAGTAGATAGGTGCCTACCAAGTCTACACTTGCATATATGAATGTCCTTTTTAAAGAACATAAGGTAAATAAGCAATTTTGGTCATAAATTAAATTAATAATTATCATTCAGATAGTGATAAGTTAGCTTAACTCTAGTGACTGTTGGCTTCAGATGCTATCATCAAATTTGGATGATAGCATAGGAAACTACCATCTAAAGTGGGACACTGTGATAAAAAAATCAATGGTATTATCCACTCTACTAATGATAGTGTCTATGATTTTTCAAAACAAAAAATAGGTCCCAAAAAATTAAAAAAATCAATATACAATAAAATCATAAAATTCCAAATTTATCACTTACTAGCTCATTAAAATCTTAGCCCGTTAGAGGGCATTTCATACGATCTCAAATCGAATGGGACAGATGGTTCTTCCTCTAGGAATTTTTGCAATAATATAGAGAATAAAATATCAATAATGTAAAATTAAAATTAAATGAAAATAAAATTTAAAATTTACTATATATAACGGTTGGCTTTTGTCTTCATTGCGTGCACTTATGAATTTTAAACTACAATATCTAGAGCTTCGTTTATCCGAATTATAAATCATAAGTTATATTGGAGACCACAAACACAAATATTCCACATCATTCAATCTTCATAAATATTATTTTCAATTTAAAAAAATCATATTCTAGTCTATAAGCAACATAGGATAATTTTTACAAGATATATCCAAAATTTTGAAATATTACAATTACATGACTTCCAAGGTATAATAATTTTACTTGACTGATTGATACATGAATGATACTTATAAAATAGGTTCATATTATACTTTTTCCATAATGTGCCTACTAGGTTACATCCCCCTCATCTCAAAAGGGGAGGCATGTCAGTGGGGGCATGTTAGGTAGATATGAGCTTACACATACATAGTTGGAAAATGGTAGAATTTGATATAGTTTATATGATTCAAACACACACTTGGGTGAGAATAAAATATAATTGACACACACGTCATATATTTGGGACATAGATTTTTTTGGTTGATACTATTCACATTGATAGAATCTGGGTGCATATGCCATGTACATGTCCTTCATTTGACATAGTTACAATATATATTTTTCACAAAGTAAAGGTTATATTTTCCCACATACTTTAGTTTGACACATATTAGATGTGTATATACCATGAAAATGCACCAATTCATATATATTATATCACTTATAACAAGAATTATGGGGGGGATGAATAGAGTTAATTCCTTCTCTCATTTACACATTGATGCACTAACCTTACCAAGATGCACCAATTGAACCTTTATTTGTCTACACCAATTGGATCCCTTGACTAGTGCAATGGAGATTTAGTGCACTCAATGGCCTTGGCACTTATTCATTTTTCAATCAAGATTCAGTGTCTTTGATAGACTTGGCACTAATACCATTATATAAAGTTAGGGGAATGATCACCCCCCAACTCTCCTTATTTTCAAAATCATACTGAGGATGAATCACACATGACCACTTGTGGACTCATTAATTTTCCTGGCTATAAAATTAATGGCTCTTCAATTCCCTTTCTATTTATCCATCCTCCATGACTAGGATGATATTCTAGAAGCATCATTATGTAGCATAAAATTAAGTGTATTATTTCCATGTTCTTTCTTTTTAGATACTTTGACTATTCCTCATTTTTTAGATTATATACACTAATTATATTTTAACATGCTTTTGGGTGTAGGATAGGAGATATAAAGTTGAGTTGGAACCATCATGAGACCTTGTGTGCTTACACACCTAGGTATGAACTTACTTTAACTCTAATAATTTGATTTCATGCACTTACTATATTAAAGCGAGGAGAAGTGTAGATACCCATATTTGGTACAAGCTTCAGTTTATAATTTATTTTTTCATAGTCTTAGATGTATATACCTTTGATAGAGAGTTAAGTATTTAGTGGTGTGATATTTCATGGACCTCTTTGGCTTCATGCCCTTTTTTTTATAATATCAAAAAAATTGTGTGTTTTCGGTCATTTCATTGTCTTATAGCCATCAAGTTATAGGGATCCCTATATAATGAAATTACTTATATGCTCACACAACAAAATATTATATCATATAAATAAGCACAATGTATGTAGATCCATAACAATAATTGATAAAAGAGTAGAATGCTTGATAAATATAGTTGAGCCACTTCAAGGGGGAAACCTCCAAAACAATGAAATAATAAAAAAAAAATCAATATGATGATCAAACACTAACCATTATATCCTATATATACTCTACTTATCCATGGTTATTCCATAGGCTAACCTTATTGAGAACATAGAGAGATGTGACAAGATAATACAAGATTTATGTAATCCATAAGTCAGCCACACATATCCCTAGACACACCATAGGTTCATGGTGTAGCATGCCCCTCCCCTTCAAAACAATTTTGTCCTCAACATTTAATCAAAATAGGGTGTTTGTATAGGAACACTTCATCCTTCCATGTTACATCTTCAGAATACGTATTCTTTTGTTTGATTAAATACTTCTTAATCACTCTGGTTTGTAGTTTCTTAGTGTATATGTGAAGGATCTCTTTAGGGGCCAGAGTGACTTAGCCTTATTCATCCAATTTAGGTAACTCATTATGAGTAGAAACATTGTGTGTCCAATTACCTTATTTAGGCAAGAGACATGGAGTATTAGATGTATGTAGGTGGATAAGGGAAATTCCATCTTGTAGGCCACACTACAAATGTTATAGAATATCTAATAAGTACCATAATACTTGTAGGAAAGCTTGTTATCTATTTAACCCTAAATTGAGATGGGTCAATATAATATAGGGTTAAGAATATAAAAATTAATAATCATGATGGGGATAAACACACACACACACACACACACACATATCTTGTAGGCCACACTACAAATATTATAGAAGATATAATAAGTACCATAATACTTATAGGAAAGCTTGTTATCTATTTAACCCTAAATTGATATGGGTCAATATAATATAGGTTTAAGAATATAAAAATTAATAATCATGGGATATATATATATATATATATATATATATATATATATATATATATATATATATATATATATATATAATAGGCCAATTAATTTACAAACTCAAATAAACAATGTTCTAAATTTATAATACTAAGATATGCTTAAAATATAAAGTACAACTATTTATTAATACTGTAATAAATTAGAAATAAGATTATTTAACTAGTTTATTGGGCACTTGCAGATCTGGTTTGAAACAAGATGGAAGTGGACTAGATCATGATCCTAGAATAATCATCATATTTTATAATTTTGCATTTCATGGCCTTGGACACTTGCATCAGATTTGGATTATTGCATTGATGTTATTTTTAGAATTAGATGCTAGTGTCTAGTAAAAAATATCAACTAGATCTAGGTGTGACCACCTGAAACCTTCTAGATTATATGTTACATTTATTCTAGTGTGTTCAGATCTTATGCATAGGTTATCACTCTTTATCAAATGATCAAACCCTAGCTTCTTCACCCTTTGAGTGACTATGGGAAAAATGGGTTAATGGGCACATGGTATTGAGTTTCCCCAAGTACCCCTTTATTAATGGGTGCTTCCTACATACCCAATAATCTAAAGAGGGCTTTAGACTTATGTAGTTATTCCTTACATGTTGGATTGTTTGTGCATCAAGATGCAACATGTGATAATCAAGTGTAGAGAGTGACCTAGCTTATAACTTGGAAAATACAGTTCATGGAATGCTCCTTCAGTACTTTAAAATTGTAGATGGGTTGCCCCTATGACTAATATTGAAATAGGGAAGAATAGGGAAGTTTTTCTTGCTTGAATGGTTGATTGAGTGCTTTTAAAAGTAACCTTATGAGTTGTTAAATTTGTACTAGGTGAGTAATGAATGAGGGTTGATATTTTATATATATATCAATCCATTTTCTAAATATCTCACATTAAAGCACTTAGGCCAACCTTTAGGATACCTTTAATTTTAAAATTTGATGAGTTTAGGGCACTCGACACTTAGTTTGGCACAAAACACTAGCATTGATGTAGGCATCTGAATGGGATGCAAGTGTCTAGGAAGTTATAAAATAGGTACAAGTCTAATAATTTCAAAGGATGATACTAAATAGGTTTATAAAATTTTGAGCAATATATAAGGCCTGGTCATTAGAATAACATATGGTCAGATTAAGATATAATAATTGGGCACAATAGATAGTGGATGTAATCCTTTCAATAGTAAGAAGGTCTTAGAACTAAAAGGTACAACCATGATAAGTACTTGCCAAGTATACATGGTTGAGGTTATATATAATTTATATTTATTTTTTACACCCCCCCCTTAATCTAGTAATGAAAATTTTAGTTTAAAGTAAAAAGAGTGTATAGGTGGGTGTGTATAACACACATTGTCTTTATGTGAGTCCCACTTGAGTCCTTTGATGGTCACTAAATTAAAACCAAGAGCGTGTTACAATATATAATAAATGCATATAATATGAAATTGAAAAATTTAAAATTATTGAAAGGAAAGAGAGAAATGTTAGGAGTACACCTGTGTATCGATGCAACTATCTTATCTTTTGGAAATTTGATTTGAAGAAATGCTTTATTGTGAAGCTTTGGAGCAAAGATTATGACAATAGTAAAACTTGAAAGTGTAAGTATATATAAATATTAGAGGGAAACTTTCCCCTATACTTAGATAAAAGGTTAGTTTCCACTTGGTAGTTGAGATTAGTTCAATCATATAACCCAATTGTATTATAACTTGGTGAGCATGAGTGATCCAAGTCAACTCACACTATAAATCTGGTGTAGGTGGATAATTTAATCAATTGGTAAGATTGAGTGATGTAATCACCTCAATGTTGACAAAATTGAACCAACTACAATATTAAATTGGCTCAATAACAATCCATAAAAGTCCATCCTAGTGTATGCTAAAGTCTGTAAAAGTACTTGAAATATAAAAGTTGATTTGATTTTATAATTTAAGGTGCACTTTTGCATGACATATGCACCTCATATATGTCTCAAGATGAAACTTGGATATAATAATGGTACCAATATATATAATGCTACCACAAATATGTATTTGAATAATATAACTATGTAGTTTGACTAATTTTTAAATTTTACAAGTGTGTAAGACATGTTCCCATGACATGCCCACACTGTAGTCTGAAAATGGTGAATATTAAATAAGTATGTATGTCATGCCTTTTGGACATGCCCCAACTAAAATCTAAAATTTTGAACGTGTGAAATTCATGCCTCTACGACATGCCCCCACTAATATGCCCCCCTTTTCAGGTGGGGAAATAGAAGATGGTAGTCACCTTACCTCAAAAGGATAAGATAATTGTATTATCTTTGAATGTATCATATAGCATATGGGAGTCACATGTCTAGGTAGATGTAGCAATAAGGTACATAGTATGTGATCAACTAAAATCATAAGATGCATGATGTGAATCATGTCAACACTAGATAGTAATAGTATAAGCTCAACAAGCAATCAAGCACACACACAAGAACACTCAAAATCAAATCAAAAGATAATGGTCTAAGGAGACCTCAAACAAGGGGCATGTGTAAATGCCACATAATTTAAGGGACATGACTAAGTCAAATGTCCACAAATCATAGAAATGACATATTTAAATGTTAACATACAATAAACTATGACATATGTAAGTGTCATAATAGCCAAACATAGGCACGAGGGATATAAATTATGGATCATATTCAAATTATCAAAAAATCAATACATTATAAGACACTCAAGGAAGTGCATAAATGGAAACCATGGAACATAAGGAACTAGCATCAACATATCATATTAGTCATTGGATATATGTATTAGTAAAAAATGTTAAGTGTGTAGCATATCAATTAAATTGTAAAATATATAAGCACACATAAAGGCATGTGTAAGTATATAATATCAAACATGATAATGTAAAATGATCATAGAATGATATTACCTTGATGTATCATGATAAAAAAGGTATATGCCTCCATTTTTCAAATGACATGAGTAGAGGTAAGGCCCAACATCCAAAAGTGCATAAATCATGTGCCTAGGTATTCATGTATCACACTCAATAGATGTGTGAAATATATGTGTGTGTATAGAAATAAAGGATATGTTATCTACAAACATGGAACTAACAACATAGATGCCAAGGAGCAAATAGAACATGTAAAAGCTAAAAATATTTTTGGACTTTTGATTTTTTTTTTTTTGGTATTTTTGGAGTATTGGAAAAGAAAATATTGTACTATGATCTCATCCAAAGGATGCTCATAGGTATCTCCCCACTGGAAACCTAGTTTAAGAAATGGGTGGTACTTCCAATGATCATGTATAGGTGTAATATTTGGCACTGTAGGATATGTAATGATCTGTGTATATAAACTAATAGTTTATGGTCATGTGGAGATAATAGAAATATTAAGGGTTCATGAAACCCATCATTGAATGATCTATGGTTTCATTAAATTAGTATTAATAGTAACATGTTTAGGCACTATATATCTAAATATGATGTGTAGTAGATAAGGATTTTGTAGAATCCACTGTGTCTCTATTGCAATGGTCTCTTAAGTATTGGCCACCTAGGAAATGGGATTGTTTGTTGCTTACCATTTCATGGAGGATTAACCTTAGTAGGTTTTATAATTAACTACCTAGGTATAAACTTATTTTGTTCAAATTGATGTTCATATGGAATTTTGGAAAGTGTAATTCGCCTATTGGCATGAATGTATTTTACACACCTATGCATTGTATAAGGTATTGCATGTAGGGTATGTATACAAGGTATTCCCAATAACATATCCAAAATACCAATGTAAATGATAACAAAAATGATAGTGACCACATGTGTTGGGACAATCTATAATAGTAAATCAATCTCACTAAGAACCTCTTATGAGGTCCCATAGAATGCTCTAATTGATTTAGTCAAATGATGTAAATCATCATGTGTATAACCCAAGTGCATAATTAATGTCATTGTACAAACATTATCATATGCACCATTATCAATCATAAAATTGTGTATAGGCTGGTGATCAAAGTATGCTTGAATGAACAAGGAATGAAGATTTGAGTCATCATCCATAATCTCATTATCATTAAAAGTAATAGAAATTATTTGAACCATAGTAGGTGTATTCCATGTATAAGTAACAATAACCACATATAATGGGTAATAATGTGATGGAATAGGATGTGCATTATATGTTATTTACACTTTTGGTTCCTTCTTAGAATGGTCTTACAAAGTACTTTTAAATATTTTTTTATTCTAGTGATCACCAAGTTGTGAACAGATTCCCTTGGAGTATTATCAAATGTAATTTTTTTGTCATTGATAAGGTTTTGGATCTTATGCTTCAAGGTAAACATTAGTTCATATAATTCCCATGGACTCAATGAAAATTATAATAAGTGTTAGCATCATATCATTTGGTTTGAGGCTGACTCATATCAACCTCTATAAGATGAGGGAAAGATATGAGGTAACACTCCACAATATTTAGAAGTAATGAAGTTGGAAACTCATGTAAGCATGCAAATTGTATCCTTGGTGCATTGGATGAGACAAATCAATTAGGTTTTTGTGACACCACATTAACCATGGTATTTGTTTCTTTTTTAGTCCCTGTGGGATTTACCTTATAACTTGTTTTGATAGTAATCTTGGTATTTGATGCAAACGGTGTGTTTGCTACATACTTAAGTTTTTTCAATTTGATAGGTTTCATTTCATGATCATGAACAATATGACATAAGTCATAAAAATATTCAAACTTTTTGAAAATGATGGACTCATGTAATGGGACAAGTAAACTTTGCTTAAAGATGTCTTGAAGCTCTTTGTCTTCCATTAGAATGGTCATATTAGACAACATTGTCTTGTACCTTAAGACATACTCAATAATAGGTACATTGGTTCCTTATTTGAATTTTCTAATTTGGTCATAGGAAACCTTTTTAGTAATTTTGATAGAGAAGTGTGTCAAAAATTGATATGTAAATATTTTTAATGCATTTACTAGTTTTATTAGTAAACCACAAATCCACCGTAGATCATAGTCCTTAAGGCTCCTTGGAAATAATTTTGTCAAAAGTTTGTCATTGGAGACATAATCAAGGCATGTCACATATAAATATTTAAGATGATGTTTAGGATCACCCTTTCCATCATAAAATGTGAACTTAGGTGCAACAAAACTAGTTGGTAAGGGGTGAAAAAATATCTTAGGTGTAAGAGGGTTATGCAACACCTCTTATAATTCAATAACATAAGGTCATTTCATGTAATTTTGTTCAATATTTTTAACCTTAACTTGCAACACTTTTATATTTTGGATAAGATCTTTCACCTCTTTGTCATTAAGGCTTGAATCTTGGGAATTCACTAAAGAAGGTGTACCCATAAGTTGAATAGATATAGGATTTGAAACTGGTAATTAGGTCAAAGTATTAATATTTCCCATGTGGGATGTAGCAATAGTAGTTTCAGGGAAGTGTGAACACATAACCAATACACCCATTATAATTATGAAGCGATGATGTGCAGAATGGGAGGGTTATTGGTATAGAATCAGTTGTATTACTACCTAAGGATTCACCATCACTAGGTAAGGATGCCTCAGCGATAGCATACTTACTGATTTCATCTCTTTTAACATACAAAAATGTATCTATTGATCCCTTGTTATTAATATGAGTAACTAATTATTCTTTTTCTTCCATTTGAATTTTTTTTTTATTAACATGTTTAATTGCTTATAAATGAAAAAAAAAGAATTTGAAAAAAATTACATCAATCAAAAAATAATAATAAACCTTAAGCCAAAATAAGGTTTACATACATATAAATAGAGTTTAGGTTCACCAAATGTTTAACCTAGGGTTAACATAGTATAGGACTAATAATATAGAAATCAATAAGCACAATGGTGATAAATAGATCTACAAAAATCCAATGTGTATGCAAACTTAGATAAAATAATGTTATAAAATTATAATACTGATATATGTTAGAAATAGAAAGTACAACCATTGATTGATATTATCATAAATTAGAAATAATATTACTTAATTGGCTTATTGTGTGTATACAGATCTGGATTGAAATAGGTTGGAAGTGGACTAGATCAGGATCCTCAAACATCATCATATTCTATAAATTTACATTATGTGGACTCAATGACTTGCATTGCATATAGACAATTGTGTTAATGCTAATGTCTAACTTGGACACAGTTGTATAGTAAAAAATATTAGTTGTAACTAGGTGCAACCACCTAGAACCTTATATTTTTTATGTCTCATTTACTCTAGTGCATTAATATCTTATTCATAGGTTGTCTCTCTTTGTCAAATGATCAAACCTTAGATTCCTCACCCTTGGAGTGACTATGGGAAAATGGGTTATTGGGCACATGGTATCAAGATACCCCAAGGACCCCTTTATCAATGGGCATTGCCTACATATCCTATACTCTAAAGAGGACCTCATACTTATGTAATTTATGTGTATCAAGATGCATCATGTGATAATCAATTATATAGAGTGACCTATATTGTAACTTAGAAAATATAGCTCATGGAATTATCCTTTAGTACTTCAAACATGTAGATGGGTTGTCCATATGACTGATATTTAAATAGGAAAGAATAAATAAACTTTGATCACTTGAATGCCTGATTGAGTGATTTTGGTAAGTTTCCTTGTGAGTTATTATGTTTGTGCTAGGTGAGGAATTAATGAGGGTTGATCTTGTATATATCAATCCCTTTTGGAAATATCTCACATTAAATCATTTAGGCTAAACTTTAGGATACATTTCATTTGTAATTTTTATGACTTTAGGACACTGGAAACTTAGTTTAGCACATGACACTAGTGTCAACGTAGGCGTACAACTAGGATGTAAGTGTTTAGGAAGCTAGAAAGCATGTACATGTCTAAAAATTGTGGAGGATGATAATAAGAAAATTTATAGAATTTTGAGTAGTATATAAGGCCGGGTCATCAAAATAATATATGGGTGTACTAATTGATAATCAATAGGCATAAGAGATAGTGGATGCAAGCCTTTCAATAGTAAAAAGGTCTTAGAATTGAAGGGTACATCCATGATAAGTACTTGCTAAGTATACAAGACTAGGGTGCTATATAGTTTAAATTTAGTGTCTACATTATCCTTATTGGACCCTAAATTTTGACTAAGTATTTTAGATTTTTGGCATGGAACCAACATGGTACAAGAGGAGCATGGTGCAGGAAGACCATGGCACAAAACCAATATGGTGTGAGAGGAAAATGGCACAAAATATCATAGCACAAGAAGACCCAGTCAAATAAGAAACATAACAAATAGAGGACCCAAGAGCATAAGAATTAGTATATCAGTGAAAGATTTGGGGAGTGTGAGGGAAGTAGGAAACGATTGAGGAGCGATTATCAAGGACACTAGAATTTAATCATCACATGAGTTTTGCACCAACCTATACATAGGAGGAAATTTGGAAGTAAGGATCTAGCACCAAATAATAATATAGGGGGAGTGAAGTCTCAGGTCCTTAGGATAAAATAAGTAAATGACTGTCATGATTCTCAATCTGCTAGAGATCATTGGACAGTCACACGTTTGTCATTAATAATGGAACACCTTGGTCAGGGAAAAACAAGTATAAATACCTCTATGTAGAGATGTGTAAGGTGGGTTGAACATTAGTATTATGTAATAAATCCTTATGGTAATAGCAGAATTATGGAAGTTGCTATTAGTTCTAGTGGTTATGCTTCAGTTGATTAATATTTGACCATTGAGTATCAATGTGTTTGGATTGTGTAATATTTGGCTTGTAATTGACTATGATATATATAATATGCATTGTATGAGCTTGCATAATCAACACTTTGAACCTCATGGTAGTTATCTTTAGATTCTTGTTTATTTGCATAGATGAAACAAGGTCTAGAGTCATGTATTTTATTTTTTGTGTAATCAGTAATTAGATATATGAATAAACACAAGTATATGATAAGTGTGTTATTATGGAACATAACCCATGGGAACCAGTTTCTTGTTGCATGCTTTAGGTGATCATGCAAGAGCCTAGTCTTGCATGAAAATCTAGCACATAAGCTTATTGCGAACTAGACAATCTATCACCCTAATGAAAAATTGATAGAAAAATCCAATATTTTGGTTTTATTGTTGGGACCTGTAGTGCTTGCTACATATTAATGTAAAATGCTCAAATATTTATCCCTTAAAATTATTGAATAATGGATTACCAAGGTCAAAGATAATTTTATGATCCTTGTATTTAACCAGAAGTTTATGCATGTGCATGAGCTGAAAAATAGATCTACTACTCATTATATGAAACCTTATTTGTCAAAGTCTCTATTCATTTTCATGCTTGGCTCTTTGCCTATGCTCAAGACCAGTCATGAAATTTTGGAAGGAGTAAAGCTTGGAAGATAGAGAATCAAAGGGATTTGGCATGTTTAGGAACACCATGGTCATGGGCTATTAATATCTGGTGGATAAGGGTGTTAAGTATCTACATCTTAGAATATGTTTTAACCACTTAATTTTGTCCTAAAGAAGCCAAGTTCTAATTTCTCTGAGACCCACATGGTTGGTATATTAAACACTTCCCACTAGAATTAAAGAAGTTGTTTATTGATTCAAGACTTGAAAATTTATCTATGGAGGGCTAAACCCATCCTTATATGAGCCACACAATTGGGAGGGTAATGCAAAGCTATTGGTAAAGGGTTGTCGGTTATGAATGGTAGTCAGTCAGTGGGTTTTGCAAAAGCATAAATATGATGAAGCTCGACAGAGGATTATAGGTGGAGGTGGAGTAGGAAGGGGATAGGTGGACTCAAGAATTATTGTTAGGATTTGTAGGGAAGTGAAAGGTTACAAGGAGGACTCACCAACTTTTGAACCATGACCAATGCCAGCTTTGTCAAAAGAGGGAGAAATTAGCTAGACAAAAGAGACAGAAGAAACACATTTGAACCAACCCAGTTACCCAACCATAATGCACACTCATGATTTTGAGCCAGATGATTTAATCATACATAACTAGGATACAAATAGTCTAGAGTTAGAAACTGATCCTATAATAAAACTTATAGATAAGCAAATTTTAACTCGTAGTGGACCCAACATTAAAAGTGGCCAGAGTATTGGTCCAAATATTATAAATTAACCTAGTACTACACTCAACATCTTAGGATCTACTATTATAGGTGCAAGAAGGGGACTAGGAGTCAAAACAGGAGGAAGTGGTGGACTTCCACCTCCAAGAATAGGACCTAAGGGTTATCAATAGCCACCATCACAAGTACCTCAACTATCGATAATGTATTATGAAATAATGCTTTATTTACCTGAATATCAGGGCATGGAAAATTCTATAGAGCATATTCATAAGTGTGAATTCATTTGGATGGTTTGGGGTATAAATTATTTTAAGTGAACAGAAACACAGTTTGCAACCACACTTCTAGAAAGAGCATACAAGTGGTATAGGAAGTTTGTTCCTCAACAAGCAGTAATTGAATATGATTAGCTCAAGACAACATTTCTTCAAGAATTTGATATTCCCAAATTTTAGCAACAAATTATTGTTTCACTAAAGGATATAAAACAAGAGCTCACTAAAAGTGTGCATGAGTATGATGTAGGAATCAAAACACTCTCATCTAAGCTCTCATTCGATATTAATGTTGTTTAGCATGCCTAATGGTTCATAGGAGGTTTGTTTCTTCCATTTAAATGAATAATATCTCAAAGGACCTTTACCAACCCACATGAGGCCCTAAAAGCTGCTATCCATGCTAAAGTTGTTGGTAGCATTGGCACTAGGATCAATCTTTTTATGGAAGCTCAAATAGCTTCCATGGCATCACAATTAGAGAAACTAATAGCAATAAATGTGTATGACACTCATAACGGTCTTTGGTGTATTGATTGTGATTTTAAAGGTCATAATAGAATTAATTACCCTCATAAGAACATTTGTGTTGTACTAAAGTAGTCTTGTGAAATTTTCCATGAAGAGTATGATGTACACTTTTGTCCTATCTTACAGTGGGATACACATTATAAAGTATCCAGATACTAAAAGATATGTGATGCTTATACCCATGGAAAAATTACTACTGAATGATTAGTGATATACATGAGGCACACACACATAGTATGATTCAAACTTGTATCTTAAAAAATCTAGATAATGATGGATATCATGGACGAGGCTAAGGATTGGGATGAGGAGGTGGCCATTTTCCACCACAAACATGATATAAGTGTGGATCTCTAAATCACTATCAGTGAGATTGTCCAATCTATCCCACATGTCATTTTTTTAAGAAGGATAATCTATTGGAGGAATTGCCTTATTTGTACATAGCCATCACTAAGGAAAGAAATGAAAAAAGTGCTAGTGTGATTTACATTAAGAAACCTCATTGATGACCATACTCTAGCACTCCAAAAACCCAACATGTTAATATCACCACATGTAGTGGAGGACAGTCTCAATCTACATATATTCCACCTATTGAAAATATATAATGAAAAGAGCCTCGTGCAATGAAGTATCCTGATGCCCAACAATAGAAATACATGCTCCATGATACTATAACCTTGGTATGGGAATTATAGGTGGAAATTCAGTTTATTAAGGACTAAAAATCCACCCAATGTGTTGATCTACAAAATACCATGGAACCTCAAAATGTGGTATGGGATGATTTCAAATAACTTTACAAGCATCTAGTAGATGAATACATTGTCCTGAAATTGAGTAATTATCTTAAAAATTAGGTACCAAGGACAACTAATGATCAACCTCATTTTCCTTGGCCAACCAAATATTTCCAATTAAATCACGATTGGTAACAAGATAATTCTATTCCTCCTAGCCGTCAATAAGACAAGGAAATACTGGTAAATATTTCCATCGGTGGATGAATGATCCGATAGATTTTGGTCAACACTAGAACTGAGGTTAATGTCCTCACAAAAGATACATGGTGTAAAATGACTAGCCCAACATTACAACCATCACCTCATGTATTTTTTATGGCTAATAAAACTCATGCTTTACCAATTAGAATTCTTAAGAATGCAACTATCTAGATCCTTAGGGAACCTTGCAAAGCTAACTTTAAAGTTCTCAAGTTGGTTGAAGCTGATGATTTTGTAGCTCTATTGGGTTGATCTTAGTGCTATGTAAATAATGCAAACTTAAGTTTCAAAAATCACTATATCAATTTTGAAAATATTTATCAATGAGTCATCATCCCATTGGACCCAGTACATGGGCCCCCATATGTAGAACATATTAGTGCAGATGAGGATATTAACCACATCTACAACATCATAGCTAGAGATGGTGAGCATCATGATCCTAATTATGATGGCATATTTTAATGGATAGACACATAATCCCTTTTTGATACTATAATTGTAATTGTTGGGCCCAATGTGTAGTGTCATTGGCATTTATTAGAGAATTTTGCAACAATACCACAAATGCCATGGATTTGTTCATCTTATCACTAGACAAGTCATGTGAGTACCAGTTATGGATACACCACTAGAAAGGATTGATGAAGCTCCTTGGTTTCATGGGAAAATATAAGTCTAGAACTTTATCCAAAAAGTCAAAACCTTTTATGTGTTTGATTCTAATTGTATGCATTCATTAGTTTACCTTTTTGATGGCATGACTATAAGGTGGTGTTAAAACCATAATGAGTGAATGTTTTATTGGGATCAAGTACACTCTACTTTACATCACCAATTTCATCATGACAAATGCATCTAGGGGTACAATCGGTTATAGTGGAGTTTGAGCACCAGAACCACACATAGAAGCTTGTGAAACCATGTGGAGGGTTGAAGAATCCTTCTTTCTAGAGTACCTATGGGTATATGATTTTTATGACACCTTGTGAACTTTGGCCAAATCATAATATGTTCATGAAGAATGACATTTAGCTACCCATTTTTGGTACTTGTTGAAAAATAACATAGTCTCAACATTTTCTTACTCATCTCCAAGGATGGATTTTCACCTCACTCTCCAAGCCATGCACAAAGCAGTTGTTGGTGACCCTAATCCTGTTGAAGATCAGTTGCAACATATACATGGTATACCAAAATAAGGCTTAGTTATATTTAATGATCCATCTAATCATTCCATCCCCACACCAAAACCTATCCTTAATCAAGCACATCATGAAGAGATTCATAAAGGGAATGAAAAATTAGTGTTTCATGTTGATGAAGGTGAAGGGTTTGATCCAACTAACCTATTGATAAATCATTTGGATGTCCCTATAGACTATGGTTCTTGAAAAATTCATGATACCGGTCCTGATGCAAACCACCAATACTCAAAACCTCTTCAAACCATCTAGTGCAACATCGGCATGAAATAATAACCAAAGATAGCTATTATGGGTAACTATTATTCTGATATGGAGATTTTAAAAATATTTGAGTTGTTAAAAGAGTATCAAGATGCTTTTCTAAGGAGTTATAGTGAAATTAAATGTGTTCATCTATCCTTAGTAAAATTCATATCAAACTCATTGAAGGTGCTAGACCATTCAAAAAATGGTCGTACAGGATGAATTTAAATTTACATGCATGGGTGAAAGAGGAAATTAATAATATGATGCACACTAGAGTGATAACCCCAATTAACGAGTTTGAGTGGGTCAACCCCATGGTCATAAATATAAAAAAATATGGTTGCATTATAATTTGTGTTGACTACCAAATATTGAATGCATCTTGCATTACTAATCCTTTTCCAAAACCATTCATAGAATAAATCCTTGAAGGTGTCGTAGGGTGTGAACTTTACACTTTCATAGTTGGATTCTTTGGGTACCATCAGGTCTAGATTACTGAGGAAGATCAACTTAAGACTACATCTTCTACCGAATGGGGATCTTTCACATATACTATCATGTCATTTGGGTTGAAAAATGCACCTGCTACATTCTCCCATATAACCATTGAGGCCTTTATGTTGGGAGGAGGATGGATAAACCGGAAGCACACAATTTGATTACTAAACCAAGCAACTTAATATGCGGAAATTAACCAGATTCACCAAGTAACTAGAATTCAGAATAACACATCATATGAGAGACAATACCAAATTGTATTAACACTTTATACAGAAAAGAATACAATAAAGAAGATGCCACTTCTTCTCCACCACCTTACAGAGGTTTCCCACACCTCAAGTGAACAGTAATTCTCTTCCCCAAAGCTCTCCCTCTCACAGGTCCCAACACCCAACTCAAATACAGAGTTGTTGTTCACCTCCCGTGCTCCACGCACACCACAAGTGCTCCACGCACTCCACAAGCACTCCACGTGCTCCACAAGTACTCAAAGTACTTCAAGTAGATCTCCCATGAATCTGCAACAACCTGCAATTCAACAGACCATACTTATGGAAGGAACTCCCTTGCCTTCCTCTTGCTCTATCGGAGTACACACCTGTACTCCAAGTAGATCTTGCCTGATACTGCTCCCTGTTGTGTTGCTGTCTGTATGACCTTGCACACCTGCAAATCAAACAATGGTTCTATTCACCTGTGAACCTCGACCTTACACACACATACACCTGCAGATCAACGATCTTACTTACCATGTAGATCTCCTATATAGGCCATGCAACTGTGACCAAGATCCTACACTCTTGAAGAACCCAGCTGGCTCTCCAATCCAGCACCAACACACCTGGTACTGTGGCACTAGGAGGAACGCACCATAGCTCTACCTCACACACAGAAGGAGCTTATAATTATGCTCTCTTACTCCCTAGCACACTTTTCCAATACAACCATGAGTCTATTATATAGATCTCATCCAAACAATGATTAGACATCTAATTACAATAATTAGATCCGCAACTATGAGTCTAAAATTAGCACTCATCATGCAAACTCTTGGTTCATTAGCTAACTGCCCGTAAATAGCTCGCAGTCGAACCACACAGGCGACCGACGTCGGTCCCTGTCTGCCTGGGGTCGCCGACGCCGGCCGATATATGACCGACGTCGGTTGCCTTCCTGTCTTACCCTGCCGACGCCGGTTGGCCAGACCAACGCCAAACACTTCTGACACTCAGCAACTCATTCTGCAACCTCCTCCATGTCTGCATCAGTGAAGCTTTTAGCTCCACAATCCTAACACTTTAAATACTACATCCATAAATTACTTTAGGTTTATTTGGATGATTGGATAGTCTATGTCCTATTGAAGGACCATTATTATAATATAAGGCTTATGCTTGAGCATTTTTGAGTGATTCAAATTTCACTTAATCTAAATAAATGTCTTTTTGCTACCCATTCAATGTTATTCTTGGTCATCTACAAAGATGGACTTCTGGTAGACCCCGCTAAGGTAGTTGTCATTCTCCATCGATCAGTGCTAACATCCCAGCGCATAGTTCATTCCTTTATAGGACATTTAGGGTACTATTTTAAATTCATCTAAGGTTATGCAAGGATTATTACACCCTTAAAGGAACCTTTAAAACATAATGGACATTTTATTTGGACTTGCTCTTGCCAAGAAGCCTTTGAAGCCTTAAAAGATAAGCTCATCACTGCATCAATTCTCCAGTTCCTTGATTATATTAAACTACTCCATGGCCATGTTGACACTTCTAAAATGGCTATTGATGTGATCCTTGCATAGCCTGGTGAATGTCACCTTGATCACCCCATTTATTTTATGAGTAGAAAGTTTACTCTAGCTGAGAGGAATTACACCATAATAGAGCAAGAAGCACTTTCCATGGTTTATGCTTTATAAATGTTTTGATAGTACCTATTGGTAACTCCTTTTGTGTTGTATAAAAACCATGAAGCTTTAAAATATTTGTTTAATAAACCTATGTTACATGGATGCATCTATTTTTGGGTTGTATTATTCCAATAATTCCAATTCTCTATCATGGTCAAACCAAGAAAGATCAATTGTAGTCCTGACCATCTCTCCAAAATTGATTTTGGTGAACCAGCACATGCTACTGAGGATGAATACCTGATGTATATTTATTTTGTGTTTCACATGTGCTTGAAGAGTTAGAAGATATAGAAACTTTCTTAACTACTGGTGTAGTGCCAGATTATTTGAGTCCATAGGCTAAAAAGCAAATAGTCATCTTCACCGCACTATTCTAGCTCATTGGATGGGACCTCTATAAGCTTAGACAAGATGAAATATTTTGATGATGTGTCATGAAACATGAGTGCCCTGAAGTAATCTATGAATTTCATGAAGTAACTATTGGTGGACACTATGTTGGTGAAGCTACTGCATGTAAAGTACTATTAGTTGGACTATGGTGGCCTACCCTTTTTTTAAGATGCCAAGTTGCATGTTAAACATTGTGATATTTTTTAGTGCATGGGGAAACCAAATCATCAGGATACCATGCCATTATAAATTATTTTATCTCAATAACTATTTAATAAATGGGCCATTGATTTTTTCATGCCCATCAACCCAAATTGATGACGTATAGGTTCTTTTTATATCATAACATTAACTAATTATCTCATGTGTTAGGCTAAAGCCATGCCAATAAGGGATTTTAATGAAACAAAAACCATGCACTTCATATAGGAATATATCATAATTCATTTTGGTTATCTATTAATTTTTACTAGTGATCATGATACACATTTCCTCAATGAGAATATCTATGTATTACACGTTGAGTTCATGATTACTCATCACAAGACAACATAATATCATCCCTATGCCAATGGCACTATCGAGGCATTCAATAAAATATTGGGAACAAAACTTAAAAATATTTTTATTATTGTTTTTACCAACTAGAATGATCAGGTGTCTATAGTACTTTGGACTTACTGAATAACTTATAAGCACCTCAATACTACTACAACCTTTAATCTAGTGTTTAGAACTAAATCAGCTATTTTAGTTGAATTCTTGGTACCATCTCTTTGCATTACATGTGTTGGATAATTAGATGATGATGCATCATTCAAAGCATGTATGGGTGCTTTATTATATTTGGATGAATCTTGTTTCCTTGCTTATTGGATTCAGGATGTAGAGAAACACAAACAAAAGGCATAGCATGATCATCACCTTAAGCACAAGACATTTACCCCCAGAATGCAAGTTTTGATTTATGACTCCAAGTTTGTGCACCACTCTAGGAATCTCCATGTTCATTGGGATGGTCCTTTTGTTATTCATAGTATTCTTCCTATCGATGCTTGTCATTTATAAAGATTGGATGGCTAATTTCTTCTTAGGCACTACAATGGTAGTTGGCTAAGGTCATATTTCTCTGATTAAATTTTAGTTTCTTTTATATCAATGAGGTACATGCCATTAGTTTAGGATTTCCTATTTTCAATAAATCATTACCTTAGTTTCATGCACCTTTCTTTTATTTTACGTTATTTTGTAACTTTGTACTTATGATTTCATGGAATACCACAATGCACATTTAGTGTGGGTTAAGGGGTATTACTTGTGTTGGGAAATGATCAATGTGTTAGGTGTTATAGGGATGTGCATGTAAGTAAAGAAGTCTAAGGATAAATATTCCCACCAATGGTATGAATATTCAAAGTGTTTTACAGTTGTCATGTACTCTAAAAAAAGTATGGTACAAGATGTGCCATTAATGAAAAGAGATATTGCTTGTGATAAGCATGTCAACATCGTGTCATGATGATATTGTTAAATACATCTATGGTGAGAAGTGATAGACAAAAAAATGAGACTGTTAAAATGCATTGATTGTGAGAAGTGATGTTCAAAGAGAGGGGGGATATTAAATGCAAGTTACCCCCTTGAATCAATAAAAAGACATTTAGGGGATCATTTTAAACTTTAAATTTACTTTAAATGTGATTTTATAGAGCTAAAGAGCAAACTAAGTTTAGACAATTCTAGGAAAAGTGTAGAGCATCAAATTCCCATTCATTGGCTATTAAGAATGATCTTGTTTGAGTAATCAATTAAAAGTTATCTAAAATTGAACCACACAGAGGAAAATTGGTAGTTACAAGTTATAGGGGTCGATATCCACCATTAATAGGCATCAAAGCAAGAGATCCAAGTCACTTCCATAGTAAACACGTATTCCTTTAGGAATTTTGGATGGATATGCCTCAACCTTTGGGCTACATGAAGGGTGATATGGCCTATGAAAAAGGCCCAAAGAAGTGATCCACTGCCAGCCATTCCAAAAGAGGAAGAGCTATGTGTTGGGGGGAAGTAGTATTGATCAAAGAGGAAACATCTGAGGAAAAGAGAGAGTACATAAAAGTCAAAGAATTTGGAATGGCATGATAGACTAATAATAAGGCTTAAATACCTCTACTTCCAAATTTGATGATAAAGGAGATGCAGTACCCAAAAATGGTGTTGCATGCAATAAATTGGGTATCAAAATTACCCACTTGTACTATTTTTGACTATTATAACCACCACCAACTAGGAAATGAGGTTGAGCTATAGAATGACTACCGGGTTGAGCGCCAAAACTCTAGGAGTGAATTGGTGTATGACTTAAAAATATTTATTGTTTTGGAATCTTTAGGGATTTTCCAACTATTTAACCTTCCATATTTTAGAAAATTAGTGGAAGCAATAATTTTTTTGCTTTCACACGTCCATGAGGACTATATTTATTTTGATGGGCACCACATGAAAATTACACCTGAAAGAATAAGCAAGGTGTCAAGTTTGCAATGCTTTGACAAGGATGTTGAATTTAACTTGGAGGACTCAAAGGAGATAGATAATACTACCATGGTATTGGAGTGTCGAAAGTAGGGCCATGCTATGCACATTAAGAACTTACAAGACCCTACCTTTTGAGTAGCAATATGTATCATTATGACCAAGATCAACAACATTGATTGATGGAAAGAGGTGGATATGGCTCAGCTATTTATCACCCACCAGGTAACCAAGGGAATAAAGTAAAATTGGGTAATGTATTTTTCCAATAAAATCATATTATATGTAGAGAGAACCTATTGGATAGCTGGCCATAGGTTCTTATGGGGTGTATTTCTTTTATTGATGGTGTTTGATGACATCAATGTAACTAATTACACCTCTGGTGAGATAAAATAATTATACCCACCAAAGCATAAGTCCCCAATAGAGCCCTATAAGGCATTCACATGCCCAATTATATTACTTTGACATTCAAAGTCAAGATGAAGTCATGGTATGATGGCATGAAGGAAGCCTTTACAAATGAATGGCACATTCCTAAGGAATTACCTGTCTAGGTTTGCAAGCAAACCCAATTTGTTGTAAAATAACATTTTTATCTAGAACTATCAATATGGCCCCCTCTAGAGGGCTTTTGGTTTAGTTGAAGTTGCCTTATGCCTTTATAGCATGGTACTTCATCAACTTGATGAATTGTATATATGACACATATCCCTTCACACTAGAAGTAGACTGAATTAACTTAAAGATTCACACTCTCTAAAATATGTATGGTTACCCTGGAAATAGGCCATCTAAATAAAAGCATGAGATTGATAAAATTGACATCAAAATTAAGCAGACCATGGTTAGGGAAACTATTCATAATTTATTATATATGTTGCAACCCAATAAGAAAGCTTTAGGAGGTACAGAGCATGGAAGAGAGAAGCTTCCTCCTATACCTCCACTTGACAAGAAAAAGAAATTCAAGCATGATGCCAGTAGAAGTTCATGGATAGAACCACCAAAAAGATAGAGAACTCTCCAGGCACTACCACCAAGGGCCTCCCTACCAAGGGTGTCACCACCAAGGACTTCACCTAAATAGGATATACTAGAAAGACAACTGGAGGATTTATCACCATTACCCCCAACCAATCCATTGGAAGGGGATGATCCTGAGGGTCATAGGGAAGAACTAGAGGAGTCCAACACAAAAAAAACACCCTCCCTAGTACATGAGGAGGAGACCACCCTTGAAGAGGCACAATTAGACCTATAAAATCCACTTGGCAAATAGAGGGTTGGTTTTGACACAAAAAATGACTAGCATGGATATCAACAACACTTCATTGGCCCCATATATAGATGTCAATATCTTTGAGCAAGATCCCCTTAAATAAAAATAGTCGATGGGCTCCAAATTTCAACCACCTTTGGTTGATCCAACCACCAAATTGCATGATCAATACCAAATAGGTGTTCCAAATAGAATGTTATATTTATATTCTCATTTTCATCTGTAGGATACAACTATTGATACCAACCATTAGATGTCCATTTTATTGGACATGTACAACAAATAACACCATTTAAAAATACCTTTGAATAGACTCACTTTAAATTATAATGCAATGATGTTTCCCACTCCAATTTGGGTTGATCCCCAATAGCTCTCTCCTCTATAAACCAGTGCTGCATTTTTGAAAATGGACTTTGAAGTCACACAACAAAATACACTTTCAGATTCTAATGCATGTAATGTAGAGTAAAATCATGGCTAGGTGGTGGAAATGTATGATAAAAAATTTATTGCTTAGAAGGCACTTGAAAAGGAAATGGCCATGATAAAGTAATAAATAGAAGAATCCATAGCAGCCAAAGTAAAAAATTTAAATTTATGTAAAACTATTTTGAGACAAGAACCCGCATTGGTAGATGGGGTCCCCTTACAGGGATAAGTTTTTGATAATTTGGATACCCTTATAAATATCCTATTAAAATAGTGTAAGGAATATCCCACACCTAAAAATGAAGCATTATGGGTGGTTGAGCAGTTTACAGAAGTAGTGGAAGTCTATAGACACACCTTTGAAAGGGTTGGGGAATTGATCCCCATCTTAGATGGAATTTTTGAGAAACTGGCATGGCCGAATAAAATGTTGGAGGCCCAACTCAAGGTAGATGAGTTTCAATGATATAAATTGGTATATGTCATCCTTTTAATAAAATATCGCATCGACTGCATTAAGGCATTTAAGGATGTCAAGATTATGAAAGAAATAATATATATGCATCGACAGTAAATAAATTCCAACTTTTCAACTCTTTGAGCACATTTTATAAATGAATTCAATACACTTTAAAAGTTCCAAAAGTATGCTTTCACGCCTATTGACCAATTAGTTAATAAGGCAATTGAGTGTCCTAATCAACCCAAGGAGACAAAAAAGTTGAAGGTGGCGATCGAGGAAATGACATCCAAGTTGATTGACACCTTGTCACATTGGGATAGCATCAAAAATTAGATTGAATAAGTTGGGCATGAATTTTTAGTTGAGGTTGAGACCGATGCTTAGTCAAGGATGGACTAAGAGCATAGTGTGGGGTGATGTTGGACCCCAAATTTTGATTAAGTATTTTGGATTTTTGACATGGAACCAACACAATGCAAGAGGAGTATGGCATAGGAAGACCATGATATGGAACCAACATGATGCAAGAGGACACTGACATGGAATATCATAGTGCAACAAGACCTGATCAAAGAAGAAACATAATAAAATAGAGGACCTCAAAGCATAGGATTTGATATATCAACAAAAGACTTGGAGAGCATGAGGGAAGTAGGAAATGGTTGAAGAGCGATTCTCAAGGACAAATTAGAATTTAATAATCATATGTGTTTCTTACTAGTCTACATAAAGGATAACATTATGAAGTAAGGATATAGAATTGAATATGAATATAGGGGTGCAAAGGCTTGTGTCCTTAGGAGAAAACAAGTAAATGACTACCACAACTCTTAGTCTATTGGAGATTGTTGGCTTGTCACCTATTTATCTTTAATAATATAATAAATTGGTTAGGGAAAATTAATTATAAATACCCCTATGTGTATATGTGTAAGGTGGATTGAACATTGGTATTATGTAATGAATCCTTATGGTAATATCAAAATTATAGAAATTACTATTAGTTATGGTTTTATGCTTCAGTTGATTGATAGTTGAACATTGAGTATCAATGTGTTTGGATTGTGTAATATGTGACTGATAATTGACTATGATATATAGAATATGCATTGTATGAGCTTGCATAATCAACAATTTTAACTTCATGGTAGTTATATTCATATTCTTGTTTGTTTGCATAGATGAAACGAGGTCCAGAGTCATGTATTCTCTTTTTGTGTAATCAATAATTAGATATATAAATAAACACAAGTATATGATAAGTGTGCTATTGCACAACATAACCCATGGGAACCAATTTATTTCTAGGTTCTTTGGGTGAGGGTGCAAGAGCCTAGTCTTGCATGAAAATCCAATGCGTAAGCTTGTTGGGAACTAGACACTCTAGTGCCCTAATGAAAACTTGATAGAAAAACCCAACAATCCTTTTTTTACTTTAGATACATATACTTATATGGATACAAATACACAAATATCTAATAACCTCTATTTAAATTCCACTCACTATGGTGTTGATATGCTTACTACTTCATTATATTATGTTTCATTTCTAAATTCTCTCACAAACTAGCTAGTACCTCTTATTGATGGTGAATGTGTTCCTCAATAGTTTAAACCTTAAGATGCATCTTCAAGGATGAAGTGATAGATGGGGGGTGATGCCCATATAATGAAACAAAGGGAGGCATTTTGGAAGAGGTGTGAAAATAAGTGTTATACCACCATTTGGCAAGTAGCAGCCAATGAACCCATTTGTCCTATTTATCAAAAATAAAACAATGAATATACCATTGTAAAAAAAATTCACTACCTCTATTTGTCCATTATATTTAGGATGATAAGATGAGTTATGAGCCAACTAGGTGACCAAATATGTAAATAATTCAATTCAAAAATTACTAGTATATATGAGATCTTAGTCACTTACAATGATCTTTGGAGTACCATGCAATTTTTGAACTGCATTGACAAAAGTAGAAGCTATTGTACTAGTGAAAAATGGTTTTGATAAGGAAAAAAAATGAGCATACTTGGTGATTTTATCCTCAATTACCATGATGACATTTTTACCCTCAGCCCATGGTAACCAAGTACTAAAATCAATGGAAACCTCCTCCCACCTCTAGCTAGGGACGGATAAATGTTGTAAAATACCTAGGTTCTTAATGGTTTCACCTTTGTTTTATTGACATACCATTCATTCAACCACAGATTTTTGGACATCACCCTTAAGTCCTTCCCAAAATAAATATTTCTTTATTATATGATATGTTTTTAAAAATATTAAATGACCTCATATTAGAGATGCATGAAGTTCTTGAAGGATTTTATGCTTAAGGATAGAATGCTTACATAGGTATAATAGATATTTATACCATAATGTGTTCCCCTTACATGGAAATTATTCAAACCCCCAAAACCAAGCTAAAGATTCTAAATCAAATCCTGGGTA
This sequence comes from Torreya grandis, assembly GCA_037957365.1. Lineage (NCBI taxonomy): Eukaryota > Viridiplantae > Streptophyta > Pinopsida > Cupressales > Taxaceae > Torreya > Torreya grandis. The sequence continues at coordinate 1,138,631 of JARHVA010003605.1, read as the reverse complement.
TCCATGTCATTTTTCCATTTTGATCTTGCTTCCTCTATCCAATCTACCTACCAAATGGTCATTGTGCATAATAATACTCAACTGATTCATCTTGATTGGATAGTGCATCTGCCACCTCATTCTCTTTTCTTTTATTATATGCTCTTTCAAAACTATATCCTAACATTTTAGCCACCCATTTTTTTTGTTATTTTGATGACAATCATCATTCCAAAAAATATTTGAGGTTATCATGATCAATCTTTACCTAAAAGTATTGACCCATCAAATAAGGTCTCCATTACTTGAATGGATACATAATATCCATCATCTATTTTTCATAGATTGGTTTCAGCCTACTTTTTCCCTTTAGTTGGTGACTCTCAAATTAAAGTGGTTTTCCTTCTTTCATGAGTCCAACCCCCATGCCATATCCTAATACATCACATTCAACAACAAAAATTGTAGAAAAATTAGGGGTAGCCAAAATTGGAGTGGTGCACATATCCATTTTCAACTATTTGAACACATTGGTAGTTGATTCAATCCACTAGAAGGAGTCTTTCTTCAACAAAGATATGAGTGGAGCTATGATGCTACCATAATTTTTGACAACCTTAAAATAGTAATCTATTAGCCCTAAAAAACCCTAAAGGTTATTTCATTTCACTTTCCACTCTATCATTGCTTGGATATTTTTAGGATCAAATTTCACACCTTCATGTGAAACAATATGACCCAAGTACTCCACTTTTATGATGCCAAAAACACATTTGGAAGGTTTGGCATAATTTTGATGTTGTTCTAGAACCAAAAGTACTTATTTCACATACTTCCAACAGTCTTCCCAATTTTTATTTTAAATGAGAATGTCATCAAAAAATAACAACACAAACTTTCTCAAAAATGGCCTAAAAATAGTATTCATCAAAATCTAAAATGTAGATGGTGCATTTTTGAGACCAAAATATATGACCATAAACTCATAATGGCCTTAATGAGTTCAAAACATTGTTTTAGGTATGTCTTCTTCATTGATTTGAATCTGATGATACCCAAAGTAAAGATCTAATTTGGTAAAATAGATAACATATGTAATTCATCTAAAAAATTATTAGTTACTAGAATAGGAAACTTATCTTTGATGGTGTACTTGTTTAGTTCTCTATATTTTAGGCACATCCTCTAAGTTCATCCTTATTATGCACCATTACCACCAAGGATTAATATTCACTTTAGTTGTGTTTGATAATTCCTACTGGAAGCATCTCTTGTACCATATTTTCAATTTCACTCTTCTAGGAATAGGGATACCTATAAGATTTGATGTTGGGTGGTGCACTATCTAGAAGTAGTCTAATAGCATGATCATGTGATCTTATTTATGTAAGTTCCTTTGGCATGGCACCAAAAATGATAGAATGCTCATCCAACACTAGCTACAAATTAGGATGGGTAAACTCCTTGGTTGGTTGAACTTCTATGGAAAATAATCATGTAACAAATCTTTCAGCACCTTTTTTGAGATTCTCTATCATTTGGTGAGAACTAACAAATTGTGGAGATTTAGCTTATAAACCACATAGTAAAAATGTCCTACCTTCTCATTGAAAGTGCATGAATAATTGTTGGAAATTCATCTCAATTATGCCCAAAGTGGTGAGCCATTTCACTCCAAAAATAATATCAGCTCTACTCATGGGAATATCAAACATAGGATAATCTAATATGTAGTTTCCCATATCAAGCTTAATACTATGGAATTTTTTAGAAAAAATTATTGTATCACCATTTATAATCATGACCTAAAATTCTAGAGTTGGGTAAATGAAATAATTCAAATGAATAGGAAACTTATTATTGATGAATTTGTGTTTACTCCCAGAGTCAATCAACAGTCACATTTTATTTCTTTAAGAAACCTACCACCTTAAGAGTTTGAGTAATACTAATATCTGAAAGTGCATGATAGGAAATGGCTGTGAATATTTAGATTTATCCATGGAATAATATTATAGTATTGTTACTAGAAATATGACTAATCATATAATTACACACAAATTGATCACAAATTTAGAAAAAAATTAGAAACATATGTATAGGTATAGATATATGAATAATTTGAGTTAAATATAGTACAAGGATAGAACTGTTGAATTTAGAACACTATCATCGATGCTAATGTCCCAAATTTGATGCTAATGTCTAGGTCAAAAAATGAGGCAAAAACCTAGAATGAATGAAACATAGGGCTATATTACAGGACTGAGATGAAACTTAGTGAGTCTAATGATCCAAAGCATAACTAAAAGGAACATCAACAAGATCAATCCAATCCAAAGATCTAAAAAATTAACATTAAAATCATCATAATAAGAGTTTTAAGAGATGTAAAGATAAAGGCAATATCATATAATATCTAAAAAAATAACTTGCTTATTACAAAGGAGAGGCCTTGCATAAATAGGCAAGGAAAGACAAGGAGTAAGGCAAACTAACTAATGTGGGATGAATCCATAAAGGAAAAACTAGTAAAAATAGGAAAACTAGCTATAGAACCTAGCACATGAGAACTTACTCTAACACCCCCCTCAAGTGAAGCTAGGGGATAAAATTTCCAAAACACAAAGTGACATATCCACAGTATGAGTCTCGACAATAAGGCTTGATTAGGTACTCATGTACAATATATCCATGAAGTGGAAAAAGGAAGAAAACCCATAGAAACAAAACTCCCCACCTAAAAAGAGAGAAAATAAGGAAGGAAGGAAAAGACTTCATGTGGAATCCCCCCTAAGGATGAATTCCTTCAACCCACACAAAGATCATTACTATATAACTTGTGTGGATATAAAGGATGTAAGGAAACATCTACATAGGTGGTGAGACTTTCCTAAAAATAAAATGTTCTTCCAATAAATTTACCTTCCTCTTAAGTGTTATGAATAAAATGTCCCAAAGACACATCACCTATAAAAATATCAATAGGAGATAAAATACCCTATAAGAGTCTGACAAGACCTCTATGAGCATATCCCATAAAGTGAATTATGTAATATTTAAATCCAAGAGTATATTTCTCAAAGGAACCAAGCACATAAATAGGTGGATTGAAAGTGGAGAAAACAACAAATCTATTAGTAAAAGAAGTAAAAAACTCCAAAATAGGAGTAGGAGCATATTCCATATCATGAAGAGTGGATGGTGAATTACACCTCATGTAAAACAATCAAGCCCTCACTAAAAACTAATGAAAGAGGAACAATGAGAGGTGTAGGAGGTAACAATGTCTCATCTAGATCACCATCAAGAAGTATGTCCTCAAAAAATGAAGAGGAATATCGATTCATATCACTAGTATATAATGAATCCTCAACAAAAGGATAATAAGAAAGTTCCAATAGTGCCTTACCCATGTCACTATCATCATCAAAACATAAATCTTCACTAGCATGAGAAGAATGAAGGAGAACAGAAGGACGTGAAGTAAAAGAAAAAGACCCAAAAGATTCAGTATCCTTATTAATAAGGATACAATAGCATCTCAAGATTCCTTTGGTGATATGATACATGTGACATAGCATTGCAAACTATCTGAAACATGGAGGTTAATCAAATAAAGATCCTCATCTTGCATGGATGCAATCTAGGCAAAATCTTCCTCATCTGTAAAGTGGAGAATGTATCCAAGAACCATTCTCCATAAGTGTTTTTTTTTGAAAGTGTATCCATATTTTGAGTTTCTAAACAATGTAATTATATGTGTTGATGGGATCCATTGTTGAAAGATAAGGAAAAATTTGGGAAGAAGAAAGAATGATCCCCTCCCCAAAATAATAACTCCTTCAATAAGGAAAAAATAAACCCCCCAAAAAGTGTAAGGCCCCCCAAATTTGGCACTTTATAATTAAGTGATTTTTATAATATAAATGACCCCAATGGATAGAGAATAAAAAATATACACTTCTAAAAAAATAGAACTCAATTTTGAGTCCTGGTTCAAAAATTATAGCTTTTACAAGTTTATCATCATTAAAATGGGTCAAATAAGTAAAAATTACACAAAAAATAAATGCAATAAGGACCAAATAATTATTTACCACTTCATGAATCTGGACAAAAGATTCAAAAAAAAAATTCCAGCAATTTCTTTGGTAAAAACCAGGCACAGGTTGCCAAAAATAGGTGAAAGCCAATTTTAGGAACACTCTTTGTAAAATCTAGAAAAATTGGTTGAATGGGCCCTATTGTGACGTCCTAAAGGGTTTTACATCCAAATTTACAATGGTACTACCTATTATATCTAAAATTATACTAAAAATGCTATCCTCTCCAAGAATCAGATCTCAATTTACATATCATATAGCCTTAAACTAGTATAAAAATGTGCAGTTATATAGATGATGAAGATAGATTGTTACAATATTTTTTAAGCTACCAAAAGAGTTGTACATCCTACTCCAAAATACTTCCAACTAGTATGAGATGAAATCTAGGACTGTTAGCTATCCATATCAGGTTTTAATCTAAAAAATAATATTTGTACCACCTATGGTGAGAGAAAACCTTACAAGTGGTAGGTATGTACCAGCAAACCAACAAGCAAGTTTTTCAATAGAAAGGTTGTATAGCCTGATCTTAGGAGATTCTAAAAGAAATTAGACATAAAATCATATTTTTATGCCCCTATGCTTTCAAATTTTAGAGGACATAAAACTATAAAAAAACATGCACGAATTGCCTTAAAAGCTTATAAAACAAACTTAAACATGGTTCTATAAAAATAAGTACATAATGGTATAGCCTATAATCCATATTTCCTAGTAAATAGACAAAAAAATAGATTTTAGATCCATACAAAACACCTCCACTTTGCCAAGAATAAATTTTGATAAATGGATAAACCCTTGCAGCAACAAACTCGTAAATGGATAGCTACAACACCTATTGTTCTTATACCATGAAAAGAACGTCAACAAGATCGTTCCAAGCCAAGAATCTAAATAATCAACAACAAAATCATCACAATAATATTTTTAAGAGCTGAAAATATGATATGCAAAGACAAAGGTAATATCATATTATATATAGAAAAATAAATTGTCTATTACAAAGGAGAGGCCTTGCATAAATAGGAAAGGAAAGACAAGAAGTAAGATAAACTAACCAATGTGGGATAAATACACAAAATAAAAAACTAGGAAAAAGATGAAAAATAGTTATAGAACCTAGCAAACATGATAACCTACTCTAACAGTAAACAAGATATGATCTCTCTTAATCCTTAGTCAATTAGTCTATTGATTATATTTATTGCACATGCTTGAATGAATGAATTTATAATGTTTTAATTTATTATCTAAATTATAATTTTACCTTAATACATTCAAATTTTTTATTTTTATAATGTATTTGTTTAAAACCCTATTTTAGTTCAAACATGTCCAGGCTGACAAAGAGATCATTTCTAGAATTTGGCAAATCATGACAGAGCATTAGAATGTCTCCTTTTGCACCTGCACTTTTAAAATTTACTTGTGCTTCAATAAATAATCTACGTATTGTTTATTATTCATGTTTTTACATTCAAATTACTATTTGGCATTGTAATTACTATATTTAGCATACTTTCATAATTCAACATTGTACCATAATATTGTGAATCTAAAGTATTTAATTGGCCTACTTTTAGAATAGCTTAGCCATTTTTTTTATTACATTATTCTCCCACCTAACCCTTATCTCACTTCAAAAAAGGTTTAAACATTCACTGATATATCATGGCTTCCTTAGAAACATCAAATAATGTGAACGTGTCTTGATGTAAAGGCTTACAAGTAAGCAAAGTTCCATTGTTTCATGGATCTGGTCATAATAATAAACTTATCATTCTGAGGTTTCAAAAAGATAGAAAAATACAACCCATAAGTACATCTCTTCACACTTAAAAATTCATACTATTCATCTTATGTCTATTATGAATGCCATAGGAGACCTCCAATGGCAAGTTTCAATTCTCAATTTATGAATGTTATCAAGCAATGTTAATATTAATGATAGCATTGTCAAAGATCAACCTCGCACAAAAATTATATTTAAATATCCTTATCCATATAAATTTATCATACCCATGTTACCTTAATTTTTTGGTCATGAATTCCATTCCAACCATGTAATTTAATATGTGCATTATCTTGGTCATTGGGCTAAAGATGGGCGCTTGTTGTTAAAAGATTTCCATAGAAGCCTAACACAAGAAGCTTGGGATCGGTTCTATAGTCTTCCCAATATTTCCCTATCCAATTTCAAGAAATTGAGGACATTTTTATCTTAGATTTTAATAAACACAATGTGCCCAAATTAACATTAGACCATTTGAAAACTTTAAAGTAACATGATGACAAACCTCTTCGGGATTATGTTATCCAATTTTAGATTGCATGACACTCTTTAAATTTTTTACCTTAAGATTTGGAACTACAATTCATATTCAATAAAGGTATTCTTTTTCAACTTAAATAAAGAGAATTGCATAATCATTATATTTATTTCAATAGATTATATCTTGATGTGCACAAATATGCATGTGACCTAGTCAACAATAAACAAAAAATTAAATGCCTCTTCTTTAAAAATCAAAAGTTTTTTTAAAAATGTACAACAAAATCTAATTTCCAGGAGAAGATAATGTAAAAAATAGTTGCATTCCAATTCTTTAAGTGGCACCTTTGCATAATTTAATCAATACGATAGGTAAATTTTGAAAAATATATTACGCAATCAATCCAAATTCAGCCACATCAAGATATACCTGCAATGTTTTTACTGATGTTATTGGAAAATAAACTTATTACACTACCCACTACTAGACATGGGTAAACCACATGTATTATAATAAATAGGGAAAATCATTTTGTTTTTATCAATGAAACACATGACATGATATAAATAATTGTACTATATTGTAATAAAAAAATCCAAAAGTAAAAAAATGAGGATATTATTGGCATAATAAAAAAACTAAAAAATTATCACTACTAAAAAATTCAGCAAGCATCACTTACAACTTCAACAAGTAAAAAGCAACCTCGACTAAACGATTTAATAATTATAATATTTATGCATGGAGCTTATTCTAGTGATAATCATATTCAATTTACACAAATGGAAATTCATTGTAATATTATAAGTAGGTTATCACAAATGGGCTATGTTATTAAAGACTTACATCATAAGGCACATTGGAAAGACTCTTTGGGATACATCATATTTCTGATTGCTTGTGGACCCAAGGTTGTCCTTACAAATTTTTGAATCATGCCTCATTCATATCAACACCAATTTACATTGGGAAATTTTTGGTTATACCAAATTTAGGCCACAATAAATCCTAATCAACAATACATTACATTTTCCCATAAAGAGTTCTTAATTCATGTACCACATGATGATGATACAAATCAACCATTAGATAGAGAACAAAAGCATGTTATGTACCTATATGACTCTAAAATGTGTATTCTTAATAAAGGTGAGTTATTTGATCAACCCTAATCACTAAATTCTTGAAAATATTTCAACAATTAAAATATGCAAAAATAAATCAACAAAAATACAAAAACATTCAAATAAAGTAAAAATACAAAATTACTTAGCATTTACATGTATACTTGATATTGAATATGTTGTTTAATTTATGCTAGTAGATAGCATATCAATTCCTTTCTATGCACACATATGTTTCAAATGTACTTTAGTGTGATATAGACATACACTAGATCTATGATACATGAACCTACAGGTTTTAGACCATTCCTCCACCCATGCGACACACTATGTTGGGGGCATATACTTCTATTGATCATAATTGATATAGGTGTTATTGTTTTATGATAATTATACATTATCATGTTGATCTTACATAATAATGCTTATAATGTCTATATTTATGCTTACATCTTACACATGTCTATATTTATGCTATATATGTTATGTTATAGGACATTTTATTAACGTGTGTATGTAGTAACTAGTATTATATGCTTATTCTAGTTGATAATATTTCACCTATTAATCTTATCACATGGATTACTCGAGTGTACCTCTTATTTTATACATTGTCATGATTTTGGAATATTTGAACATGTTTCTTGTCTATTGGCCACATTGCCTTGACTACTAATTATTTGATTTTTGTACATTTAACAATGTCCTCTTGTTAAGTGTGTGACATTCAAACATGCCCTTGTTTGCAGTCTCCTTAGACCTCTTTTTGTGTGACATTAATTTCTCTATTGTGTGTGTTTGATTTTTCTAAGTATGTGCTTGTTATTTCTATACATTTCCATGATCCATATCATGCATCTTAGGGCTTATTTTTATTAGATATTGAATGCTTCATTGATATATCTAATTAGACATGATACCATTGTATGCTTCATTATTACATGATTGATACTGATATGGCATGGTTATCTTATCATTTTGAGATGAGGTGACTGCCAAGTTGAATTCCCCTCACCTCAAAAGGCAGGGGGCATATCATTGGGGGAATTTCATAGAGACATGAGTCCACATACACACAATTGAAAATTTTTGATACATTTTACATGATTTAGATATACACTTGGGTTAGAATATTATACATTTGACACTGATTTTACATATTTGATACATAGTTTTTTTAATTTGTGGCAGATATTATACACATTTTATAGAGCAGAGTTTACATTTTGATAGATAATTTTGGTTGATTCACATTATAGGTGCATATGCCATGAAAATTTGCCAAATCCCATATACATATTTAGATTATATACACATTTATGCACCAACTTTACTAGGATGCAGTGATTTAGGTAATAGTTGGCTCCCTTGAGTAGTGTAGTTGATACTCAACAGCCTTAATGGCCTTGGCACTACTTCTCTTTTGCAATTTGAGATGGTCACACTATTTGACTTGGTCCATATTCAATAGATTTTGAATACACTTGAGTTTTGTGATTGATATTCAATTATCTGAATGGCCTTGGCATAATTCACCCTTGCATTATATTGGGAGCATGATCACCTTCCATTTCTCCTCTTCACATCTACAAGGTTTAATTATGAACCTCTCTCTTCAATGCTTTATCAAAGCAACATCATTACCAAAGCAAACTATGAAGGGGACACATGGTTGCATCGACACATAAATGTACTCCTTCCTTGCTCTCTTTTATTTCAAGTATTTCAATTTTTAATTTAAGATTATACACACTAATTACATTATAACATGCTCTTAGTTGCAAGTAATACACAAATAGCAAATTCAAACAGGGCTCAAGAAAAGACAAAGTGTGTTGTACACACTAAGGTATGCATTTATTTTATTTAAACCAATAATTTCATCCTTATGCATTACTATATTAAAGGGGGGAGGCAAATGTAGATACTAAAATCTGATTATTTATGATAAACTAGTATTCTTGACAAATATCATTCATGTTTAATCCTTTAGCTTCCCATTACCAAAAGGCTTGTATTCATCATCTCATTGTGCCTAATTGCTTACCCTATAGTCTAACCCTAATATTTCAACCCAGATATTATGATTACCTATATCACTTGCATCCCACAATATACATGAAACTTGATTTGTATTCTACTCTGACTGTTACATATCTTCAACAATTTTCTATCCTCCTAGACACTACCATCCAGAATAAGACACTCGTATCCCAAATCTAATGCTAGTGTCCGAACCTTACATGTTAGTTATAGTTTAATGGTAAGAAGGAATAATAAGCATTTGGGCAACATAAACCAAAACTAAATAAATAAAACCATAACTAAATAAATAATAATGAGAATAAGACTATAAGATGAGACCCTAAATATATTATTTTATTAAATTAAATGGTCTACCATCTTCTCCTTCGTACAATACTTTATAGACTTTTTCTATTTACCATTCAATATTCCCCTTGATTCTTGGGATATTTTCAACCTTTCTTTACATATTTTCTTGTTACACAACTAATTTATACTCTTTTACATAATGACATATTTGGTTACATAACCAAATCTTACTCCCTTACCTATGTTAACACTCACCTAGACCAAATAAGTGCCTCGCCTCAAGACACAAAAAGTCCTAAAATAAATCTAGTTTTATGATTTTTGCACCATTACAAAAAGTATTTGATGAAACCAAACTACTTCTCCTACGCTCCATGATCTTATGTCAGAGCTCCATTCCTTATACATCTAACTACTCTGAAGACCCCAAATACATTTATAATTGTTACATAAATCATAAAGACTTTGCTTCATACCTCTACCTATTAAAAAAACATGTCTTTTACACCTCTAAGTGAATGTCCTATCTCCTTGGCATTTATATGAGCCAATGTGTATAAACCATCATGGAATTTTTATAAGTATGTAATACTCTTAACTCACCAACAACATAGCTTCAAAAAAAATTTAAGGAAACTAAACAAAATGTCAATAGATGAAATAAAATAAATATGATGAGCTTCCTCGAGAGTCTGAGATTGGAAACAATATAAATTTTAGACAATGTGGAGGTTAGTGACAAATTCAAAGGCTTATCATCAAGGTAATTGTGGTCTCATGGAGAAGTTTTGATAAATACCTGATCATGTAGTAATGAATAAACCATACATAGTTAGTTTGAATAAATGAATACACCATACTAAAGATAGAAGGCCTTGAAAACTACCATGCAACCCTGAATAAGAGTTATACATAGGTTTGCATGCCAAAGAACAATATAAGTAATGTTATGCAAGTAATGCCATGTATGTGATAGCCTCAAAGGACATATTCAACTTTGTCTTATCCATCAACAACCACCAAATTGTCTAAATCCACATAAGGACCATTTCAATTAGAATGTCACACTGATGAAATACTATACAAGAGTGATTTCAATACCAAATCAACAAACCAAATGTATTTTCCTCTAAAAGAATCCATCAATCTCGAGATACAACTTAGTGGAGGAATGTGGATGATATATCTAGTTGTTTCCCCAACAAGCCATACCATCAAACATGTTTACAACACCGAGATTGAGACCCATAATCATCCCAATGTGACACCATTATTAGCTATACTGTAATGGCAAGAAGGAATAATAAGCATTTGGGTAGCATAAACCAGAACTAAAGAAATAAAACCATAATTAAATAAATAATAATGAGAAGAAGACTATAAGATGAGACCCAAAATATATTCTTCTATTAAATCAAATGGTCTACCTTCTTCTCCTTCATACAATACTTTATAGACTTTTTCCATTTCCCGTTCAATAATTCTCTTGATTCATGAGATATTTTCAACCTTTGTTTACATATTTTGTTGTTACACAACTAATTCATACTCTTTTACATAATGACATATTTGGCTACCTAACCAAATCTTACTGCCTTACCCATGCTACTAAGATTACAAATGGGCAACTTTGAAAATATTTCAACATGTATGGATTAGCCTATTTTTCTTAATTAATCCACCCATGAGATCATTTCAAAAGGTGTGGTATAAATACAAAATAAAAGGTCATTCATTATAATCTAGTAATTATCAAACAAACATCTATCAAACTCACATGTAATCATTTGTACAACTGATTTCCATTTCTATATTCTTTCATATTTCAAAATTAATCATAAGAGCAGTCTTATTAGAAGTCTAAAGCATTTAAAGAGTATCCCATGAGTAGTATTTTTCAAGTTACAAGTTATATCACTATATGTACTCACATATAGCATATCGCATAATTATTCACACATGAGCCCACATAAAGGGGAGAACTACATCAGTCTAAGGTCTTCTTCAGATTATATGGCTATGTAGGCAATGATCATTGATGGATGGGTCTATGAGGTTAGATTGACTTCGCTTAATCCCACTAGCTCATATTTTGAAAGGTGACATGCCCAAATTGGATGACCTAGGGTTTTGAACAAAAGACCAATATCTAGAACCTGTACGCATGATCCAAAAATAAATCTTCAATGTGAAATTAAATCATAAAAGGCACATGTGGTCACTCCAAGAAAGTTATATTCCATACTAGACAAATTGTTGAAATTGGGACACTAGCATCAATGGTAGTGTCCAAATCCTGATGGTAACATCTAGGCTAACAAAGAGCTCATTTTAAGAATCTGATGAATCATAGCAGAGCATTAATCTATCTCCTTATACTCCTAAATTTTGTTTATATACTTGTGCATTAGTAAATAATATAATTATTATTTCTTCTTTGTGTTTCTACATTCAAATTATTATTTGGTATTGTACTTACTATATTTAGCATACTTTCATAATTCAGCATTATATCATAATACTGTGAATCTTAATTATTTAGTTAACCTAATTTTAGAAAAACTTGGCCATTTATTTGATTAGGTTGTTCTCCCTCTAACCCTCACCTCAATTCCAAAAATGTTTAAATAGGTTTATAAATACAAATTATGGTAAAACACATATGATGATGTATATTTTATAAGAGTTTGATCCTATTTCACATTCCTAGTGGTATACTATTTGTTTACCTATAGATATTGATTATCTATGCTTGTTATTATAATGGCGTACATGGAGCTTAAAGGATCACATATATTTTATTCCTATATATTATGGCATATGATTATACACTAATTTTTTCCCATGGGGGGCATGTGTCTTCCTATCTCCACATTCTCTTTTGAGAAATGGTTTTACAATTCACATCTATAGTGGAGGCATATTTCTTGTCTTCACTTCCCCAAACTATTTTTCTATTATGCATGGTACATATTACATGTTGACATGTGTTATGGATTGTTCAGATCCCTTATATTTTTATATTTTCAAAGTCTTGCCTCTTGGCCTTATCTTATTAGATAAAATTTTGCTTAAGATCCCAATAAATCAAATACAAAACAAATTCAAAAATTCAAAAAATGTAAAATATTAAAAAAAATTAAAATCAAATCCTATACATGACATGTTTTGCTAGTTTACATGATTGATTGATGTCATTTATCTTATATATATGGAATTACATATCCTAATTATACATGCATGCTTTTCACAGTATACATGAGTTGGATGTAGGACATAAAGTTACATATGATACATAAACATATAGATGTGTAATAATATTTACACTTAGAGGCTACCTTTCTACATCGAGAGCATGCCTACACTAGTTGCATCTTGGTACACTTGTCAAGTTATATCTTTCTATGACATTTCATTGATTATGTTTTGTTGCTTATATTATTCATACATGCCTTGATCTTGTGTATTATATGATTGTATTTTTGAGTTACTAATCAAAACTACTAAAAATAGTAAGTTAAACCCAATAACACAATAACATAAAAAGGAGGGAAATAAAGGAACAATCAACACTTAAGAATGAAATATTATCATCACCTTGTCCCTTATGGCTTCTTTCCAATATCTTCAAATTGACTGAATGTGGATTGCTTGTTTGTGGCTTCAAAATGACTCTAATGACTTCCTTAGATAGTTGAATTCATTTGCAAGAGTATGGAGATGCTTTGGGATATATTTATTTACATTATACAAAGGGGTTACTAACAAATGGAATACCAAGCCTAGCAATCAAGATAAGAATGGATGGAATGATGGATGGGATGACAAAAGTATGATAGTGATGTTGAAAAGGGCATGAGGACCAAGGAAGAATGGACTAGGGATCGTTAATGACCATATAATGAAGGGAATATTTTCCAAAATTGACCTATATACTAAAATTTTTCCTAAATGAATTAGGCCACTCTCTTTGACCATTCAGTATTCTTTTACCCCCATGACTAGTCTTTTTCTAGTCTTGACTTGATAATGTAGTCCAGTATCTTAGAAGGTCTTGGTGTGGCATGAGGAGCTGAGCATAGTACTTGTCAATTATATGATCCAATGGAGGAAATATAATACAAACAACATGACCCTACCTCATATCCCTTGAAATATTTTAAAACACTTTAAGCAAGTTTTAAGGTGAATTTAGAAATTTTGAGGAGAAGGCTTAAAAATGGGTCTTGAAGTGCAAGTGGAGGATCCAACAGGTTTCCAAGGTGTTTGAGAATTCAAGGGTAGGAAGGAGGTTTGTACAAAGTCTCATATATTATAATGGGTCAGAAATGAGGTCTAACCAAGTTAATTTTCCCAAAAGACCCCCAAAAGTACATTAAATGACTTAAGAGCCTTCTAAATAGAAATTCTAAGTGAAAACGTAATTTTTTAGAGAATTAAAATTGGTTTTGAATTCCTCCCACCTCATTATTGAATTTTTTACCTATTTTTACATTTTCAAGGCCATTTCAAGTCATTTGGAGTGGAGGAGAGGAGTTTGGGATCAAAAGGATGCATTTTGGAGCCTTTTGGAGCTTTGACAAGATAGGTTTTTGAAGGTTTTGTTTAATTTATGAAATTATATATCATTTTAATGAATCCATTGTGTCCCTAATATCCTTTAATAAGCCTCTAAAATCATGTTCAAGCATAGAAACCAACAGGGGCAAGGAAAACCTATTAGTTCCAAACTAGGCATGAAGCAGGGTTTTCACCATTAATGGAGGTCCAAGCACTTAAAAAGTTTTATATAAGGAAAGTTTATTTACATCATAAAAAATCTTTTATAATTTTTGTATTTCATAATTAAGATTTTGGTTCTTCGTGCTAAGGAAAAACCATTTTGAGCAGTCTTGGACAACTCTATGAGAGCCTTAGGTTTTCACTCAGTATGGTTAGGAGGGAGAGAGAGTTAGTATAGAATATTTTTGGAAGTTATAAGTACCATAATTTACTTCCAATTTGTGTAATTTTTGGTCTATTTTATCTCCCCATCTTTATGAATAATTTTTAACAATGCAGGGGTGTCTAGATGCTTATTCATCTAGATAGGGTTCAGGTTTTCTTTTATTTCTTTGATTTATAATACAATGAGTAATAATTGTTTTAGGGGAGTTATTTTAGGGTCAAATATTACATTTTTAAATTGGTTTCATCAGCTAACTCCTTATGTTGTTCTTGTGAATAGTCCATATTGGTGTTTTGGAATAGAACCTAGGTTATCAAGAAAGTGAACTCATCTTTAGAGGTTATAAAATCATTTATTAATTCACTTCATACCTCATTCATCCAAAAAAAAATTATAAGCCTCCATATTGATCATATTTTATATTGATATAGTTTTGATTTTTCAATATCTTCAACAAGGTATAGCTGTAGATATGAGTTTTTAGTGTTTGAATGGTTTAAAATTATGTCATCATGACCATTCTCTCTCAAAGTGATCAAATAAGTGTATTTCAGTCTTTTAAGGTAGTTCAAATGAGGTTCAAGAATTCATTCTATCTCAAGGTTCCAAGGAACACTTTGAGGTTTAGTAATGTACCTTCATCTCCATATCTTGGTAAGCAGGTCAGACCTATAGGTTATGATCATAGAGTTGTTAATAATCATGTGTGAACATTAAGAGCACTAAATTTACCTCTCCACCTCATCCTAACAACAAGTGATCAGTATATGGAGAGATAAATTCAACACCTTCAAGAAATTCTTGGTAAGTGTTAAGGTCAAATGACCACCTACAACAAACAAGGGTATTATCAAAAGTCTGAAAGTGAAATGGTTTATTTCATGAGATAACATAAGGTTTTAAAAAAAAACATATGGAATATCAATAAAACAAGGTTAATAATCTCATGAAAGTGGTTATTAGGTCAAGTAATTTCAAATTATATATACAAATTTCCACCTATAACAGTCACATGGAGTAGATGTCACAAGAACTTTTGATAGAGTTTTAGGAGCCCAATCAAGTGTTTAGGAACACCAAGTGATGTCACATCAACCAATCCAAGAGAAAATTGAAACCCTGAAAGTTTTAAATCATGAATATTTAGTTTTTATGGAGAAACAACATTATAATTTCCATTATTTGGAGATTTTAAGGTATTTTTGTGTTGTTTAAGGTTAGCAAGCAAGAAGGATAAATAGTGTGGTGATAGGTTGCATAGGTATGCAAGTTAACCACTGGAGGGTGAGATAAATGTAAGGAAGTTATTAATTATAAATCCAAAGAATTTTCACCATGTTATTTCTGAATCCAAGGTGTAAAAAAAAGGAAAACACAGTCATAGGCCTAGTGAGACTAGAACAAGTAGGCAACTCAAACTAGCTTTTAGTAAAAAGAGCCTACAGGACACAATATGCATCCAAAAGGAATGAAATTTGGTAGGATTGGTAATTGTTACTTTATAAACCTAAAAAATATATTATTTTTCTCAAATAATTAGTGTAATTACCCATTATTTTTACACAATACTATGTTTTTCTGTTGAGTAGAATATGGAGCTAAGCAAGCTTCTTGAAGGGATTTAACATATTACGGATAGTTTAAACCTCATGTGAGTGTTTATGAATAATTTGGAGGTTATTTTAGGTATTTAAAAACTTTTTTATATTTATTATATTCAAAATTTCAAGGTAAAATTAAGAAAATTTTAAGTTGGCCAAATTCAAGATTTTGGCATGCAAATGTAGACATTAATAAAATGATTTTTTCAGGAATTTATAGGGTTGGATGATGAAATATAATACTTGTAATAGTTTTGGGAGATATTATAGTTTCTATTTAAAAAATAATTAGGTCTTGAGACCTTATAAATCTCAATATACACTAATTTATCTCTTCCTATGTCTTGCAGTCCTCATTTTCTGAGTGTATATCAAGTCTAAATTATTGTTTTCAAATGTTTTTCTTGATTATGGAAAAACAATGATTGTATTAGTTGTGGGGGTCCCTACAGGTCCTAATTAAAAATTAATGATGTCTTTTCACCTCATAAAACTCAAAAAAATGTATCTTAAGCCTTGCATGTTCTAACACAATCTTGTAAAGAGAGTTCAGAAGTCCATGTTTTGAGTTGTTTCAAGTGTTTTACGGTTGACCAATGCTTATAATCTAATTGGAAATATGGGGGAGTTCAAAACAGACCTAGATATGGCCTTTTTTTCCATTTAAACCTCCCAAATCTTAAGAAATGTTTTTTTAAGGCTCTCAGCCTCTTCAAGCCTGCATATTTGCCTAACTAGGGTTTCTAACCAAAAAACCCTATATCTCAAGTTTTAACAAATGAAAAATCATAAAAAATTGTAGTCAGGTCTATTTTATTATATACAAAGTGAATCACAATGTTTTATTTTGTTTCCATATGTTATAGTACAGATTTGAGGTCTAAGGTGTGTGATAGGGCTTAAGAGGCCTAATTAGAAGCATGGTAACAAAGGAAGTACCTTTTAATCTTAGATTCAGATCTTGAAACTTTGTGATGGGCTGAATGGATATATAGGATCATGGAAAGTGGTCTCAGATCCTTAGGAAGGTTGATAGTTTTTGTAAACAAGGATAAATGTAAGAAAAAATGCTACAAGCCTAGTGGTGTTGTTATGATCTTGAGATGTGAAAGTGAGTATTGGTGGAAAACTGAGAGGATTAAATGGGTTTGAACAATATGAAAGATCATCCAAGTGTTTATGTTGCATTCATGAATCCCATAATAATATTTGCTATGTTGAATGGAGAAGAGCTTGTGTAGAGTGAACAATGTGATGAGGGAGACTTTCAAGAGAAGATGATCTTCCATAGGGATGGTGTTATGAAGAATTTAGTGTTGAAATGAAGTGGCTATAAGGTTTAGGATGAATATCATACCATAAATAAGGACTCAAACTTAGTTTAATATGCATTTTCATGAAAATCACACCTATAGCCATGAGGCTAAAAGCCTATCTCCATGATTATGGAGTTGATATCATAGGGGTATATAAATTATTTCCATGTTCAAAAGGATAATTCAAGAGAAAAATGATGATATAAAATCATCAAGATATCAATATGGGGATCCAAATGATACCACAGTCCTCAAACTCAATCAATTCATGGAGCCTATCTTGGAGGAATTGGTCATTTTGAGGTATCTACACATGGATTCAAGCCTTAATTTTTGGTAAAAATAATCATTCTGACCATATAAATCCTCCCATTCTATCCTCAAGGTCCTATAAATAGTTTAATTACTCATTTTTTTATCACATTCACCCATTGTTAGACACAATCAACGCCTAGTGGACTTTTTTTAAGGTTTTTGAAGTTTTGGAACACCTACACATGGAGTCAAGACCTCAAAATTTGGTACAACAGTTCCTTGTGACATATTATATCCCCTTATAATTTCTATTTATCATGAAAAACAAGGAACATATCCGTTCATTTCTCTTAGACCTGAGGTACTCTCCATGAAAATTCAGACAACCTACTAGTAAGTTTGGTAAAAATCACCTACAAGCCTCAATATGCATGATCCAAGTATGAAACTTGGTGGAGATGATAATAATGAGTTTATATACCTATAAATATTATTTTTTAGTCTAATATAATAGGTGAACCACTCATTTTTATCAGAACTCATGCATTCATAGCCAATCATGCACGCACGTGGTCCACTAGCAAATTTTGAGAAAAAAATTATCTACATGTCTCTACATGCGAGATACAACTATGAAAATTGGTATGAATGATTTTAATGAGCGGTCATAGGCATAAATAATATTATTTGGGCCACATACATTATGGGATTATCTTATGTTTTGTCACAACCATGTGTTTGTCTGTTGACAGTCACCATTGGAGCTCAAAAGGTTTTTTGAAAAGTACAGGTATAACAAAAGTTTTTTTTACCTTTTGGAAGTGTTTTTAGGTTTTTTAAGGAGTTTAAATCCTTAATACACATTATTATAGTGTTAACACTATTATTTTCATACAAGGATGCCCTTGAGGGCTATCTAAAAGATGCAAAATATACGCCTATGTGCATAGTCTAAAACTTCTTGCTTAGTTCAAAGTTTTTTGAAATATCATGTGATTTTTAAAGGTTATATAGGTCCCATAATTATTTTTTTGATCATGGGATATGTCAATGGATGAGTCAATTCTAATCCAAGGATAAATTCAAACTTTTCAAGTCTAAGTACCTAGTTTGAGCCCCTATTTAGGGGCTCGTATCTTTTATACCAGAGGGAGTTGGGCCAAATAATTTTAGTATGTTTTGATTACCCATATTTAATTGAAATTAATTATGGATTAATTTTGGTTAATTTATTTATGTTTACGAATAATCGTTAAGACTCTATTCAGGCCTAGAATGCATGTAGAAACCCATAAGCAAACTTCTTATGTATGTATCTTTTTATACCTTCTATATGGGAGCCCAAAATTTTAAAGGATTTTTAAAGGGTCTATGGAATAAATATACATTGAAATAATTTTTGTAATGGAGGTCTACATTTTATGAATAATCACTGAAAAGGTGAGCCTATTTGAGCTACCAAAGGAGATTTTTGATTAGTTTTGGTTTTTTATAATCATAGGTCCATTAAATGGCCTATAATCACTTGGAACCCACCTAAAATGTGTAGAGGAATCTCCAAATATTGTGTATGACCTATTTCGATAAATAATTTGGCATGTTTAGGTGCTTGGGAGGCCCAAAATGGCCTAAAAATGCCTATTTTTACAGATCTTCAAATAGAAAAATGGTCTAAATGCATGTAATATTCTGAATGGGACCTAAAAATCATTATAGGACACTTGGAGCCCTTTCCAAGGGTTTCTAGGGCACCTTGTTACGCTGAAGGGTCAAAACCCCATCTTTTTTGATAATTTGTGAATGTTGCAGGTTTAATGGTGATTTCCACCATTGGTGAAGGTCTTAAAGGTGGCATAAAACTTTTTATTATACCTTATATGCATGATATATATGTCTATAAGTCTTTTATAGGTCCAAAAGTGGTTCTCATGGTCCCAAATGGCCTTGAGAGCAGGTTTCAAGGTAGTTGGTTGAAGATGGCTCAAGTTTGGAGACCTCCATCAATGGAGTCTATGAAATTTGTAGGTTTTATGGAGTTTATTACAGGTTTGAGGAGTAAATAAGAGTTTATAATAAAATAAAGCATCAAAAATCAAACACTAAAAGATAACCTCCATGGTTAGTTGAGCATCAAATGCCAAGTCAACTAACCATATGCCAAGCATCTTCTATAAGTGCAAGTGAAGGGGGGCGTAGAAGTCTAAGAGGGAGAGTTTTAGAGGTTGGGAGATAAATTTGGAGAATTCATTATGTTTTCCAAGCCTTTGAAGACATTTTTCATGTGAGTGGGATGTGACATCATCATCCTCAAAGGTTTTCATCTTCTAGTGTCTTTTTAGGCCAATGAGAAGGCTTGAAGACTCTTTGGACAAATAAAGATTAATTTTTTGAGAGGATATTAGTGATAATTAATCATAATGTGGTTGAGACTCCATATAAGGTGGTTTTGCCTCATTTATTTGTTTTTGAGTGCTTGCTTCTCCTTTCTCTCTTCCCTTTTTTCTTATATCTCTCATTTCCTCGCCATTTGTAAGATATATTCTCATTTGACAAGATAAAACCCTATAAAATTTTTTAATAACTACCTTTTGAAGCAAATAAGATTATTTTTAACCTATCTCTTGCCTTTAACTTGTGTTTAGCAAGCTTGTGTATGATGGCTTTGTGAACAAGTGTTATTCCATTTTTATTGCCCTTCTTTATTGCTTTTTTAGGTCTTTTCAATTTATTTATAGGTTTGAACTTGAGATTTTTCCTCCATAAATGGATGCTTAATGTGATTTTTATAACCCCTTTTTGCTTCATCTATTGCTTAGTAATCTTAGTTTAATAAATATTGATGCAAAGTGGCTAGTTTGTGAGATTGTGTGAGCAAAGATGGTCTTTATGCTTAATTAGTGCTTGTTTAAAGCTTATTTGAGTGTTGTTTAATTTGGTGCATCACCCATTTAGTCTTATTAGTCATATCATACCCCATTTCTATCCCTTTTCCAAACAAACATATTATTTTAGGTGATCTACCAAGAGGAAGCCAGTCTTCTTAGGTGATCTACCAAGAGGAAGCTAGCCTTATCCAGAGGTTCATCCTCACTATAGGATACCCACAATCTGAGGTTGCTCCAATATTGTAGCTAGGAGAGAGAGATCCTGAAAAACTCTCCCAAAAAAGTGTAATTCTATGCTATAATAGTTTTTGGCACACCCAGTGGGACTACTACATGCTTCACTCCATTGAAGGGTTCTTGGTGTTGTTCTTCAATGAAATCAACCTTTGGAGGCACATTTACAAATGTAAATGGTGACTCCACTATAAACATTATCTATTTAAGTAGCCTAAGTGCCTAAAATCAAATGTTTTTAGTATGTATACTCAAACCTCTTTTGATCAACATGTTTATTCTCTACCCCATCATCACTCATATTAGGCTAATAACATTTATGTGTTTCCCCCAAGTGGCCCTCAAGCAACCTATCATCCCTATCATGGAATTTTCTTTCTTCTCACTCCTGAATATGACCAATATCAACCTCCTTTGCATTCAAATCAGTCCTCTAATTCCCATTGTCAAGACTATGTTTATCCTATTACATCTTTGTCAGGAATCAAGAAAGCATTATTATATTATATTGAGATGATAAGCAATATTTTTATGGGTTTATAAATTTATTTAGTCATCCCTAATAATGTTCTAAAAGAGGCAAGGAGTTCTCTTTAGTTGGTCAAGAATAAGTGGTCAGTTTGTGAGGAGGAACAATGGGCAATTTGTGAGAGGGAGAACAAAGTGTGTTTGAGAAGCATGGTCCAAAGCTTGGAGAGTGTGTTTATATCTTATGAAGATCAGAAACCTCAGTGAAATCAGTCTTATGTGTCCTCTCCCTTAAATATCCTCAAGCTCAGCCTCTATGAGTTTCAAATCAGCCTCCTATCTAACCTTGTCAAGGCCCATCCTTGTCAATAATTAGAGAAGCAATATTGGACAAAGGGAAAGAAATCATAAAAATCAATAAGGAGGTTGGACTTGGATAAGATTTCCTAATTCATGCCATGGAGGGGATAAGGAGCTTCTTGCATAATTTTTAGAATGTGTGGGCATCCATTGAAGAAGGCGATTATCCACATATTGAGAAGATAGAGTTGAAAGAGTGGGTACTAACCATTGAATAGGTGTTAGAGCATTAGGAGGGAGAAAATATCAAACCAAAACAAATATATTTACCCTCTCCTACCTCTATACAAATTCTCCCTCCTAATCATATTTATCCCACTCTTCCCCAAGAGCATCTAATAACTCCTTATGTTCCTACTCCACCAAGTGGACCTTCTTACCCTCCCACCATGTCTCTTTTCAAAAGAGGACCTATTGTATGGAGAGAAAATGAGGACCATTCATATGAAGAGCATGAATTCATCCCACCATGGATCTCTCCCTATGCCAATTATCCTAGTTATAGCATGCCCTCACTAATGAAACCACTCTCTCGTAGGCATATTCAAGAACAAGAAGACAACAAGGTGGTAATGCCCTATACATTTCTTTCATGGAAATCAGTCAAGGAAGGCATAGAGATATAAGAGGATCTTGCATTCATAGGTGAGACATAAGAAGACAATACAAATTTCTATGATGAAGAGATCATTATAGGCAGCCCACTTCATTCAAATGAGGAAAAATCAGGTTTAGACCAACCTTCTTAGCATGGCTTTGACGCTAATGAATTAAGGCCAAAAGAGGACAATCCTGAAGTTGAATATGAGGCAGATCTTGAATTGACTACTAAATTTCTATTCTACATAGATGAAAAAGAGAATCATAACCAGGTACCAAAGGGTGGTCCACTTCAAAATAAGGTGTCAATTGAAGATAACCTTGATATGTCAAAGCTAGAGGAAGGTAAATCAGACCTTGATCAAGACAATTGTGATGTTTTGGACCTTGGTTGGTCAAATTAACCCTCATTTATAGTTAAAAAATAAGATAAAATCTTGAGTGAGGTTGATGAAGGAGACATCTCAAGTGCTCAAGTGATATAGTTTGAAAAACATACCAGTGAAGAGCTTGAAGAGTTGTGGTAATAGTTCAATACCATAACCAAAGAGTTTGAGGAGGATAAGAGACTTGTCCTTATTCAAGAAAACTATGAGCATGCTACTCTAAGCATGATTAGTCCTAATTTGCACAAGAATAAAATGGAAGAATATGGTATTTTGAGCCACCACATGAACAAAATGTAGTTGCTCCCAAGAATCTAAATGAAGTCTTCATGCAAGGCTTTCTCAAGAGTGATGAGAAACATCAAGCATATATTTAACCAATAAGGGATTTTGTCTACATTGGAGACATGTTTGTCCCTCTCCATCCATCAGGGAGTGAGCTAAAAGAGTCAATAATCAGGTATTTTAGTCCACCTAGCATGAGCTCACAAAACCAGGGTGCCTCTCATCCTTGTCCGTTAAAAATAAATGATGCTAAAAGCTTCCCATTTGATCTAGAAGGAAAGTATTTGTAATGTTTAGCTATACACATTGTATAGTTTTGCTTTCCTCTAATTGCCTTTTGCACATTTCCCTTTTATTTTGTGTTTCCCTTCCCTAAGTTCTTTGAGCACGTTTTTGTTTTTATTTATTATTGTCCTTGTTTCTTTAAGAGGAAGTTTTCAAAAGTGGATAGCCTTGTATCATTTTTATATAAATTGGGAAAGAAAGTCTTGTGACCCCATATGCCCAACGAATCAAACAAGGCAACTAGTATATTGCATAGCAGGCATGTAATCCCAACAGGTCACTAGAATGTTGGCCAAAATTGGCCTACATACAATTTTTTTTCCTAGATGAATCAGGCCACCCTCTTTGACCATTCAGTATCCTTTTACCCCCATGACTAGTCTCTTTCTAGTCCTAAGTTGATAATGTAATGTAGTATCTTGGAAGGTCCTGATGTGGCATGAAGAGTTGAGAAAAGTCCTTTTCAATTGGATGATCCAATGGTGGAAAGATAAAACAAACATCATGACCCTACCTCATGTCCCTTGTGAGTGTTTGAAACACTTTAAGCAAGTTTTAAGGTGAATTTGGAAATTTTGAGGAAAAGGCCTAGAAATAGGTCTTGAACTACAAGTGAAGGATCCAACAAGTTTCTAGGGTCTTTAAAAATTTAGGGGTAATAATTAGGTTTGCATAAAGTCTTATAGATTCTAATCGGTCATAAATGATGTCTAATGAAGATAATTTTCTCAAAAGACCCCCAAAAGTGCATTAGATGACTTAAGAGTTTTCTAAATAACAATTCTAAGTAAAAAAGTAAATTTTTGGATAAGTCAAACTAGTTTTTACTTCCTTCCAACTCCTTATGGTGTTTTTTACCTATTTTGACATGTTTAAGGCCAGTTCAAGTCATTTGGAGTGGAGGAGAGGAATTTGAGAGCAAAAAGATGCATTTTGGAGCCTTTTAGAACTTTGGTTGGATAGGTTTTGAAAGTTTTGCTTAGTTTATGGGCTTATATATCATATGAAACAATACATGGTGTTCCTAATATCCTCTTATAGGCCATTAAAATCATATTTAAACACAAGAACTAGTAGGGGTGAGGAAAACGTATTAGTTGCGAACTAGGCATGAAGGAGGTTTTCTACCATTAATGGAGGTCCAAGCACTTAAAAAGTTTTCCAAAAGGAATGAAAGTTAATTTACATTATAAAAAAACTTTCCCAAGTTTTTTATTTCATATTCAAGTTTATGGTTCTTCATGCTAATGAAAAACCATTTTGGGTAGTCTTTAATAGCTCCAAGAAGAGCCTTAGGTTTTCATTCAGTACGATCAGGGGAGAGAGAGTTGGTCCAAAATATCTTGGGTAGTGATAGCTACCCTAATTTAATTCCACTCTGTGGCATTTTTTTCTTGTTCATCTCCCCATATTTATGAACAATGGCTAACAATGCATGGTTGTCTAGATGGCTTATTCATCTAAATAGGGTCCAAGTTTTCTTTTGTTTATTTTCTTCAGAATATAATGAGGAAGAATGGTTTTATGGAATTTATTTTAGGGTATAATATGACATTTTACAATTAGTTTCATTATCTAACTCTTTCTATATAGGTACTTATGTCATAAAACATGTTTTTTATGTTGTCCTTGTGAACAATCCATATTGGTCTTTTAGAATAGAACCTGGGTTATCAAGCAAGTGAACTCATATTCAGAAGTTATAAATTTAGTTCTTAAGTCACTTCATACCTAATTCATCCAATAAAATATTCATAAGCCTCCATATTGAGCATATTCTCCTTTGAGATAGTTTTGGTGTTTCAATATCTTCAACAAGGTACAACTGTATATATCAATTTCTAGTGTTTAAATGGTTTCAAATCATGTCATCATGATCATTCTCTCTCAAAGTGCCCAAAGAACTCTATTTCATTCTTGTAGGGCTAGTAATAATCATGTGTGAAAATTGATATCACTAAATTTACCTCTCCACCTCATCCTAATTTCAAGTGAGAAATATATGGAGAGATCAATTCAACACCTTCATGAAAACCTTCGTAAGTGTTAAGTTCAAATGACCACCTATGGAAAACAAGGGTATTATCAGAGGGCTGAAAGTGAAATGGTTTATTTCATGAGACAAAACAAGGTTTGTTGAAAAAATAAAATATCATATCAATAAGCCAATGTGAATAAGATCATGAAATTGGTTATTAGGTCTAGTAATGGAAAATGATATAGACAAATCTTCACCTACATCAATCACATGGAATATATGTCACAAGAAGTTTTGATGGAGTTTTAGGAGCCCAGTCAAGTGTTCAGGAACACCAAGTGATGTCACATCAACCAATCTAAGAGAACATTAAAACCCTAGAATTTTTAAATCATAAAGAGTTAGTTTTATGTAGAAATGATATTATAATTTTCCTTAACTGGAGATGTTAATGTATTTTTATGTTGTTTAAGGTTAGCAAGCAAGAAGGAGAAATGGTGTGCTGATAGGTTGCATAGGTATGAAATTTAACCAATGGTGGGTGATATAAATGAAAATAATATATTATTTATACCTAAAAATAATTTTCACCATGTTCTATCTCAATCCAAGGTGGAAAAAAAATAAAAACACAGTCATAGGCCTAGTGAGACTAGAACAAGTAAGCAGCTCAAACTAGCTTTTAGTAAAAAGAGCCTACAGGACAAAATATACATCCAAAAGGCATGAAATTTGTTATTATTGGTTATTATGAATTTATAAACCTATAAAAATATTTTTTTGGCCAAAAAATGAGTGGAAGTACCTTTTGTTTACACATTCCTATACTTGTCCGTTGAAAAGAATATAGAGCTAGGCAAGCTTCTTGAAGGGCTTTAACATATGACAAATGGTTTAAAAATAATTTGAGTGTTTATGAATAATTTGGGGTTGATTTTAGTTCTTAAAAAACCTTTTTATATTTATCATATTCAAAATTTAAAGATAAAATGAAGAAAAGTGCAAGTTGGCCAAATTCAAGATTTTAGCATATAAATGTAGATAGTCAAAAAAGGAATTTTTGAGACATTTAAAAGGTTGGATGATGAAATATAATAATTTTAATAGTTTTGGTATATATTATAAGTTCCAATTCAAAAATAATTATGTCTTGGTACATTGTAAATCATAATATACACCAATTTCTCTCTCCCTATGTCTCGTAGTCCTCATTTTCTGAGTGTATATCAAGCCTAAATTATTATTTTTAGATGTTTTATTGATTTAAGATGGAAAAAAAATATTTTATTAGTTTTGGGGGTGCATCCATGTTTTAATTAAAAATAAATGAGGTCTTGGTACCTATTAAAACTCAAAAAAATGGCTCTTATTCCTTGCATGTTCTAACACAATCTTGTAAAGAGAGTTAGAACTTCATGTTTTTAGTTGTTTCAAGTGTCTTACAGTTGAAAAATGATTATAACCTATTAATAAAAATGGGGGAGGTCAAAAAATACCTGTATATTTCCTTTTTTTCCATTTAAACCTACCCAATCTCAATAAAATGATTTTTTAAGGCTCTCAGCCTCTGCAGGCCTGTATATTTACATAGCTAGGGTTTCTAACCAAAAAACCCTATATCTCAAGTTTTAAACAATTAAAAATAATAAAAAATTATAATTAGGTATTTTTTATCATATACAAAGTGAATAACAAGGTTGTATTTTTATTCCATATGGTATAGTACAGATTTGAGGTCTAAGGTGTGTGATAGGGCTTAAGAGGCCTAATTAGAAGCATGCTAACAAAGGAAGTACATTTTAATCTTAGAATCATACACTAAAACTTTTTGAATGGTTTAATGGAGATATAGGATGGTGTAAATTGGTCTCAAATCCTTAAAAAGGTTGATATTTTTTGTAAATAAGGAGAAATGTAAGAAAAAAGGCTACAAGCCTTGTGGTGTTGTTATGAGCTTGAGATGTGAAAGTGAGTATTGGTGGAATACTGAGAGAGATAAAGGGGTTTCAAAAAAAATATATGATAATTAAATATCATCAAGTGGTTATGTTGCACTCATGAATCCCATAATAAAATTTGGTATGTTGAATGGAGAAGAGCTTGTGTAGAGTGGGTAATGTGATGAGGGAAACTTTCAAGAGAAGATGATATTTGAGAGGGATAGTTTTATGAAGGATTTAGTGTTTAAAGGAAGTGGATATAAATTTTTTTATCAATATCATACCATAAATAATGACTCAAACTCAGTTTAATATGCATTTCCATGAAAAGCACACCTACAACTATGAGGCTAAAAGCCTATTTCCAGGCTTATGGAGTTGATAGCATAGTGGTATATAAATGATTTCCATGTTCAAAAGGATTTTTTAGGATAAAAATTATGATATGAACTCATCAAGAGATCAATATGGGGCTCCAAATGATAGCACAGTCCTCAAACTCAGTCAACTCATGGAGCCTATCTTTGAGGAATCAGTCATTTTAAGGCATCTATACATGAATTCAAGCCTTAATTTTTTATAAAAATTATCATTATTACCATATAAATCCTCAAAATATATCCTCAATGTCATATAAATAGTGAAATCACTCACTTTTTTAGCACAGTCACCCACTATCAGACACAGTTAACTCCTAGTGGATGGTTTTGAAGGTTTTTAAAGTTTGGAGCACCTATACATGGATTCAAGACCTAAAATTTGGTACATAGGGTCATTATGACATATCATATCCAAATATAATTTATATTTTTTATAAAAAACAAATTAAATATCCATTTTTTGTCTCAAACCTGAGGCACTCTCCATGAAAATTCAAGCAGCCTACTAGTAAAGTTTGGTAAAAATCACCTACAAGCCTCAGTATGAATGATCCAAGTATGAAACTTGGTAGAGATTATAATAATGATTTTATATACCTATAAATAATATTTTTTATTCAAATATAATATGGAAACCACCTTCTATTTTGTATCAGACCTCATGCAGTCATATCAGTCATGCACGCAGGCGGTCCATTACCAAATTTTGAGAAAAAATCATCTACAGGTCTCTACATGCGAGATCCAACTATGAAAATTGGTAATAATTATGTAAAAAAGTGTTTATAAGCATACATAATATTATTTTTTACAAATACATAGTGGGATTATCTGTTATTTTGTCACAGCCATGTGTTTGTTCATTGATAGCCACCATTGGAGCTCAGAAGGTTTTTTGAAAAGTATGGGTATAATAGAGGTTTTTTGACCTTTTGGGAATGTTTTTAGGTTTTTTAATGTTTTTATAATTATTAATACACATTTTTAGAGTGTCCACACTCTTGGTTTCATAAAATGATGCCCTTGAGGGATATCTAAAGGATGCAAAACATAGGCATGTGTGCATAGTCTAAAACGTCTTACTTAATTCAAGGTTTTTTGAAGTATCATGTGCTTGTTTAAGGTTTTATAGGTCCCAAAAGGATGTTTTAAATCATGTAATATTTCCATGGAGGATAAATTATAGTCAAGAATAAATTTAAACTTTTCAAGTCTAAGGCACCCAGTTTGAGCCCCTCTTCAAATGTTCGTATCTTTCATACTAGAGGGAGTTGGGAAAAATGATTTTAGTATGTGTTGAGTAAATTTATGTAATTTAAATTAATTATTTATTTATTTTGGTTAATTTCCTTAGGTTTATGAACAATTGTTGAGACTCTAAGCAGGCTTAGAATGCATGAAGAACCCCATAAGTAAAATTTTTACGTATGTATCTTTGCATACCTTCCACATGGGAGCCAAAAAAATTTAATGTTATTGAAGGGGTATATGTACTAAAGATACATGGTAATATTTTTTGGAATGGATCTCTACATTTTATGAACAATCACTGAAAAGGTGAGCCTATTTGAGCTGCCAAAGGAGCTTTTGACCAGTTTTAGTTTTGTGGACTCATAGGTCCATGAAATATAATATAATAACTTATAAACCACATGTAATGTGTATATTAATATCTCAATATTGTGTACAACCTATTTTGCTAAAGAATTTAGCACATTTGAGTGCCTGGGAGGCCTAAAATAGCCTAAAATGCCTACTTTTGTAGGTCTTTGAATAGACAAATGGTCTAAATTCATGTAAGAGGCATAATGGGACCTAAAAAATCATTATAAAACACTTGGATCCCTTACCAATGGTTTATAAGGTACTTTGCTGAGTTGAAGGGTCAAAAACCCAATGTTTTGACAATTTGTGAAATGTTACAGGTTTAATGGTGATTTTCACCATTGTTACAAGTCTTGAAGGTGGTATAAATATTTATTTTATCCCTTATGTACATGTTATATATGTTTGGAAGTCTTATATATGTCCAAAAGTGGTTCTCATTGTGCCAAATGGCCTTGGGAGCAGGTTTTAGGGCAACTAGTTGAAGATGGCTCAAGCTTGGAGACCTCCATCAATGGAGTCTATGAAATTTATAGGTATCATGGGAGTAGCAAAGATGATTTGATAATAAGAGGAAACATCAAAAATCAAGCATTAAAAGATAACCTCCATGGTGAGTTAAGCATCAAATACCAAGTCAACTAACCATATGCCAAGCATCTTCTAGAAGTGCAAGTGGAGGGGGTGTAGAAGTCCAAGAAGGAGAGTTTTGGAGGTTTGAAGATAAAATTAGAGAATTCATTGTGTTTTCCAAGCCTTTGAAGACTTTTCTCATGTGAGTGGGATGTGACATCATCATCCTCAAAGATTTTTGTCTTCTAGTGTCTTTCTAGGCCAATGGGAAAGCTTGAAGACTCTTTGGACTAATGAAGGTTAATTTGTTGAGAGGAGAATAGTGATAATTGATCCAAATGTGTTTGAGACTCCATGGATGGTGGTTGTACCTCATTTATTGATTTTTGAGTACTTGCTTCTCCTCTCTCTCTTCCCTTTTTTCCTATATCTCCCATTTCCTCCCCAGTTATAAGATATATTCTCATTTGGCAAGGCAAAACCCTATCAAATTTTGTAAGAACTACCTTTTAAATAAAATAAGATTATTTTTCACCTATCTCTTGCTTTTAATGTGTGTTTAATAAGCTTATGTATGATGGCTTTGTGAATAAGTGTTCTCCCATGTTCATTGTCCTTCTTTCTTACCTATTTTTATGTGTTTTCAAGCTATTTGCATGTCTGAACTTGAGATTTTTCCACCATTAATGGATGCTCAGTGTGAGTTTTAGAACCCCTCTTTTCTTCATATGTTGCTTGGTGAGCCTAGTTTTATAAATATTGATGCAAATTGTGAGATTGTGTGAGAAAATATGGTCTTTATATTGAGTTAATGTTTGTTTCAAGCTTATTTGAGTGTCATTTAATTTGGTGCATCACCCAGTTAGTCCTCTTAGTCATCTCATACCCCCTTTATATCCCTTTTCCAAGCATAAATATTATTTTAGGTGATCTACCAAGAATAAGTTAGCCTTCTCTAGAGGTTCAACCTCACTATAAGATACCCACAGCCTGAGGTTACTCCAATATTATAGTTGGGAGTGAGAGAGCCTAAAAAACTCTCTCACAAGGGTGAAATTATATGCTAAAACAAGGACCATACATATAGTTTCTTGAGTGTGTATTAGAGGATATTCCAAGATGATTTCAGAACATTTCTCAAGAAATATTCCATTCCCATATGAATGTCAAGACTGGACAAAAATATGGACATAATAGGATGCAAGATGGAAGATGTTGGGTAGGAATAATGGACTAAGGGATATGATAGAACATGATGATGTGTATGGGATATTATGTGGATAAAATGGATTTTCCCCCTGAGTGTTGAGGTACAATGTAGACAACAAATTATTTTGCCATGACATTAGAAACTAGTTCTCATCATGTTGAGTTGTGGAGCTAAAAGCTTCATTGAATGTGCAAATGTGGAGGTTGCTGGGTTACACAGTAACTGACATCGGTCAGAGCCAACCGATATCAGTTAGGGATCGACTGACATCGGTTATCTTCAGCTACATAGTAACCAGCATCAGTTATGGTCGGTTGGCATCAGTCAAACAAGCACTGACATCGGTCACCTGTGTGTTTCCAAAATTGTTCTAATTTTAGATGAACAGTTAATTTGCATGTAAAGATTAATTTTAGTCTTGAGTCCACTTTTCTAATTATTGTTTGCTTTGGGTTCTATTTAAGAGACCCATGGGGCTATATTGTAATTAAGGATTAGATCCTCAAGTGTAAGATCTAGAAGGTCTGCA
This sequence comes from Torreya grandis, assembly GCA_037957365.1. Lineage (NCBI taxonomy): Eukaryota > Viridiplantae > Streptophyta > Pinopsida > Cupressales > Taxaceae > Torreya > Torreya grandis. The sequence goes on along the minus strand of JARHVA010003605.1, from coordinate 1,106,974 downwards.
AGAGTGCAAGATTAGAAAGATCTACAAGTAAGCAAGATCAGTTGATTTGCAGGGTGTGCAAGATCAAGAAGCTCTGTGGAAGGTGTGTGTATGCAAGGTCAATTAGATCTACGGGGTAGCAAGATCAAGAAGATCTGCAACACAACGGGTGAGCAAGATCAATTAGATCTGCAAGGTGTAAGATCAAGAAGATCTGTTGGAGGTCAATTCAATTATTGAATTGGTTGTAATTGATTGAGAGAGAGAACTCTTGAGGGAGAATTAATGTACACCCAAGAGGTGTGGAAGAGAGTGAGATTTCTTCATTGTATTTCCTTCTGGAATAGTTTAATATAGATTGTATTGTTTCTCGTATCTCTTAGTCTTTGTTGTTTCTGATTTCTAGTTACTTATTACTTATGAATTAATTCCATGTTTAGTTGCTTATACAAAAGTAATCAATTGAGCTCTAAGGTACTAACAAGTGGTATCAGAGCTACATGATCCTAATAGGTGGTATCAAAGTAGGTTAGTGTTTGTTGATTACAGGTTCACTCTCAGAAAGATCTATACTTACCGTTGGGTGGGGTTTCAATGAAGCCCACAGATATGAAAGATGAAGAATGGAATGTTCTTGATCGAAAGGCTCTTGGATCTATAAGGTTGAGCCTGGTAGCTTCTGTGATTTCCAACTTATCATAGGCAAAGACAACGGTAGAGTTAATGGATACTTTAGCAAATTTATATGAAAAACCCTCAGCTTTGAATAAGGTATATCTTATGAAGCAATTATTTAATTTGCAAATGTAAGAAGGTGGATCGGTATATAGTCATCTTAGTGATTTCCATGGATTAGTAAATCAGTTAAATTCAATCAAAATAGTTTTTGATGATGAAATTAAGGCTCTCTTAATCTTATGCTCTTTACCTAAAAGTTGGGATAGTTTGGTAATGGCAGTTAGTAATACTATGTCTGCTTCAAATATCTTGAAAGTTGATGATGTTGTTAGTGTAATCTTGAATGAAGAAATTCACAGGAAAAGCACAGGGGAAACATCAGGTAATGCTTTAAGTGTTGAAATTAGGGGATGGCAAAGAGAGAAGAGCAAGCAAGGGAAATCAAGGTCAAATATAGGCAGTAGATCCAAATCTAGAAATGGAGGTATAACCTGCTGGAATTGTGGAAAGAAAGGGCATGCAAAGAAAGATTGTTGGTCGAAAGAAGATCAGCATGAAGGAAATAAAGAAGCAAATGATGCAGGTATTGTTGCATAGGATGTTCTTATATTTTATTTGGATAGTCAGGTAGAATCATGGGTTTTAAATTCTGGTGCTTCTTTCCATGCAACCCCAAATACAAAAATTTTCAATGATTATGTCCATGGAGACTTTGGAAAAGTTTATTTAGGGGATGGTGAGCCTTGTCAAATTGTTGGCAAAGAAAAAGTGCAGCTGAAATTGTAGAATGGTAACACATGGGTGTTGAAGGATGTCATGCATGTACCCATCCTGAAGAGAAATCTGATTTCTGGAGGAAAGTTGGGTGATGAGGGTTGCACAATAACTCTCACAGCTGAATCTTGGAAAGTTTCTAAGGGTGCACTTATATTAACAAGAGATAAGAAAGTAGGTACACTTTATCTATCTACTTGTATTACTGATTCTCCTTCTATTTTATCTACTTCAGATGTAGATGCAAAGATGTGGCACTGTAGGCTTGGTCACATGAGTGAGAAGGGAATGCATGTTCTTAAGTAAAAAGGTAATCTTTTAGATTTGAAATGCATAGATCAAGATTTTTATGAGCATTGTATTTTTGGGAAATAGAAAAAAGTGAGGTTTCTCATAACTGGGTCAACAAAGAAGAAGCACAAGTTGGAGCTTGTTCACACAGACGTGTGGGGACTAGCTCAAGTAGCTTCTATTGGAGGATCACAGTGTTATGCTACAAGAAAGGTATGGGTTTATTGCATAAAGAGGAAATCTGATATTTTTGACACATTTAAGAACTGAAAAGCCTTGGTTTTCAATGAGGAGGTGATGGACAGTGATCAGCTCAAGAGGCTAAATAATTTTGAGCAGGGCAATTTGGATGAGGTTATGATCCAAAATGAGCTTGTAGGTAAAAATCATCACTCACAGGAAAACACAGACACCGACGTCAATCAAGCAGAGACTATTGGGAGGATGAACCCCGGAAGCACACAATTTGATTACTAATACCAAGCAACTTAATATGCGGAAATTAACCAGATTCACCAAGTAACTAGAATTCAGAATAACACATGATATGAGAGACAATACACAAATTGTATTAACACTTTATACAGAAAAGAATACAATAAAGAAGATGCCACTTCTTCTCCACCACCTTACAGAGGTTTCCCACACCTCAAGTGAACAGTAATTCTTCTCCCCAAAGCTCTCCCTCTCACAGGTCCCAACACCCAACTCAAATACAGAGTTGGTGTTCACCTCCCGTGCTCCACGCACACCACAAGTGCTCCACGCACTCCACAAGCACTCCACGTGCTCCACAAGTACTCAAGGTACTTCAAGTAGATCTCCCATGAATCTGCAACAACCTGCAATTCAACAGACCATACTTATGGAAGGAACTCCCTTGCCTTCCTCTTGCTCTATCCGAGTACACACCTGTACTCCAAGTAGATCCTGCCTGATACTGCTCCCTGTTGTGTTGCTGTCTGTATGACCTTGCACACCTGCAAATCAAGCAATGGTTCTAATCACCTGTGAACCTCGACCTTGCACACACATACACCTGCAGATCAACGATCTTACTTACCATGTAGATCTCCTATATAGGCCATGCAACTGTGACCAAGATCCTACACTCTTGAAGAACCCAGCTGGCTCTCCAATCCAGCACCAACACACCTGGTACTGTGGCACTAGGAGGAACGCACCATAGCTCTACCTCACACACAGAAGGAGCTTATAATTATGCTCTCTTACTCCCTAGCACACTTTTACAATACAACCATGAGTCTATTATATAGATCTCATCCAAACAATGATTAGACATCTAATTACAATAATTAGATCCGCAGCTATGAGTCTAAAATTAGCACTCATCATGCAAACTCTTGGTTCGTTAGCTAACTGCCCGTAAATAGCTCGCAGTCGAACCACACAGGCGACCGACGCCGGTCCCTGTCCGCCTGGAGGTGACCGACGTCGGCCGATATATGACCGACGTCGGTTGCTTCTCTGTGCTATCCCGCCGACGTCGGCTGATCAGACCGACCCCAACTTCTTCTGCAACTCAGCAACCTTCAGCAACCTCCTCTCCTGTTTGCATCAGTGAAGCTTTTAGCTCCACAATCCTAACAGAGACAAACATCAATTAGGCAGGAACTAACATTAATCAGGTGAAGATCAAAGTAGGTGATGTCAGTCAGGTGGAAACTGACGTCGATCATGTGGAAATAGACATTGTTCAGGTCGATTAGGTGGAACCGACATCGATCGGGTGCAGACTGAGAGATGACTGGGATCAGTCACTGTCAGAATGAAATTTGGGTGGATAGCAAGCTGTCAATGAGTCTCAAATGCCCATGAGGAGGTCTGAAAGGGTAAGTAAACCTCAAATTAATTATTCCCCTTCTTTATACTAATTGTTGCTCACTGATGGTGGAGAACCAAGAAGTTTTGAAGAGGCAATGCAAGTAGAATCCAAGAAATAGTGGGAGCATGGCATGAATGAGGAAATTGATTTCTTAGAAGAGAACCAAATGCGGGATTTGGTTGAGTTGCCAGCTGGAAAGAAAGAACTAAAAAATGAATGGGTTCACAAGTTAAAGGAAGGAGAGAATGGACATGTGAGACATAAGGCCAGGTTATATGGTCTTGAGCAAGCTCCAAGACAATGGTATTTGAGGTTTGACAAGTTTATGACAGAGCATGGCTTTAGTCAATGTCAATCTGACCATTGTGTTTATTTTACCAGATTGGATAATAGTAGCTACATTATCCTGTTACTGTATGTAGTGTATATGCTTGTTGTAGGTTCACACATGTAGGGAATTACTGAGGTGAAGGTAAAATTATCTTAGACATTTGCCATGAAGGATTTAAGATCAGCAAAGAAAATCCTTGGCATGAGTATTTCTAGAGATAGGAAAAATCACAGGTTGATTTTGTCTCAAGAGGATTATGTGAATAAGGTGTTGGAGAGGTTCAATTTGCAGGATGCAAAACCGGTAAGCACACCTATGGCTGGACAGTTCAAGTTAAGCAAAGAACAGTGTCCTAAATCACATGATGAGGTTGAGTACATGGTATGTACTAGACCTGATATTGCCCAAGTAGTGGGAGTTGTCAGCAAGTTTATAGCCAATCCAAGAAAGGAGCACTGGAAAGCAGTTTAGTAGATTCTCAGATATCTGAGAGGGACCAACAATAGGCATTTATGCTATGTAAGGTCAAACACTTCTCTACATGGGTATGTAGATTCAGATATGGCAGGTGACTTATATGGTAGGAGAAGCACCACATGATATGTGTTCACTATTGGTGGAATGGTGGTTAACTAGATTTCAAAGTTGCAGAAGGTTGTTGACCTGTCTACTACAGAGGTAGAATACATTGCAGTCACAGTGGCTAGCAAGGAAATGATATGGATGACTCGATTCATGGAAGAGTTGGGAAAGAATCAAGAGAGTTGTAGATTGTACAGTGATAGTCAAAGTGCAATTCATTTGGCAAATAATTCAGCCTTTCATTCAAGAACCAAACATATATAGCTTAGGTACCACTTCATTAGACAGGTATTGGAGGATGGTTAGTTGAAGCTGGAAAAGATCCATACGGATAGGAACCCTGCAGGTATGTTAACAAAGCCGGTAACAAAGGAGAAGTTGAATCTTCATTCAACTTTTGTTGGTCTTCAAGATTGAACTTGAAGATGGAGATACAAGCTAGAAATAAATTAGAGGATGTTGTTATACAGGTACAAGTGCAGCTGTTTATCTCCAAGTGAGAGATTGTTGAGTTGTGGAGCTAAAAGCTTCACTGAATGTGCAAATGTGGAGGTTGATGGGTTACACAGTAACTGACATCGGTCAGAGCCAACCGACATTGATTAGGGATCGATCGACATTGGTTATATTTAGCTACATAGTAACCAGCATTAGTTATGGTCGGCCGGCATCGGTCAGATAGGAACCAACATCGATCACCTATGTGTTTCTAGAACTGTTCTAATTTTAGACGAACAGTTAGTTTGCATGTAAAGACTAATTTTAGTTTTGAGTCCTCTTTTATAATTATTGTTTGATTTGGGTTCTATTTAAGAGACCCATGGGGTTGTATTATAATTAAGGATTAGATCCTCAAGTGTAAGATCTAGAAGGTTTGCAAGAGTGCAAGATCAAGAAGATCTACAGGTAAGCAAGATCAGTTGATCTGCAGGGTGTGCAAGATCAAGAAGATCTATGGAAGGTGTGTGTGTACAAGGTCAATTAGATCTGTGGGGTAGAAATATCAAGAAGATTTGCAACACAACGGGTGAGCAAGATTAATTAGATCTGCAAGGTGCAAGATCAAGAAGATTTGTTGGAGGTCAATTCAATTTTTGAATTGGTTGTAATTGATTGAGAGAGAGAACTCTTGAGGGAGAATTACTATACACCCAAGAGGTGTGGAAGAGAGTGAGATTTTTTCATTGTATTTCCTTCTGGAATATTTTAATATAGATTGTATTGTTTCTCGTATCTCTTATTCTTTGTTGTTTCTAATTTCTAGTTACTTATTACTTCTGGTTTAATTCTATGTTTAGTTGCTTATACAAAAGTAATCAATTGAGATCTAAGGTACTAACAAGTGGTATCATAGCTACAAGATCCTAACACATCATAGTAATTTCCCAAGTTGCTAGAAGACTAGTTTTCACCATTAGACAAATGATTTTTTATTATTTTTTATTTTTTTATTTTTTTTATTTTATTTTTATTTTTATATGACATCTAAATTTACTGGATATGGATGTGAGATGAAATAATGATGACACTTTTTTGCTCTTCAACCAACACCTATTCTGAAGATGTGTGATGCTAGGATCATATTGTTGATACTAGATTCACAAATGTCCATGTGACCTTTGTTGGTTCTTGATTTAACATCCTCTGAACATCTTGACTAGGTATCTTTATAGCCCCTATGAGAGATAATATTTCCCATGGATTTGAGGTATGGTATGGATGGTATTATGTCTTGATTTTGATGGGGAGTGGTATGATTACAATGGACAATGTGACTAAAAGGGGAGCAAAAATGGGATTCAACAGTTGCATACAGCATTAGATATGGTAGAAGGGATATTTTTTATTGGTTCCATGAGATTAAGGGATAAAAGACCTAACTTTCTTGATTTTTGATCCAAGCATTAAGAGGATTGTCGGCCATATTGCTATGACTTTTGAAATATTTTTGACTAGATAATATTTAACTTGGATTTTGCTTGGCCCCTGGTGCCTAATTCTGGGATTCATTAGAGGAAAGTAATCTTTGACTTGATAGAGGATGATGATTTTGAATTTGATTGTCCCCTATCACCTTAAGGATATTTATGCTAAGGGTTAACACTTTTTGACTTGGCTGATTATAAGACTCTTCTTAACTTTGATTGATTATTTTAGGATAATAGTTGACTACATTAATTGATCATTAGCTTGAATCCTTATGGATTTAGCACACAAAATTGCATGTTGTGGGGAATCCAACGATGTGTGTTTCTATTTATCCCATTCATGGAATGGGATGGGGGTATTAGGAACAAGAGGGGGATGATTTAGGACATGTAGTGGAAGGGGTTGATTAAGGGTATAATGGGCAACATAGTCCCCATAAGAGCTACTAGGAGACCCAGCCTTGATGTTAGAGAAAGTGTCCTTAGTAATCTCAAAAGGATCATTAATAATCTTCATATAAGTAACTTATAAAGCCAATTCATATCCATCTTAATGATCTTTGACTAATAAATCATCCAAAAAGTGTGTTATGATTTCATCATCCTGATATGGATCAAGAATCATGCCTTTTGATTGGTCAACATTAAAATTAGTGACATTCTTAAAGAGATAGGTGTCATCATGACTTTCATTATCTAAAAAGGGTGATGCTTCTAACATAGAACTTGATTCAGATGTTGATGTCAAACATGATCCTGACCATTCTAATATTGACTTTGATAAGGATGTTGATGAGGTGATGTGCCAATAGATAATTTTTTGATAATATTTGCAGAGAGGACCTTTTGAATAGTATTATTGTCCACAAGAACCTCTTTCACCTTAGGTTTGTGAATGAGTGCTTTATGATGAATGGATTTGTGAGAATGGGGGATTTGATGTGGATGGGATGTAGGGATGGCTATGGTATGGTAAGGATTGGGGTCATGACCTTCATTGAGGAGGGAAGAAGTTTGATCGTAGTTAGGAAAGGAATCTTAGCATACCCATTTTGCACCCTCCTAAGTGTGGATGCACTAGATTCTCCCTCAATTTCAATGTCACAATTATCAATTAATTTTTGGATATAATCTCTAAAAGGGAGACATTTATTGAAATCATTCCTAGGGAATTTATGATATATACAAAATTGTTCGACTTGATATCATGATGGCACATGCTTAGACAAATATAGAGGTCTTATTTTTGGGTGGACAATCATGACTATGGACCTCAATTTCCAAAATGGGGCTTCCATGGATATTGGGAGAGGGTTATATTGTTTGTCTCTAGTTTTAGATGTGGAAGTCTTGGATTTGGGAGTGGAATTATGTGATGGTTATGTCATAATATTGTGAGATGATGAGGTTGACAAGCTAGGCTTCCCTTTACTAATAGGATGAGGGATCAGTGATGAATATGATCGGTAAATGGAGGATTCAACTATGGACAAGGAAAAATTGGAGGTAAGGTGAGTTGAATGGGGTCTAGGCCTTCAATAATCTAGGCACCCATCTCAAGGATCCATAAGAGGACTACCTCTTTGTTTGTAGTTTTATATTTATTAAATAGGGTGATCTTTAGACTAGGAAGGTCATGATTAAGACTAGGCCTAGTGGATGGGGAATGAGAATGGGATTGGTTGTCACAATAATTAGATGGGTATAAGGGTATATGAGGTACTTATTTTGGATATGAATTTAGGTTTAGAGGTTAGAAATCATTGGGAAGGAAAGCACCCATCTCCAATAGTCACAAAAGGCACTCATCCTTATTGCCCAAGATATATTCATTAAATAGCATGACTTTATCACTTATGTATGGGGGGATGTTAGGATTATGGTTATGATGAATGGATAATGGTGTGGACCATTGTGGGATAGTACATGGGCTAGGTGTTGATGGGGAAGGGCATGGGACATTAGTTTAAGTTTAATGGGATTGAGGTTTACATGTAGGCAAGCACCCATTTCTAGGGCCCACAAAATGATCTCATCCTTGTTGGAAAATAGGTATTGTTCTATGAATAGATGGTCAAAATCCATCTGAGTGGATGATGGATGAAAAATGGGGATTTATTTGATGGTATATTTAGGGATTAGATAGGTGCTTGGACAAACAAGTTTGAATGATTGAGCTATTATGACAAGTAATGGTGAGGATGAGATAGACTAAATTGATTATGATATAAGACTAGGATCATATTTTAGGTTGATAGTGTGATAGGTGCTAATAATATATTTATGATGCCTATTTTTCAAGCTAGAATAAGTATTAACGATTTGACTAGTGCCTAGATTTAAACTAGCAATACAATGATTAGATGGGCGATAGTTACGAATAGATAACATGACTAGATTAGAAACATTTGGATTGATGATGATTTGATGTTATATTGAAACTAAAAAAGTGGCAGGTTATTAATAGAGTATCAACTAAGTACTAAATATGACAAAATGATAAGTGATAGAAAAATGATAGTGGACTAGAGTAAAAGATGATATGTAAGGACGACAAAAGGACTAGCTCAAGCCTTACACCAATTTACTCAAGGCAAGATGTATATAATATTATGTGATGAAGGATAAAGGATTATGGGATTGATATTAGGACAATTATATAAGTATGGTGATGTAATGATGGTTGGGGGATGAGGAGTATGGTTTGAATAAGTGTATAACCTAAGAAGCCAACAAAGGAAGATGGGATTTGTCTAGATGGGGTAAGACTAGATGGGATGAAATGGGTTTGATAAGATGAGGATGTTATACATAGGATGAGATGACAAATAAGTAGGGGGATGTCAAGACAAAATCAAATTAGGATATGTACAAGATTAAGGATGTACAAGATATGATGATGGATGTATAAGATGATTAAGAATGTATAAGGTAGGGATATAGATAGAATGTACAAGATAATTAAAGATATACAAGATGGTGATATTAGAAGACATAGATAGTCATGTATAGGTTTGGGTGAAAGGCTGACTCAGCTCATAAACAACATTGGTCTAGCATGACACACACCAAAGAAAGTATACCATAATCCTTAGATTAGTAAATTGAATGAAGGTGTAACTTGATGACTACATCATTTAAAAAAAAATTGGGTGAGGTTGTAGGTTGGTGACCCATTATAGAATCTCTTGAGCCCTATAAACCCCATTTACACATGAAGATCACTTGGGGGATAATACTGACTCTGAAAGTAGGTCATTTGTTACAATCAATGGTCCTATGTTAGGCTAAATAAGGCTTCTAAGGGAGTACCCAATATATTCTAAGTATAGTGGGGCCAAAATCCATGTAGGGTGTTTTCTAATGCTTGGTTCAGATAATTAACTCTTTCCTTTCATACAAGACCTATATGGGGTTAACTACTTATCCTAATGATAGTTGTCCCTAATATTTATACTCTATCAAAATAGAGAGTGTGAATTAGTGCATGGTGGTGAAATCTATAGAATTATCCCTCTGAGACTATGGAAAGTGCATGTGTGTCAATTCCACATCATATTTCCCCTAAAAAATAAAAATAGGATGGTTTATTAATGATTTTTGATCCTCTAATAATTACTGTAAGGATGCAAGGAGGAGAGCACATACCATTGTTTTTCTTGAGTGACATACAAGTAGATAAAAAGATTTATTATCCGATTAACTTAGATGTGATATATAAAATATATATAAGATATTTACAAGATGGTTTTTCAAAATGCCAAAATATCTAGTAGGTGACCTGCAAGACAAGTGATCAGTAGTTTCAATTGATAATCTTGGAGGGGCAACCTGCATGACAAGACGTTAGACAAAATATATGACCTATAAGAGAAGATGTTAGCAAGTCAAAATTTCTAATAATTTCACTCCTACAATAAATAAAATGTTAGTTTAATAATTCTTAGTAAAAACCATTAAAAAAATTGTGATTTTGCTCTATAACTTTTTTAGATGAGGGGTCACAATGTGGAGGTTGTAGGGGAAATATCCCCTAGCGGGGTCAAGGGGAAGCTCCCCTAGTGTGTTCCCTATCACAGTACAAGTTAGGGTCGAGGGGTAGTGTCCCTAATTCCAAATGCAAATTGAGGCTTGTGGGAACTTTTGAATAGCTCAAAATTTACCAAATTCTGTTAAAAAAAGAATGTGCTCAAAAAGAATATTTTGAAGGCGAATAGAGGGTTAGTAGTTTAGCTTGGAAGTATTAACAATTTTATTTTTTTACCTTGAAGGGAAATTTATAAAAATGGTATTGGTAGTTTTATAATAGGTAAAACCACTTATTTTCCAAAAAAATGTAGATACACAGTTAGTTTAATACAAATTTGCTTCCAAAGACTACAAAACCATAGATTGTAAGTAATACCATGATTCGTAAAACTATGATTTTTTTGAAATTTAACTAAGTATGATATTGATCGCATAGTTTCTACAAAACCACTAATGTTTAAGAAATTTCATGACTAAAAATGCAATACCGCAAGTCATATCTGTAGTTTTGTGACTAAAGAAAAACCTAAAAAATCTAGTTCTTAGACTAACAAAATATTAAAAATGTGATAAAAAAATATTTACCAAAGTTTATGATATGATTGAAATGATTGGAGACCAAATATATATCCCTAAAATATATTATTAAAATTGCTAGAATCAAAATTGCTTATTTAAAAGCAAAATTGCCTATATTAAGCAATATCACTAAACTCGATTTGTGGTTTTACAATGAAGAGAAATGTTATTTTAATTTATAGAATGCATATTAGATGTAGGGAACTTGATTAATGTGTAGAATATGAAATGTTAAAATGATCTAATATAAATTAGAATGTACTACTTTTTGCTTAAGGTATTCAAAATTGTTTATTATTAAACAAGATCATTTATAATAGACAAAAACACCTTTTGCAAGTAGAAGTTGTGTTCTAGATAGAAAAAGGGACATAGATGAAGGATTTATATCTATTTAGATAGCTCATATTTCCTCTTGTCAATAGATAATAACAACATAGAGACAAACAACTATCAAATAGGCAAAGTTAGCAAACTACCTTAATAGTTTTAATCATAAAGGGAAAAATGTTATTCTCGAGAGCAATTTCATGACTTTTATGACAATATTGCGACTATAGATCTTTGGCTTTGTGTATTGAATATAGAGTTATCTAGGGTTGGTACCTTCTTTTCTTATACATAGAAACAACCAAGCAGAGATGGAAAATTATTAAAAGGTCAATGTTAGCTACGTTAACCTAACAATTTTAATCACAAAGGTAAAATTGCTATTTGTGAAGGTGATATTGCACTTTTTATGACAATGTTGTGACTGTATATTAGTGATATTACTTTAAACCAACTGACTTTTAAGATTATAAATATTCAAGTTTTGTTTTTACCCATACAAGACAAAATGGATTAATGTGAACCTACAGAACCTTAAATGTCTATGTTAAATTGGTTATTTTGACTTAAAACTAATTCCTACAATATCACAACTTATATGACAAAACCACAAGTTTTGAGAAAAATCACCTTTTACAAATCTGTGATATTATAAAAGTCAGAAACCTATCAAAAAAAGCAAACCATTAGTAGTCAAAATGATGGTTAGTGCAAAATCCCTAATCTTATGGCAAAATTATAGATGCAATATCATGATTTGAAGAACAAAATAATTTTTCACCTGTACGTGAAAATTTGATCAAATTCAAAGCTTATTCTTCATCTAATCAGAGATGCAAGTTATCAAAACACTTCTAAAGATAGTTAAATTGAAGGGGTTCTCACACCATGGTCACCAATGTATGATTGTATTTTTGAGTTATTAATCAAAACTACTAAAAATAGTAAGTTAAACCCACCAACACAATAACATCAAAAAGGAGGGAAATAAAGGAACAATCAGGAATTAAGAATGAAATCTTAGCACCACCTTGTCCTTTATGACTTCTCTCCAAGATCTTCAAACCAATTCCAATGCAAAATTGATTGAATTTGGATTACTTGCTTGTGGCTTAAAAATGACTCTAATGGTTTCCTTAGATAGTTGAATGGATTTGCAAGAGTATGGGGATGCTTTGGGATGGTTGAGTATGAGATTATAATGAGGTATTATGGATTTTCCAAGTTGATTTAGCCATGGTCCAAGCATGGCTTTTATAGGATGGTGGAATGGATTTTTTTTTTTAAATAAATTATTTAGAAGTCTCTAGTTTAGAGACTTCTGGAATCTTAAAGGAGATTCTCTAGTTGTAGAGGGTTATTGGTTAGTTTATGGGGTAATGAGGGATTACATGAGTAATAAATTATGTTTAGGATTCATATGGATGTAGGAAAGGCTAGGGTGGTAGGTTAGTTACAGGGTAGTTGAATAGGTAGGAATTTTCAATTTGCATGTGGGCTAGTGGGTAGTTAATGCAATAGGATTAATGGCTAAGTGGGTTTGTTAGTAGGTTAGTTAGGTAATTAATTGGTCATATGGGTATACAAAGGTTTATAGGGTGAATGGAATATTGTATGGGAAAAAAGATTTTAATTAATTGGCTAAGGTTATGGTTCTTAGATAAATTAGTGGGTTTAATAGAATTATTAAGATGAGCAGATTTAGGTGCATACATGTATATTTTTGGGGGGTGTTATCTTAATTTATATTGTTATTTATTATACTAGATGGTGGACTATAATTTCTTATTCTGTGTATTTAATGTTGTTGATTGATAACTTGTGTCAATATTCATGTGTGTTACATTGAGTGATTATTGATGTGTGATACATTACATGTTATATGAGTGCATTGATTATGTTTTGTCATGTCATGCATCAGTTGTGTTCAAGGATCCTCTAGTCCATGTCATGTCTAAGTCACATTTATGTGAGGTTGGAGTTGATTCTAAGTTGAACCATGTCTTGTGTGTTTATATGTTTCATTATCATGATGTTGTGTGTGTATGTGTGTGATGGTTATTGAGCTTGGTGTCGTATTTATATCATACATTTATCTATTGTGTGTGATGTCAGATGTATATCATGTGTTTATTGTGTTATTTATTATTGTGGCTAATTTCTATAGTTTATTTACTTAACACTTGTCTATACATTGCTTTGGATTACATGTTTCATACATGCATGAATGATCAAATCCTTCTATGATAACATATTCATCATGTTTACATGATTTACATGATAACATTTTATATATAACACATGATACACATAAATATTTATTTTGATATGAGTGATTTGAAAACTTCATCCCTCACGTCAAAAAAGGGGCATATAGTGGGATTGTGATTTGTATGAGACACATTGAATAGGTTAAGGCATATGCATTACATATGCAGGGCATTTTATAATATTATGAGGAACAATTGGTAGATTATATGACATTATTATATAGATTATGTTTGGTCATATAAGCAAATTTTATCAAATTGAGTAGATTGATAAAGTAGATTATGGCATTTTGAGGTACATATGGATCATATTTGGGGCATGAGTGTTTTTCATGGATACACTTTTCTATTTATATGATGTGGTTTGATGGAAAATGAGGGTATTATGTAAGCACCTTGGGTCTAAAATCCATTTACAATAATTGATTTAGATTTTTAATTTACATATAAACCAATTTTAGGGTTGCACCTTTACAGACTAACATATTTTAGGGTTCCACAAAAAGAGTCATGCTATTTTTGAGTAATTTGGTTGAAGTTCTAAATCACTCAACTTCTATAATTTTTATTTCCCTAATGGGATTTGTGGCATTTATCAATCCCATCCCATATTTTTAGTAATGGCAACTACTTGGGGCTTAATCACCCCATGGAATTCTCCAAATGAGTTCAAATGGAAACTTGGTTCATGTACTCTCAGGTGTATTCATTCCTTGACTTTTCAATTTCAAGTAATTCAATTATTTATATTATCTCAAGAAAATTATCATGATTTGGACATTGGTCTACATATAATTCTTTGTAAGTTTTTGCATAGAGTAGGTATGATATTTAGGGTATACTTGTCAGCACCGAGTGAAGTTATCACAAGTGCAAAATTTATTTCTTATATATTTTTAATCTAACCTTTTCAATACTAGACTAAAAGGGGGACATTTTTAGATGCATTGTATTAGACACATGGAAACATAATTTTTTACATATATTAACATACTTATACATACACATTTGACTCTTTCACACACTTTGCCCTATCCATTTACTCAATCATTATCTTATCCAACCTAATTTATCAATACACATCTTCAAGATCACCCTAGTATGTGCAATAAAACTCTATAAGCTTAATCAAACTACAACCATATTCTAAATCATTGTTCTTCCCTCTTTGGACACTTCTAACAATAGTCAAACAATTATGGTTTTCCATAAGTGTCTGGCTCTATTGATAGCATCCAAAAGTCTCCAATGGCTAATTCTAAAATTAAAATGTTTCCCTTAGGTTAGCCTAAACACATTTCACATGTTTGTTATGGGGGGATTTCAAAGATTCATATATAAATACAAATAAATCAAAAGGTCTTAGGATTTGGGGTAACTTTATCACTATTTGGCACACATATTGATAAATATATTTGCACACCCTTGAGACATTATCAAAATCATACACATTCTAAAAAAACTCAAAGGAACAACCCTAAAGCCCAAGTCTGAATACAAAACATAGGTCAACATTTCATGTTGTCAATGATAAAAAATCAAAGTATTGCATTACATCACAGACCTAGGTGGGATAATTATATGTGTTTTGAACCCTCTTTAGAGTATTGGAATATAGGCAATGTTGGGCCCCATTTCATGCTAAGTAGTAGATTCACACCAACTTGACAAACACCTAAGAATGAGGAAACTATGTGGATGGTTGTTATTTTTGTCTTCTAGCAGTGTTAAATGGCTAGCAGCTAATAACTCCAAGTAGCATCAAGAACCAAACACATGGGACAGCGATCAGCCATTAAAGACAAGTAGTTACTTTTGAATCACATAGCATTTGGAAGTGGGCACATGAGACAACAATTTCACATTAAAGATAAAGCATAGTGGAGGAGGTGGGATGTGTACCTCCAATGCCAGCTTAGAAGTCTATGTGCCCCACTCCCTATGATCCTAGGATGCATTGAAGCCTATAAAAGGAAGCCAAGTTCATCTAAAGGAAAAGGCAAACTAGATTAGTGAAGCTCTGGTGAATTACTATTAGAAGATTGTCTTAGGATTAGAACTCATCTTGGGATGCATTTTGATGCTCCCCTTTGTAATACCCAAGCTCACCTGTGAGCTTGGGCCTTAGTAGTTTATGTTGAGCACTTGCTCAGTTTATATGGACTGTGCATGTATTGTTGTTTGACTTATTTAATGAAGAATGCCTTGTGTGAATGGTTAATGGGATAAATGGTTGTCTTAGAATGTTATTTTATTCCATGTTTGTTTTATGTAAATCATGTATTGAGTCCTCATGAGCTTGTAACCCGGTTCATTCATGGTGGACCTGTAACTAGTAATGAGTCTTGTGCCCATAATAGGAAATGTCTAAGTGTGATCAAAACCCTGTGCCCTAAATAAACCCAATGCCTAAGCAAGAGACCATACCTAAGTCCCTTAACCTGACACACAGTTGGCCCTTAAGTGTCTAAATGTCATTGAGCCTATGAAACCCAAGGCATGCACCTATGAATGCACAACCATCATTACACTAGCCCAAGTCCTTGAAGAATAGATTTATGCCATGACACAACTATCCCAACACAAACCTTAGTCCCTTCTTTGTTGTGATTCAGGTGAGAACATAAGGCTTGTACCTTATGTATAATGTCAGTGTAGTCGAGTGCTAAATGTTGAGTGCCACATGAATCACTAGGGTTTGTACCCCATTAAAACATGCTTAGATCTGACTTGGATAGCTAGATAGGCACATGACTAGGCCCACAATTTGAAAGGCACACTTTACTATAACATTTTGGTTCCATTTTTAGGACCCTATTGAATTTTTTTATTACAATAGTGCACCAGGACAATGCTCTGACTTTCCCTCGAGAACATCAAGTGTTAGTTAGAATGGGTGGAAGATAGCTTCACGTTGAGGCATCTAAATTATAGAGATCAAAAACCAAGAGAGTGGATTCAGAACCACTTGTATGATGCCCTATATGAAGTATTATTTTACAAATTACCAAAGCAAGTGTATCATTGGTTGGATACTTATATGACCTATATAATTTAAAGCTATGGACAACACTTTGAGTGGAAAAAAGAGTGCCTAGAGAGACTTGAGAGCTTAGATGCCACCTGGACTAGATCCATAGACAAATGGTGGCAAGGGGCACTCAATAGCTATGTGATTGAGTTTGCATTATCAATGTACTCATGCCCTGAAGTAGAGTATCAATTCTTGTGTAAGCCCAGAGGTGTGTTTGTGAAATAACTCAACACTAAACTCAATAAATTGATGGTAGACTATGGCTTTGAAATAGTGAGGATGGAAGGATAAAATCCTATCACATATGAGCATCACAATAAGGAATAAGGGATGTATGGGTGAGGTGTAATGAGAAGGGATGAGTAGATTTATGATCGAGAGCTTAGGCAATGGGCTTACAACAAGAAGAGGCACTGATTAATAGAATATCTAGAACCTAGGAGTGTTGAGAGGACCCATAGTGAGAGAGAAGGGAATCGAAAAGGATCTCTTGAATGGCATTCATGCCCATAGAAAGGAGCCATTGAAGCCATGGAACAAAATCTATAGTTGACAGGTGAATGATCAGGGTACCTTCATAACTTGACCATTGGAGACGCACCACATGTACCTACCCCCTTTGAACCTATGGTGCAAGCTCATAGACCGGATTCCCTAAAGGAAAATAAAATATTGATAACTGACCTCATTGTCTATGTAGATTTTGATCATTTAGAAAATTTAGACCAAAACTTCATGATCAAACAAATTGTTCCCTACAAAGAGCTAAGTGAGGATACCTCAAAACCTCAAGGCACTACCCAGCTAGATAGAACATGAGTGTAAGTACCCCAGTCTAGCCAATGTCAGTGGTGCAACCTACGCAACAACCCATTGTAAGTGGCCTCATGCCACCAGTTAGTAGTATGATGCCATCATCTTTCGTGGTGCCAATAGTAACCACAGGAGTAGTAACTAACCCAATGGTTAGAGGCCTTGGAGGACCAATGCCAAGATAAGCACCATAGGCCCCAACGGCTCACTAGCCCTAGATCTATTATGAGATGGCTATGCACCATCCAAAATATCGAGCTGTGGAGAATGCCATAGAACATATACTCAAGTGTGAGTTATAATGGCACGCTCGAGGAATAACCTAGTCTGAGTATAAGGAACCCAGTTCATGATAACCTTGCTTGATTATGACCATACTTGGTATAGGAAGTTTGATCCTAACCAAACTATGGTTGATTATGACACCCTAAAGGGAGCCTTCTTGAAGGAGTTCAATATACCTAAGTTTGAGCAGCAGAGCATCACCACGCTCAAGGAGATAAACCAAGGATTATCAAATAGCATGTGCTTATACGATGTTAGATTTAAGACCCTCCTTTCTAAGATACCTTATAACATTCACCCCTCCCAACATGCACAATGGTTCATTGGAGGATTGCTAGTGCCTTTCAAATGGGCATTATCCATGAAAACATTCATCAACCCTCAAGAAGCACTTGAATCCATGCTTAGGGTTGAGGTAGATGGGAGCATTGATACAGGCATTAACCCATTCATGGAGGTATATATTATGTCTATAGCCTCCTAATTATAGAAATTGACTGCTAGATCATCACAAGATACTCAAAGTGGGTTATGGTGCATCAATTATGATATAGAGGGCCATAATAGAAACAATGCCCTTAGAGGAATATGCAACATTGCTTCTCAGTTATGAAGTTTGTCATGAGGTGTAAGATGTTTGAAACTACCCTTTATTACAACACACCAATTAGGTTATCATAATCAACTATTCCAAGTTATGTGACACCTACACTTAAAACATAGTTGACTATTGAGTCATTGATGAGATATGCCAAAACATGGAAAGAGGTGCATGATAGGCAACCATGACTATCAGAGGGCAGGTACACAATGGAAATGAGGGTTATGGCCAACATAATGTTGGCTATGGAAACCAAAGAGGTCCAGGGGATGAGGTGGAGGATGTGGTGGAGGAAGATTCCCACCATGATCATGCTACAAGTGCAGGTTAACCAAACACTATCAACATGACTTCCTGATGCATCCAACATTGGGTATTATCAAGTAATACATGTAGTTGAAGAATGCCCCAACTTGTATAAAAATTTGACCCAAGGGAAACTAGGTGTTGATATAGGTGCAAATATTATTAGCTACAAGCCTAAAGATACAAAATAGGCTTCAAAAGCATAGTCAGCATGCACAAAGCCAAGCAAGGTGTAGGAAACCACACAGAATGGGTTTACCACTCAACTACCAACTACATCAATGCAAGAGTTGTGCCTAGAATATGGTGAACCAAGCTGCACCGAGTGTATAGTGTGGCCTGAGCTAAAAGCTACACTCTACCCTAACCCTGCACATCAAAAGGACATCTTGCAATAATCCATGAGTGTAATATAAAAATTTTAGGTTAAACTCTAGCTAGCTAGAGATCTATAAGCACAGGCTACCACCTCACGTAGAAAATAAGATAGCTAGGAAGCTAAAGTATAGGAGCTGATAGAGATCTTGTGCCTCCTGCAAATGGAAGGGATGCTTCCCCTAATGAAAAATCCACTCTTAGAGCATACAAGAATAAATATAAGTCACTAAACCCCATGTGATTGAATTTTTTACATTGTATATGGAGTAGGCACATGAATTAAGGCATACTTAAAATGTAGAGTATGACCAAGAGCTAATAGTAAATACCACCATTGATGGATGGTCCATCTGTGAGGTGTTGATTGACACCGATGTAGAGATCAATATCCTAACCAAGAATACATGGGAAGAGATGGTTAGGCCAGCCTTGAGGCTTTCTCCCCATGTACTCTTCATGGCCAACAAGACCTGAGCATAGCTTATTAGAATTTTACAAGGCTTATTGTAGATATTATAGGCACTAAAATCCCTTCTTATACTAGGTTATTGAGTTGGCTAACAAGATAACTACCCAGTGTTTCTAGGAAGGCCTTAGTGATATGCTAACAATGCAGATATGCACTTCAAGAAGTGATACATGACCTTCAATAATGGCAAAGAAAGGGTATTGATTCCTTTTTTAAATGACCAAGGACGCCCCTATGTGGAGAGTATTGATTGAGAGGATGAGATCAACCATATATATAACATCATGGTGCAAGGCATCGAGAATATCAAACCTTATGATCAAGGAGTGCTCTCTTGGGAGGATGGACAGTCAGCTTCGAACACCACTAATGTCACTTGTGATCAATGGATTGAAGATGATTATGAGGTCACTGGTCTTAGATGTTACTTGGTATGTGCAAAGGTGCTAAATCCCATGAAGAATAGCTAGGTCTATATTGATTGCACTCTGAAATGGTGGGTCCCATACTAGGAGAGAAAGAAAAGAGGATACTCCACCTAAGTAAAGGAAAGCTTGTAGTGCTCCTTAAATTTGAAGGGATCAACCCAGTGGAAAAGTATGTCCATGACCTTAAAGCATGCATCCCTAAGGATACCAACATAATAGGTGTACTTGTGTACACCTTGAGGAGCACTATCATGCATTGGTGGGCATCACAAAGGTCTAACTTGCCAATTTATCTAAAGGTAAATTTAGCCATGTGCACTAGATTCAGGAGGAGCAACAAAGACTTGGACATTTAGGCATACTTTGGCGACTCTGATCCCATAGCACATATGCATCGATGTGAAGAGATATGGATTGACTGTGGCATGACTGCCCCAAAGAAATTATGGGTGCATATCTTCTATAGGACTCTGAAGACATGGGTGTGAGTGTGGTATGTGATCAATGAGACCCATTGAGAGATAGCCAATTGGGATACCCTTAAGGAGAAGTTTGTACACACCTTCTCCTTTTCCTCCTAGAACCTAGTGTTGGTTGAGCTAATATAAGTGATTTGTAGAGTCATGTTTAAAGACACCACCATCCTCGAAGAGTGAATGAAATAAATTTTTGGAGAGAAGGGGATAGTGCTCCCAACCTTCTTTGAGGAATAAATGCTCAATGGAGATTCAAGATAATAAGATGATGAAACCTAAAAGGAGTGGTACTAGATGGCATTGACTAGCAAAAGAAAGCTTATGCACTAGGTGGATGATAGTGCTCCTAGCAAAGAAGACCCCACCCATCTTCACATTGAGACAACTGAAGGAACTAAACAAATCAAATACTCACACCAGGAGAAGAATGAGCCATACCATGCACCACTTAAGACCATCATGGTGGACATCAACAAAGAAGGAGAGCCAAAGATGGCTACTCTGGGTGCCTATTGGTCTGACATAGAACTAGTGCACATCATAGACCTCTTAAAGGAGTTTCAATAATTTTTCCCTAGGACTTATTAGGATATGAAGGGCATACACCAAAGCCTTGGTAAAATGAGCATAAAGCTAATAGATGATTCAAGATTGGTCAAGAAGCAAGCTTATAAGATGAATTCCAACCTTCATGCCAAGGTTAAATTAGAAATCAATGTAATGCTAGGCACAAGAGTCATTTACCTTATACAAGAGTTTGAGTGGGTGAGCCCAATGGTGATAATCATCAATAAGGATGGGTGCATTTATATTTGTGTCAATTAAAGAATGTTGAACACTAACTACATAATTGACCCCTTCTTGACTTTATTCACTGATGAAGTCTTGGAAGGCATCGTAGCTTGCAAAATCCACACCTTCACTGATGGGTTCTCTAGATATCATCAAGTCTAGATTGAGGAGGAGGATAAGCAAAAAGAAACTTTTGTGAATGAATGGGGTTATTTTTCTTATAATGTGATGCCCTTTAGACTCAAGAATGTGTCAGCCATGTTCTCCAAGGTGGTAATCACCATGTTCAAAGACTTCATCCACAGGTTCCTCCAAGTTTATCTAGATGATTAAACAGTATATGACCTCATCAAGGACCATTATGATAACCTGTGCTTAATTTTTGAGAGGTGTAGGCAGCTTCAGATATCCTTAAACCTAAAAAAGTGCATCTTCACAACATTGTTTGGAACCCTACTCAGGCACATCATCTGTAAGGATGGTTTACTTATCGATCTAGTGAATATTGGCATCATCATTTAACTAAAAAATCCTTCCACTCAGAAAGGTGTTCGTGCCTTTCTTAGCCACTATGGATATTATAGAAAATTTATAAGGAGTTAAGCAAAGATTGTTTTACCGCTAGAAGAGCTTCTACACAAGGATGGACCATTCTACTGGGGTGAAGTAGAAGAGGATGCCTTTGAGACCCTAAAGCTCAGATTGGATAGTGTACCTATCTTATAGTCCCCTGACTAGATAAAACCTTTTCATGTTCATGTCGATGCTTTTGGATTTACAATTGGCACAATCTTGGTGTAGCCTAGTAAATCCAAACTGGATCATCCCATCTCCTTTGCCAGTAAAAAGTTAACCTCAACATAGTAGAATTATAAAACCATATAGCATGAGGCACTCACCATGGTATATGCCTTACAAAAATTTAGAAAATATTTGTTGGCAACCCCATTCATCTTTTTCACTGATCATGAGGTGTTTAAGTACCTTGTGAACAAGCTTGTTTTACATGGGCACATATGTAGATGGATAGTTCTATTTTAGCAGTTCTAGTTCTCTGTTACGGTTAAGCATAGAAAGAAAAACTTGGGGCTAGACCATTTGTCCCACATTAATATTGTCAATGTTAGGAACCCAAGGAAGCACACAATTGATTACCATATACAAGAAACTTAAGATGCGGAATTAACCAGAAGTAACAAGTAACTAGAAACCATAAACAACACAGAATTTGAGAGACAATACACAACTTGTATTAATACTCATACAAAAAAGAATACAATAAAGAAGATGCCACTTCTTCTCCACCACCTCTCAGAGGCTTCCCACACCTCAAGTGAATAGTACTTCTTTCCTCAAAGCTCTCTCTCTTACGGTCCCAACACATAACTCAAATATAGAGTTGGTGTTCACTTCCAACCAGCCAATATCCACTACTGCCAGTACACCAGTGCTCCACGCACAACACAAGTGCTCCACGCACACCACAAGTGCTCCACGCACTCCAAGTATATCTCCCCTAAACTATAACACCCTGCAACCCAACCGATCTTACTTATGGAAGGAACTGCCTTGCCTTCCTCTTTGCTCTAGACTGAGTACACATCGTACTCCAAGTAGATCCTGCCTGATCCTGCTCCCTATTGTGTTGTTGTCCTCTCTAATTTTGCACACCTGCAAACCTGGATCTCGCACCCACATACACCTACAGATCAATGATCTTACTTACCATGTAGATCTCCAAAAGTAGCCATGCACACCCTGCTGACCAAGATCCTACATACATGAAGAACCGTACTGATTCTCCAAACCAGCACCCACACTTGGCACTGTGGCACTAGGAGGAACACACCATGCTCTCTTCACACACAGAAGGAGCTAATATTTTGCTCTCTTACTCTCTAGCACACTTTATAATATAGCCCATGAGTCTATTATATAGATCTCATCCAAACAATAATTAGACACCTAATTATAATAATTAAATCCGCAGCTTTGAATCTAAAATTGGCTCTTGACATGCAAACACTTGGTTCGTCAACTAACTGCCTGTAACACTCGCAGTCTAAACCACATAGGTGATCGACGTCGGTCCCTGTCTGCCTGGAGGTGACCAACGCCGATCGATCTCTGATCGACATCGGTTGCCCTTCTTGTCTAATACTGTCGACGTCGGTTAGCCTGACCGATGCCGGTGTCTATGACACTCAGCAACCTCCTCCTACCTCCTCCATGTCTGCATCAGTGAAGCTTTTAGCTCCACAACCTAACAATCTCCCACTTGGAGATAAATAGTTACACTATACCTGTACCTGTACCCCGTCTAATCTATTTCTTGGCTTGTATCCCTCTTCAAGATCAATCTTGAAGACCACCCACCACACAACCTGTGGTGCACCCCCTGTCATCCGAGTAACCTACCACATTCGAACCTACAAACCCATGTAGTGAAGTCCTAACCCTGCATAGCATGAATCCCTACTACTGGTCCCTCTCAAATACCTAAGAACCCACTTCCCCGAATTGGCTCCTAACTCTCTGACAGCACCCACTGCTTGGGCAAACTCAGGTTTATACCAGACCTCATGTGATTTCAAACACTGAACTGTCCAGCCCTTAGTGTGCTCCAGTTCTGCATCCTGTGTAATAAACCTCGCCAACACCTGATTCACATCAGCTCCCACTTGAGACAAAATCAACCTGTGATCTCCATGTCTCTCATGTCAAAGAATTTCGCTGCTCCAAATCCCTCATGACATGCCACTAAACTAACCTTACCCTTAGCTCAGCAAAACCATGTATGTCTGAACCTGCACCAAGCTCATCCTCCACATACAATAACAGGATAATGTTGCAACCATCATCCATCTGGTAAGACAAACACAATGGTTATATTGACATTGACTAAAGCCCTGCTTTGTCATACACCTGGGACCACCTGTTAGTCCTGTCCCACTATCCTGTAGCTTCCTCAAGACCATATGACCTGGTCTTTCGTCTCACGTGTCCGTTCTCTCTATTCTTTAACTAAGGTATCCATTCGTCTCTGTGCTTTCATACCAGCTGGCAACCCTACCAAATCTCCCGCTTGGTTCTACATTCTCATCATGCCATGCTCCCACTGTTTCCTGGATCCTTCCTGCTCTGCAGTCAGCAACTAGTATAAAGAAGAGGAACAATGAATTTGAGGCTTACTTACCACCTTCAGTCCTCCATATGGGCATTTGAGACTCCTTAATAGCTTGCTATCTGCCCAAAATTTGTTACAGTGATCGACCTCAGTCACCACACAGTCTGCATCCAACTGACGTCAATTTCCATGCGCCTGTCCTGACTACCAACTATGTCGACGTCGGTGTCCCTGTTGCCAATGTTGGTCCTCCTGACCGACGTCAGTCTTACCCTGCCTGACATCACCGGCTTCGGTCTGCACATGATCGACATCGGTACCTGTCTGTTCGACGTCGATTCCTCCTGACTGACGCCGGTACCTGTGTATGCCTGTGAGTGATGACTTTTTACCTACGAGCTCCTTTGAATCAAAACCCATGTCCAAACTGCCCTGCTCAAATGTATCCAGCCCCATCCACTGAACTCTATCCGTCATCTCCTCCAAGAACACCAAGGCTTTCTAGTTATTAAGCCTATCAAACACATCTGTCTTCCGCCTAAGAACATGCATCTCCTTCTTGCTCATGTGACCAAGCCTACAAAGCCACGTCTTCGCAACAAAAGAAGAATCAATAATATAAGTAGATAGATAAAGGATACCTACTTTCTTAACACCCGCTAAGTCAAGTGCATCCACTGTGAGAGTTCTTGTGCATCTCTCATCACCCAAATTTCCTGAAGCAATTAGCCACATCTCCAAGACTGGGACCTGCAAGACCTTCTTCAACACCCATGTGTTGGCCGCCTGCAATTTCAGCAACACTTCCCCTTTGCCAATAATCTGACAAGGCTCACCAACCCCTCTACCTGGGGTTGCATGAAAAGAGGCAACAGAATCTGTAAAACAAGATTCAACTTTATCCAGAGCATCCTGTGCAACAACACCTGCAACATCTGCTTCTTCATGCTGATCTGCTACCAACCAACAATCTTTCTTTACCTGCTCTTTCTTTCCATCAAACCGTAAGTGACCATTTGTGCTATTCAGTTTCTCCATTCGTAGCTTACTTTCTTCTGCCGTTGCTATACTCCCACTCAATCAGAAACCCCTGAGAGTGCCCTGTAACCAAACACAAACCCTGCTCCCTGCAACCTTAGCTCTGATACCAATTGTTAGGAACCCAAGGAAGCACACAATTGATTACCATATACAAGTAACTTAAGATGCAGAATTAACCAAAAGTAACAAGTAACTAGAAACCAGAAACAACACAAAATTTGAGAGACAATACACAACTTGTATTAATACTCATACAGAAAAGAATACAATAAAGAAGATGCCACTTCTTCTCCACCACCTCTCAGAGGCTTCCCACACCTCAAGTGAACAGTACTTCTTTCCTCAAAGCTCTCTCTCTTACGGTCCCAACACACAACTCAAATACAGAGTTGGTGTTCATCTCCAACCAGTCAGTATCCACTACTGCTAGTACACCAGTGCTCCACGCACACCACAAGTGCTCCACGCACTCCAAGTAGATCTCCCCTGAACTGTAACACCCTACAACCCAACCGATCTTACTTATGGAAGGAACTGTCTTGCCTTCCTCTTTGCTCTCGATTGAGTACACACCATACTCCAAGAAGATCCTGCCTGATCTTGCTCCCTGTTGTGTTGTTGTCCTCTCTGATTCTGCACACCTGCAAACTTGGATCTCACACCCACATACACCTGCAGATCAATGATCTTACTTACCATGTAGATCTCCAAAAGTAGCCATACACACCCTGCTGACCAAGATCCTACATACATGAAGAACCCTACTGATTCTCCAAACCAACACCCACACTTGGCACTGTGGCACTAGGAGGAACACACCATGCTCTCTTCACACACATAAGGAGCTAATATTTTGCTCTCTTACTCTCTAGCACACTTTACAATATAGCCCATGAGTCTATTATATAGATCTCATCCAAACAATAATTAGACACCTAATTACAATAATTAGATCTGCAGCTTTGAGTCTAAAATTGGCTCTTGACATGCAAACACTTGGTTCGTCAACTAACTACCCATAACACTCACAGTTCGAACCACACAGGCGACCGACGCCGGTCCCTGTCTGCCTGGAAGTGACCGACACCGGCCGATCCCTGACCGACGTCGGTTGCCCTTCCTATCTAATACTGCCGACGTCGGTTGGCCTGACCGATGCCGGTGTCTATGACACTCAGCAACCTCCTCCTACCTCCTCCATGTCTGCATCAGTGAAGCTTTTAGCTCCACAACCTAATAGTCAATGCGGTAGTACCTGTTGAGGATGACATGTCAGATGCACAATTGTATAGAGTCCATCATGTCCCTAAGGATTTGGCAGATATCACAACCTTTCTAACATCTGGAGTTGCACTTCAAACTATGATGAATAAAGAAAAAAATAGCTAGTAGTTCCCATCATCCCCTTTTAGCTCATCAGTGGAGAAATGCATAAGCTAAGTAGAGATTAAATTCTATGTTGATGTGTCTTGGAACATGAAAGAGACTCCATCCTGCAAGAGGTGCATGAAGGCATAACAGGAAGACATTATGTTGGAGATGCAACGGTAAGAAAAGTGTTGTAGTCATGCTTGTGGTGGCCAAGCTTATTCCAACATGTAAATAAATATGCCAAGGCATGTGATATATACCAGTGCATGGGGAAGCCTAACCATTAGGATGAAATGCCCCTCATCTCAATCCTTGCCCAGGTGTCATTCAAGAAATGGGCCATTAATTTTGTTGGGTTGATAACTCTCGCAACATTATGTATACGGGTAATATATATCCTAGTAGCCATAGATTATTTCACCAAGTAGACTGAGGCTGCATCAACAAAAGACTACATAACCACCACAACCATGCACTTCATCTGGGAAAACTAATAAGCTTATACGGGTGCCCACTTAGTCTAACTAGCAATAGGGGAACTCACTTTATCAATGAAATGGTATGCATCCTATTGACTGAGTATATGGTGGCACACCACAAAATGACCCCTACCATCTACAAGAAAATGACACAACTGAGGAATTTAATAAAATACTAGGAATGTGCCTCACAAATATATGTGACATTGGTCATAAAGATTGGGATGATCAAGTATTGGTAGTGTTATGGGCATATTGCACAACTTACAAGTGCCTAAACAAGGCTACACCATTTCAACTGGTGTTTGGTGTTGAGGTGATCATACCAATGCAATTATTGGTACCATCATTGTGCATCATGCACATTAGACAATTAGATGACCAAGTGTCATTGAACTCAAGGCTAGAGGACTTAGAGAACTTATATGAGATACGTACCCAAACCAAGTGGAGCCATCAAATAGGAAAGGCATGCTAGAAGCTCTGGCATGACAAGCATATAAAGAATAAGGTGCTAGCAAAAGGATAATTTGTTTTACTCTATGACTCCAAGTATTTCAAGCACCTAGGAAAACTACAAATAAGGTGGATGCGTCCCTATATCATCCACCACATATTAGAGATAGGCTCCTGCAAGTTACACATGTTGACTAGTGAAATGCTCCTTAGGCATTTTAATGGCAATAGGCTGAAGCCATATTGCCAATAGGATGGCACTTGCGCCATGAGAACACCAACTTCTTGGTCACTAGTCGATTTGAGATGAGATGACCAAAATAATGTTTGGTGCAAGCCAAACGGTCCCTTTTTGTTTTGTTTTATTCTATGGCAGTAGGTAAAGAGTAAAGAAGTGGTGCTTTGAAGCTCACCTAGAAAATATAATGACACTTCATGCATAATTCCAATCGAGTGAGTCAAGCCCTTACACTTCTTAAGGTGCCTGAGGCTCGACATCTAAGTGGTGGGTGTGTGAAACTTAGTAGATAAGAAGAGGAAGATACACAAGATCCATGTGCACAAGATATAGATTGTAAGGCCTTTGGAGGCCCAAGGAAAAACTACTCTAGTGCTTCCATGCCAAATGCCAGTCATGTGAGTCAAACCCATTTGCTTTCTAAGCACCTAAGGCCTGACACCTAAGTTTTTGGGCATAAGGA
The DNA here is from genome assembly GCA_037957365.1 of Torreya grandis. Lineage (NCBI taxonomy): Eukaryota > Viridiplantae > Streptophyta > Pinopsida > Cupressales > Taxaceae > Torreya > Torreya grandis. The sequence continues at coordinate 1,078,600 of JARHVA010003605.1, read as the reverse complement.
GGTTACCAAACATGGGAGAAATAAGAACCAAGTGAAGACGCACAACATGATCGTGTACAAGAAAAAAGTGAAGATGCACCATATGATCATGCACACAAAGATTGGAAAGAGAGAATCAAGCACTAGAAGACCAATATAAGGGATTTGTATGGGGCAGGATAGGCCAAAGCAAAGATGAAGTGCAAGAAATAAACCAAGACAAGTAAGCATGCTTGAAATAGAAGCACAATAAGAAGAGAAGATGGAACCGTGGAGATTGAATCATGCGCATATGAGGCATTGTACCTAGGTTACCATATTGAAGGTTAAGGTCATGCCAAGAGAACAAATCATAGAAAAAAATTATGTAAGATAACTGGTATCCACCTAGAATTGAGTGGGAATTGATCATTTGAATCACAAGTCACTTCACCAAAATATCATTAGGAGCATTCAATGTGGTGGTAGCGAAGGCATAAATATCTACATTAAATGAGTTAGTGGTAGAGGATATTTGCAGATTTCATTTAATTTCATGGGGTTCAAAAAATATAGATGTTGCCATGCCATCCACGCACCAACATCAAAGATGGTAGATGAAAATAGGGTATAAAACATTACTTGATAGACTAGTTTCTATTAAAACCTTTGTGTAAACTTGAGATGTCAAGTAAACTAGAGTGAACCAGCGACCCTGAGAGCTAAAGCATAAAAACCCTAGGCACCTAGAGTGAATGATTCTAAAGTTGGATAAATTATGCTCACAGTGAGATTGGTGTAGAGAGGTGGAAGAAGAGTATTCAGTAGGAACTAGTTGGAAAAAAAGTGAGTTGCCATAGAGGATGCCATTAACAGTCTATGAAGCTCAGAGATGAAGGTATAGTCATATGTCTCATGATTTTGAAACACCAAGAACCATTCGAGGCTTTAACAAACCTAACCAACCATGCTTCAACACTAATAGGTTTAGGATGGGCAAGAAGTAGAAGGGAACAAGTCTGCAATAACAAAATCTAAAGTGAGGATGCATAATGATAGAATCATCCCTTGCAAGAATAGTAGCCTTGATGGTAGGAGTTAGCATCATGTAAGTTGACCCCAAGGCACTAACAAATGCTAGGTTGTGGAGCTAAAAGCTTCAACTCTTTGCAAACAGTAGGAACAAAAGGTTGCTGAGATCCAGGAGCACCGACGTCGGCATCAGGACCGACATCAGTCGTGACCAGTGCAGAAGGCCACTGGCGACGGCAGGGAGTCGGCCGACGTCGACAGAACCAGGCAAGCAGGGACCGGCGTCGGTCGCCTGTGTGTTCCAGAACTATTCGTTGCACGGACAGTTAGTTAAGTGAATGAAGAGTTTGCATGTTAAGACCAGTTAGAGTCTTGAGTTGCGAGGATAATTGTCTAAATTAAGAGTCGAAGTTATTGTTTAAGTTAGGGATCTATTTATAGACCCATTGGCATGTATTGTATAAGTATGAGATAGAAAGGAAGGCAAGGAAGTTCCTTCCATTGTAAGATCATTGAGTTGCAGGTTGTTGCAAGCTCATAGGGGATCTACATGTAAGTTTGGTCTGTTGAATTGCAGGTTGCAGGTTCATGGGAGATCAACTTGAAGTGCTATAGAGTGCTTGGTGTACCGGCAGGGTTATTACTGACTGGTTGGAGAGGTGAACACCAATTCTGTGTGTGAGTTGGTTGTTGGGACCATTTTTTGTGTAGGAGAGTGTTGTGAAGAAGAATTACTGTACACTTGAGGTGTGGGAAACCTGTGTAAAGTGGAAGAGTGTGGCGGCTCTTTTGTAGTATTATTTTCTGTAAAGTGTTAATACAAGATAGTGTATTGTCTCTCATATTCTGTGCTATTGGTGAATTCTAGTTACTTGTGTTTCTGGTTATTTCCGCATATTTAATTGCTTATATTTGGTAATCATACTGTGCTCTTTCTGAGGAGCAAGATCCTAGCAAGAGGAATCAGAACAGGTGTGTTTGTTCTTTGATCCCACCCCTATAATTGGTATCAGAGCTTTTGGTTGGGATACTAACAGATTGGTTTAGATCTTGGTAGTGTGTTTTGATTACAGGTTACTCACAGGGTTTCTGTTTGAGTGGGAGTTGAGCAATGGCAGAAGACAGTAAGCTACGAATGAAAAAGTTTAATGGCAAGAACTACCATTTATGGAGGATGCAGATTGAGGACTATCTGTATCAGAAAGATTTGTACTTACCGTTGGGTGGGGTTAATAGCAAACCCTCGGATATGAAGGATGAAGAATGGGAGGTTCTTGATCGGAAGGATCTGGGATCTATTAGATTGAGTCTTGCATCATCTGTGATTTCCAGCTGATCATAGTGTAAGATAACGGTGGAGTTGATGGAATCTTTGGCAAATTTGTATGAAAAACCCTCAGCTTCTAATAAGGTATTTCTTATGAAGTGTTTATTTAATTTACAAATGTTGGAAGGTGGATCTGTTCATAGCCATCTTAGTGATTTCCATGGTTTGGTAAACCAGTTAAGTTCAGTCAATATCGTATTTGATGATGAAATTAGAGCTCTCTTAATCTTGTGTTCATTACCTGAAAGTTGGGAAGGTTTCGTAATGGCAGTTTCTAATACTGTGTCTCCTTCAAAAGTCTTAAAAGTGGATGATGTTGTGAGTGTGATCTTGAATAAAGAGATACGCAGGAAAAGCACAGGTGAATCATCAGGAGATGCTTTGAGTGTTGAAGGCAGAGGAAGGCCAAGAGAGAAGATAGAGCGTGGGAGATCAAGGTCGAAGATAGGCAGAAGATCCAAGTCCAGGTATGGCAGAATAACCTGCTGGAAATGTGGAAAGCAAGGGCACTTAAAGAGAGATTACAGATCGGGTGAAGATCAACATGAAGGACATGGAGAAGAAGCAGATGTTGCGGATTACATTACACAGGATGCTCTGGTATGTTCTTTGGATAAAGTAGAATCTTGAGTTTTAGATTCTGGTGCCTCTTTTCATGCATCCCCACATAGGGAGTTTTTTCATGAGTATGTCCAGGGAGACTTTGGAGAAATTTGTGTAGGGGATGGTAAGCCTTGTCAGATTGTTGGCAAAGGAAAAGTGAAGCTGAAATTGCAGACAAGTGACACATGGGTGTTAAAGGAGGTCATGCACGTCTCAGTTCTGAAGCAGAATTTGATTTCTGTTAGAAGTTTGGGTGATGAGGGTTACACAGTAACTCTCACAGCGGACCCTTGGAAGGTTACCATGGGTACACTTGTTGTAGCTAGAGGTAAGAAAGTAGGTACGCTTTATCTATCTACTTGTATTACTAATTCTCTTTCTGGGTTATCTACTTCAGCTGTAGATTCAGAGATGTGGCTTAATAGGCTTGGTCACATAGATAAGAAGGAGATGCTTGTTCTTGAGTCAAAGAGTATGCTTTCGGATTTGGAAGGCATGGACCATGGTTTCCGTATGCAGAAGAAGAAGGTGAAGTTTCTTGAGGAATCCGATGTTAGTGACAAGAACAGGAAAGCCTTGGTTTTCAAGGAGAAGGTGACGGACAGAGTTCAGCACAAGATGCAGAGGAATTCTGAGCAGAGCAAGGGTGATTTGGACAAGAGTTTGATCTAAAAGGAGCTCGCGGAAAAAAGTCAGGTCTCACTAGAAAAACACAGAGATCGACGTCGGCATGAAAACCGGCGTCGGCCAGGGGAACTGACGTCGGCAAGGTGGCAGTTGCAGGGAACCGACATCGGTCAGCTGCAGACTGAGATGTGACCGGCATCGGTCACTGAGACGGATTTTGGGTGGACAGCTAGTTGTCATGGAGTCTCAAGCGCCCATATGGAGGACTGAAGGCATAAGTAAGTTCTTAAATTCGTCATTTCCCTTCTTTACACTACTTGTTGCTCACTTATGGTATAGAACCAGGAAGTTGTTAAAAAAGCAGAACAGGTAGATCCAGGAAACAGTGGGAGCTTGGCATGGATGAGGATGTGATTCCTTGGAAGAGAACCAAATAGGGGTTTTGGGTAGAGTTGCTAGCTAGAAGAAAGCACTGAGAGACGAATGGATGTTCAGGATGAAGAAGAGCGGAAATGGATACGTGAGATGGAAGATCAGGGTATATGGTCTTGTATAAGCTGCAGGACAATGGAGTTTTGATCATTGTGTTTCTCTTTACCAGGTTGGATAATATTAGCTACATTATCCTATTTCTGTATGATGTGCTTGTTGCAGGGTTACATATACAGGTATTGCTGAACTAAAGGTAAAGCTAGTTCAGGTGTGTGTCATGGAGAATCTGAGAGCAGCAAGATTCTTTGGCATGAGTGTGTTCTAGAGACATGGAGGTCTTGTTGACTTTGTTTCAGGATGATTGTGTGAGACCGGTTAGCACGCCGATGGTTGGACAGTTCATAGAACAGGTGTCTTGATTCACATAATGAGGTTGAGTGCACGGTATGTACTAAACCTGAGTTTTCTCAAGCAGTGGGAGTTGTCACAAGTTTGGAGTCAATCCGGGAAAGTAATACTGAAGGGCAGTTCAGTGGGACCAGCAGCAGGTGCACATGCTATGCAGGGTCAAGTTCTTATCTACATGGTTGTAGATGCGGATGTGGCAGGTAATTTGGATGACAGGTTTTGCACTACAGGATTTGTGGTGGTTGGTCTTCAAGAGTAATCTTGAGGAGGGATACAAAGCCAAGGGAACAAACTAGACGGAGTACAGGTACAGGTTGCAATTGTTTATCTCCAAGTGGGAGATTGTTAGGTTGTGGAGCTAAAAGCTTCAACTCTTTGCAAACAGTAGGAACAGAAGGTTGCTGAGATCCAGGAGCACCGGCGTCGGCATCAGGACCGACGTCGGTCGTGACCAATGCAGAAGGCCACCGGCGACGGCAGGGAGTCGACCGACGTCGGCAGAACCAGGCAAGCAGGGACCGGCGTCGGTCGCCTGTGTGTTCCAAAACTGTTCGTTGCACGGACAGTTAGTTAAGTGAACGAAGAGTTCGCATGTTAAGACCAGTTAGAGTCTTGAGTTGCGAGGATAATTGTCTAAATTAAGAATCTAAGTTATTGTTTAAGTTAGGGATCTATTTATAGACCCATTGGCATGTATTGTATAAGTATGAGATAGAAAGGAAGGCAAAGAAGTTCCTTCCATTGTAAGATCATTGAGTTGCAGGTTGTTGCAAGCTCATAGGGGATCTACATGTAAGTTTGGTCTGTTGAATTGCAGGTTGCAGGTTCATGGGAGATCAACTTGAAGTGCTATAGAGTGCTTGGTGTACCGGCAGGGTTATTACTGACTGGTTGGAGAGGTGAACACCAATTATGTGTGTGAGTTGGTTGTTGGGACCATTTGTTGTGTAGGAGAGTGTTGTGAAGAAAAATTACTGTACACTTGAGGCGTGGGAAACCTGTGTAAGGTGGAAGAGTGTGGCGGCTCTTTTGTAGTATTCTTTTCTGTAAAGTGTTAATACAAGATAGTGTATTGTCTCTCATATTCTGTGCTATTGGTGAATTCTAGTTACTTGTGTTTCTGGTTATTTCTGCATATTTAATTGCTTATATTTGGTAATCATACTGTGCTCTTTCTGAGGAGCAAGATCCTAGCAAGAGGAATCAGAACAGGTGTGTTTGTTCTTTGATTCCCACCCCTACAACAAAGATGTACTATCAAATCATGTAATTTCCCCCAAAAGTCCTAGTAGGGGAAAATTGGCATTTGTTTACACACAGCTACCAGCTAAAGGAGTATAACCATCATACTTCCAGCCATGCACAAGACCTGGCATTGGATTGGATGGTGGATATAGGGAGTAAGACAAAGTAGGGCACATCACTTTTTGATGTCTCCATTCGAGATAGATTGATAGCCTCTGATGTAACTCAGTTGTATGAGTTGTCTTGCTTTGGGAAGCTAGAAGAGCTCATTCAATTTATTTTGTCACACATCCATGGAGACTGCATATACTTTATGGGGAGAAGCATGAGGATATAGTGTGCCTCATTGGAAGGATAACTAGGTTTGCAGATGCTAGGAAAGACATCCATGAGATGATGAATGATGATGAAGAGGTGGAGCGTGTGGTAAGGCTTTTGAGTTACTAAAAGGGTGGATTCTCATTCCCCCATCAAAGATTTTAAGTACCTTGACATGAGGGAAACCTCGTACGTCATGAGCTCAAAACTTTGCCCCAATGGTCATTGGACCAACATAACAAAAACTACCTTTACATCGTATACCATATGGCATAAGGCATGAAGTTTAACATTGCTAAGTTTATTGCTGAGGAGGTTGTGAAGAACATGCTAGAATGCCACATAAATAAGGGGACTTCAGGTGGGGGTCCATTCTAATTTTGATGGTCATGGAGGAAATTGGCATACCAGATGGGGATGAGGACAATCTCTGGGTTTTCCAAATCATAATGACTCCTTGGCATGTATGTACAAGGAATTCACTTGCCCTAGTTCCTTCAATGCAAAATATAAAGTGCACATTATCATATGGTGTGAGAAATATATAGAGGCATTTGAGATCAAGTGGCACATCCCCTAGGATCTCCCCAAAAGCATGTATGGGACGGTTACCTTTGCCATTATGCAACATTGTTGCATAATCCATCTAGTGATGGTAGATGGCAATAAGTCCAATTGGTTAAAGCTCTCATACACATTTTTGGCCAAATATTTTAGGGATGCATTTAGGAGGATCCCCAATGTACAATAATTAGATATTCCAATGAGAGAACTAGATATGGAAAGAAACAAGTTGTGGTGCCAGTTTGTGCACCAAGATGGGAAGGTAATAAGGAATGAAGAGGATGACTTGGATCATACCGACATCCACCCTCTTCAATTAATGACCATACTAGGCTACATCCATAGGCTTTACTATGAGATGAAGCCTAAGAGGAAGGGCCCCAGCTCTAGCATTGAGCAGACCGATGACCCTCCCATCAAATCGGTGATGAAGGAACATCGATGCCAATGGAAAAGAAGAAGTCTCCCATGAAGAAGAGGGGGAGACACTAGAGGAAATAGAGGAGCGCCTAAAGTTAAAAATCACCTCTAAAGAGGAAGCATCTTCTTTAACCTCGATAAAGCATGTAAATTTCACCCTAAAGACTTATCCTATCATAAAGGAGAAGCAAAAGAATCCAAAGTTCCCATCTGTAATGCTCACTATCACCCTAGTAGATATAGAGGTGCAGGAAGAATTGGAGAAGGAGGTGAAGTTGGGGAAGGGTGTTTATATCATTCCCAAATAAGACTCCTCATCTAGCAAGGAAACTTCCCCAGCACCCCAAAGTGATGAAGCAAGGCATGAAAAATATTGGAGGAAGTTTGGCCTCAATAATGCAAACATTCAAAAGGCATGAAAGTTGTAGAAGAGGAAGGTCGAAATGATGGAGGAAGGGTGTGATAGAGCTGAGGTCGAAAAAAAGTGCATGGCAAGATATGAAATAGAGGAAGAGCCCAATGCAGTGGAGGTACATGAGGCTCTCCAAGGTGGCACTATTGTTGTGCTTGGAGAAGAAAGACCATCAAGTGCACCAATCGAAGAGGAGTTAAAGCACAAATAGGAGAGGATGGGCCTTTTACAAGATCATATTGAAGTGGTTCTAGAGTTGCATCACAAAAGAGAGGCCATGAGGGCCAAGGGCATGACCCAAATAGAAATTAACAAAGTATAGGTCAAAGAGATAAGGGCCAAGGAATAAAAAACCACTAAGGTCATGAAAAAAAGGGAGGTGGAAATAAAGAAGGCCCAAAAGGAGAAGGCTAGGAAGGAAAAATAAGAGAAGAGGGTTACTGCAAGCATGAAACCCATTAAAGACAAAATAATAGAGGTGCCTATCACCCACACCAGCCCAATAGAAAAAAATATGAAATGGGCGTGCCCTAGTACTGAAGGGTGCCTCGAGACGAAGGTGTTGTTGGCACCTTAAAGAAACAAACAAAAGAAGAAGAAGAAGCGGATGAAAGGGAAAATTTCAAAGAAGAAGAACCCCTACAGGAAAGAAAAGAAGAAGAAGGCCCTGAAGAGGATGGAAGTGTAAGCGAAGAGGAGCAAGAGCAAAAGGAGTTGGCCATTGAGAAAGAGGAATTTGAGCCAAGCTACTAGGAAAAGGTGCAGAAGGGGTTCACCACAGATGAGGACTTTTATATGTTGGAATATGTGGCCTTTGGAGCTACAACAACACTGACATGCCATCAAGTGTCCTTTGCACTTGAATACTACATGGATGAGCCTCATTTTGAATTACCATCAAGGCAATACAGAGCACTGAGAAGCCAGAAGAGGGGCATGACTACCAACTAGTCAACCCCCAGGAGATGAACCCAGTAAGGTCAACTAATGCCCTCCTTAATATGGCCTCTGAGGTAGCATGAAAGAACATCGTTAACAATGTTTGCACCACCAAATAGAAATATATTTCACTTAAGGCACAAGAAGAACTCAATGCTATGAAGCTCAAGCTCAAGCAGTTGGCCAAGCACATTGAGGAAGTAGAGCCATCCCTTTTGGATGGTATTGATGATTCCAATCTGTCCAAAGTTGATAAAGTGTGCACATTGGTTGAATAGATGCTCCATCGGATGAAGTCGGCATAAGAAGAGGAAGAAGGCCCTTGCAAAACCCTAAAATAACGAGCTCAACAAAAAGCTTTATGAGGTAGAAGACCTCTTTGCAAGGCTGGAAGAGCATGCAGATGATGCAAATGTCATCTTTTGTTATTTTTCCACCCAAGCATTAGTCATCGATAAATGCCTCAAAAAGATGAAGGGGAAAAGGATGCATTAATGAAGCAAGCATTCACTATCAGGAGGGTTGAGCGCACACAGATCATGGTGTAGGTCAAAACATTGAGTGCCCAGCTGAAGACTCAGGCGCAAGACCTATAAGATCTTTTCTACACCTTCCAGACAAAGGTGAGCGAGTAGGGACCATCCTAGATGGCGGGGTCCAAAAGGCTAAATAAAGGCTAGAGGCCTTCCGCAAGGAAATAGATAACACTGAGATGCTCATGCTCAAGGCTTCCTCTACAAATATTGATAGCACCATCAAAGAAATCAAGCTCGTGATCCAGGGCTTTGAAGACTTCAAGGTAGAACTACAGTAGAGCGTGTGAACATAGGATTGCATTAAGGGGAAATTAGTAATATGTTAGTGAATAAAACAAATCAATCAAAAACACACTAAACTAATACCCTAAGCCTATCTCAAAGGAGGAGCTTAGTTAACAAAACAAAAATGGAAAACATAACTAAAACATGAAAGAAAAACCTTCCTTCGCCTTCCTTAGATGCTCCAAAATGCTTGTTGTAGTGGCTTGCTCGGTTTGTACTCATGAAGTCCGCATCAATGAAGTGTGGCTTCCTCCATCTCTCCTTAGCACCTTGTTTGGCTTAGACTTGGCTTGGCTTGTCTCAACATTTGGGCGTAATAACACTAAAATGCAATGATTTTGAATGCATTTGGGAATTATAATTTTGGCATAAAAGAGCTTAAAATTCAATAGGCAAGGCCTCCTATTTATAGATTTTTGAAATGGTTTAGAATCAATCTAAACCGTTCATCTCAAGATGAAGATGTGTGGCTAAGGATTAATTCAATTATGTAATTAAAATTCATAAATAGGCTCATCAATATTTGGGATAGAAGGGCATGAACTAGGCATGGAGGGTCTTAATGAGGTATGGGAGGCATTAATTCAAATATTTGTGGCATTTTATGGCTTGTGGATGCCACCCCATAGGATGATGTCATTTGATGATGCAGTTAAGGGAGGGGCACAATATGCCAATAAAGCCTAATTTGGGCCAATAATAAGCAAAATCACCCTAGAATAATGGATGTTTATGACTAATAAATGCCCTAGGACCATAACTAGGTGTCTACACTAGCACACGGCTTAAGAAGCATAAAATAAGAGAGAAAATTCTGGGAGGGTTAAGAATAAGAGGAGTGGGGATCTTTAAGAGTAGAGAATGGGATTGATGTCTAATGTAATCAATGGATATCTATAGGGAGGTGACTATTATAAAATCATTAATTGAAGAATTACCAATTCATTGAATTTTTTTTTGTGATCTTAAACATGGGTTTCAGAAGGCCCATGGCCATACCACCACCACTGCCAATCGTCAGTTTGAAACGGTCGTGACCACCATCAGTGATGTAACCCACAACTTCCCACATCACCAAGGAAGTATGGAGTGACAACTAGTGATCTAAGGCCTAGGCAGAAACTTAGTGGACAACATACTTAAACAAATTTAAGAGGGTTATGAACAAAAGCAAATTTACAAATGACAGAGGATATGAAGGTGCAATGTGTTAAATAACAAGGAAAATAAGAAATATGATGATAACCAATGTAGAATGCAATGTGTTAAATAACAAGGAAAGTAAAAAATATGATGACAACCAATGTAGAACTATAGTAGTAAAGTTATAGTATGTCAAATCTTGTACAATATATGAGAGACCGGATGTAAGGTGTCTATGTACTCCATAACTTACGAATCTTCTTGCAATTAACTAAAAATAATAGAAGTGTACATTAATTTATAATGGAAGGAGATGAAGTGTCAGTTCAACTGTTATGAGAGTTGTTAACAACCGCTTCATAACCTATGAATTTTGTGACATCACTATCATTACTGACAAGTTGTGATCTATATTGTTGAAACTGCAATAGTTGTGCGATAACACAAAAATGGATTTTGGTCTTCCGGATTAGCACATAGGTGTGGAACTCAATGTTGATGCTACTAATGTTAGTGCAAGGCTTGAGATGAAACAGTGGTAGACTGCATTAAGATATAGTGACCTGAATCCTTTTGGAACAATTGCATCTCCTTGAAGAGAAATGGTCCACATTGCATGCAATTATAGTAAAATATATGTAAACAAATTGGCAAACTGCACTTTTATAAACCACTTTCTTTGAAAAAACACTTAACCTATTTTGATAATATGGAAGAGAGGGATCTCTTGTTGACGTGTTTGTTTGACTCAGTCATCAATGACTTGGTCTGATTCTGCTAAGATGTTGCAATCTAGATTGATTTATGTATGTTGAAGAGTCTTTGTAGTATTTGAAGTATCCAACAGAGGAGGAATGTAATGGCGCTAGAGTATGCAATGAACACTAGATGCAACCCAAGGTAAGAAGGAATATTGAGCTTGAAAGTGTTATGTCCTACTTGTTGCTAATGATATAGGGTCCATACTAAAGTAGACGAGCTTGTGGTAAGATCATTTCAGTATTTCCTTTTGCAAATGTACCCTGACTCAATCACCAACCTAGAAGGTGTGTAATGTCTTATGCTTGTCATAGTGATACTTGTACTTGACATTACCCTGTTTGAGAATGGTTTTTACTTGTTTTTGAATGTGTTGAATCTTCTCAATGAAATTAAAAAACTTTATCAATTTCTTTTTGAAGTGGAGTTGTTATTGATAGTGTAATATGATAAGATATGTCAATGGGTGCTAGACATTGGAAACCCAAATAGCCTTGAAAAGTGTTGTGTGTGGTAGAGCTATGCAAAGCTCTGTTGTAGTTGTGTTGAATGAAACACAGGGTTTCATCCCAAGTGCATTGTTTCTTTGAATTGTACGCTCTCATATGATGCATTATCATCCTCTTAACCACTTCCATTTGTCTATCAATCTGTGGACGAAATGCAATAGACTTGTTCAACTTTGTATCTAGCGGAGACCAAAGTATTTCCCAGAAATTACTCGAACCTTGTATCCCTATCAAATAAGATGGTTTCTAAGATTTCAAAATGGATCCAAACATTTTGAAATTACAATTGAGTTATTTTCAGAGTTGATATTACTTTCTTACAAGGTATTAGAATTGTCCTCTTTGAGAATCTATCTACTACTACATAAAACGTAATAATACCATGCTTGGTAGTAATGTACCTTAAAATAAAATCTATGGAAATAAATTCCTACAATTTTGTTGGAACTGTAAAGGTGTGTACAAACCTTGTTTCTTGTCATCCGGCTTGAAAATTGCACATACAACACAAGATTTAATATATTTGGATACAACAAACCTAAAATGTGGCTAGAAGAAGTACTTCAACACTGTAAGAGCCTTTGAAAATCCAAAATGTCTTATAACTTCTATAGAATGAGCCTCCCATATTAATTTTTGTCTCCATCTCATGTGGAATGCATAAGTGCCCAAAGTAATATAAGAGTCCATCTTGCAACTAGAAATCTGGAATTGAATTACCGTCAAGTGAATTTTGATAGATCTCTACAAAATCCATGTCAAATGGATACAATTCTAACCATGTGTTGATTTCATGTCCACGTGGATTAATTACATAAAGGAGAACTTGAACTGGCGAATGGCTCAGACAAACTGCTCCTGGATTGGTACTTCCCTTCTTATGTTTGGTATTCAGATGGAACTACTTCCCTTCTTTTGGCCATGTCACCACCTCATTATTGAGGTTGACAGCTGCTATGCTATAAAGAGGTAATAGTCTGGTACAACAGTTTCCCGTAATTAAAATCCGTCATGATAGAATGGAGGAATGTAGAACATCTAGTTGCTTAGTCTACACTGGCATTTTCTCTACCACCCGTATAGTACGGAAATCTGTTATAGCAATTTCCAATAAATGATGAGCATTCAAATTCATTTCTTGCACTACATTAAAATTTGCAAATGAAATAAATCGCTAGACCACAGTGGCTACGCATATCAACAGACTTTCAACATTCTACAATGATGCGTCCAACAGCTAGATCTCAGTGGCTACACATATCAGCAGGCTTTCACATTCTACAATATTGTGTCCAACAGCTAGACCACAGTTGCTACGTATATCAACAGAAAGCATTTAAATGAACACTGTCAAGATATGATGGTTTTACTAAACCATATACGCAAAGGTGGGCACTTCGGCTCGATGAAAAATTTTGATTTGGTAGAAAAAGAACCAAGAATTTTCACTTTTTCTGCACTATGAACATTTCTTTGGACCTTGGTCCATGAGGTTTTTATGAGCAAGATTTTCTATTTTTTTACACTTCAAACATTTATTTGACCCTTGGTCCATGAAGTTGTCGTGACTAAAATTTTCAACTTCATCTGCACTTCTAACATTTCTTTAAGTCATTACGAGCAAGATTTTTCACTTATTTTATACTTCAAGTATTATTATAAATTTATTTTTTATATAGCACCGTCTAAATTGCACTAAATTGCCATTTGCTAAAATGGCTCAACAAAAAAGGATTTTGCTCTATCCTAAGAAATATAATGAAATCCACTTCTCCTAAATTTCTTTTCCTAAATTTCTAACTTTTCTTTGGACCTGGTCCATGAAGTTATTATAAATTAATTTTTCACTAGTTAATTATATACATATATATATCATCTAATTAAAGCATCATCACTATTGCATTAAATTGCCATTTGCTATATATTCTATCTAATTAAAAGATCGTTATTATAGCATTAAATTGTCATTTGACTGCAAACTATCTAGACCTCTAAAATAACCAACACAACCCTATAGACATAGACATCTAGTACACAGGTCTATATAAAAATAGACATCTGAGCTCAAAAACTCATGGCGATTTTAGTACCATGTAATATGCTTCATATTGGAGAGAGAATAATTTGCGCCTTGAAAGTTCGAGCCTCTAAAATAGCACAGCAGCAGTCTTTCTTCGAATATGGTTTCAATATTCGAAATAAACAGCTTCAAAATACAGATAACTCAAATTTATGTGATTGCAACATCAAATAATTCATTTAGAAATAAGAAAATAAACACATAATGCCTTTACCATGACAACCCTTTCGAGTTATGTATTTGGCAAGGAGCAATGAAGGGCTCGAATGAGTGGGGTGCAAATCAGTGTTCTAATTTCCAGTGGAAAACTCTGGTGAGAACCACTGATTAAACCATTCTAGCAATGTTTGATGCTGCCAGTTGAATCATTATGTCTTGCAACTACAGGAGGAAAAATCTATGAAACCGTTTTGGTCAAAATATAACCATGTAACGTTATTAAAGTTTGACTAGCATAAGTAACAATAAAAGTGGATATCACTAGCCAAGGTACATATTGATGAAAGATGCCTTAAAGGGTACATAATACGGACCCCCAATAAATCACAAATTATCGGTCGACAAATGTTAAATGTTGATCAAAATTGTGGGTGGCAAATGCCACAGCCAAACATCTCGCACACTAACAATTTAGAGTATCAATTGCATGTAGCTCTTCCATATTTCCGACTATTTTTATCCCCCGTTACTGTAGCCTTCTATCATAATTCATCAGCTCTTCCATATTTCTGAGTATTTTTCTTCTCATTACCGTTAGGTCTTCTATCATAATTCATCAAAAGGTTCATCGTCATATTTTGGTTGACCATTTGCCTCCGGTGATTGTCGTGCAGAGTCATTAGGTTCGGGTATATGTTCTCCACCCTCTTCACCTTCTATCCTATTGCTGGAGCTGGATTTTGGCTCGTCTTGGCTGTCAGCCGTTGCAGAATCATTTGTTGCAGGTTTTTCAACCTTGGGTTTTGGCTTGGGTGTTTTGCTGATTTTAATCACCTACACCACACAGAGGAGTGAAGAACAGAGTTAAAAATTGCATTACCTGTTTCTACTGCATAACTCATCCATGAAATAAATTGCACAGCAATTACCTTGTTTTGAAGCTTTTCCACCTTCCTGTACACCTCCTCAGAAGTGAAGATTGGATCCATATATCCCACAGTTCTAACACAACCAACATTTTTTAGTTTAGATACTGCATAGATATATAAATATTTCTGTAAACTTATAATTGTACACGCTTTAAAGGATTTATGCAATCTTTGAAATTGTGATCCACCAAAGAAGCACAAAAGAACGAGGAAATTATGGCAAATGGACTTTTCATAAAAAGAAATTCCTTACGAAAACAACATGGAGGTATAAATGCATCAAAGTACAGACTTCTGGTTTGCCATGACACCCACGATACCATAGAGAAAGTAGCTGAAAACAATCCATAAAGACCAATACCATAAAGAATGCAAACAGCAAGGGGCATGACGACCAGTAACAGTTGTAGGACCCTTAGCGTTCATATATGGAATTGAAACTCAAGTTGAGCTGACATTGACTTTCCTTGGCTTGCCATAAGTGAAGAGTGATAAAAGTGCAAGTCAAACAGAATAAGTACAATCCAACCATTGCAACTCTTTATACTCATGACCCTAAGTATTCATATATATGGAATTGGAACTCAAGTTGTAAATTATAGAGGTGTTGGCAGATTCACCACAAAGAAACATTCTATTTTATTATCATAACCTGTAATATATCCATGATGTATATTCTATGAATTTGTGGATATTCTTACGGTAAGAACATGCATGTGACCCCTATTTAGCTTTTACAATAAGCATTTACTCTAGACAAAAAATTTGCAATGGCAAATGAGGACTAAATTCAACATCAGTTAGACACTTAGGATACACGATCTAACTTATGAAGAAAAGTTTAGAACAAGAATTTTTTATGCAATTCAAGGGTAGTTAAGGCGATGGTGCACAATTCCCGTTAAATGGTCAATGGTAAATAAGAAGGATAAGATAAGCAAAAAAGAGGCAGTTTGGTCTCCCCCACAACCTGGTTGGTTTAAACTGAACTTTGATGGAGCTTGTAGAGGATATCCAAGGGCATTTGCGGCCGGTTGTGTAAGAAAGGACTGTAGTGGTTCTCTTATTGGAGCAATGTCATTGAAGCTTCCGGATGGAACAAATAATGAAGCCAAGGCCCAGGGTCTGGCAGCACATATGGAGATGGCTTTGGAATACGGGATCTCCTTTTCGGAAATTGAAGGAGATTCGCAAGTAGTTATCCAAGCTCTGGGAGCTCAGAGGACTAAATCATGGACTCTTGATAATATTTTGGTTGTAATCTGGGCAAAACTGAACCAGTTTGAGGACTGGATTTGTTCCCATTGCTTTTGGGAAAGCAATGAAGTAGCAGATTTCCTTGCTAATATAGGTATTGATCAAAACATGGATGAGAGAGTGGATAATGTTAGAACAAGCTGGGAAGATTGCAGGGGGCTGGACCAAATTGATTTGTAGTAATCTATATTTTGCTAGGTTGTCATTTTATTTTTTAAATAAAATTATAATTATCAAAATTATTTAATCTTTTTGGTAGAAGGTGATATTTTTTTTGATATTATAAAGCATATGTTTATGTGGGCTTTATTATGGTTGGTTATGGCGGCGGGAACCTTTTCGGCTTTTGAGGTGGCGGCCGAGCTTTGAATGTTTCATTATTGCCTCAATTGATATCATTCGTGGGAATTTATCGCTTTTGATTGATTTTTGTGCTAAATGATAGGGCACAGGGTTTTCTTTGATATGGGTGTGGTAGCTGGTTTTGGGGCCTTATTGCATTGAGTTGTCAAGATGGATCAGATTTGCGTGGAATCTACTAGATGGCCTTTGATCTTCGGCAAAACTAAAAACAAGGGAGATGGGCTTCTCGGGTGTTATCCCCAGAACGTGTCTCTTTAACGTATTTTAGATTCCCATGCTGGAAGTTGCAAAGGCCATAGCCAAAGTCTTAGGGGTGGAGCTATTGGCAGCAAGCAAACGGGTGCGCGTGAATTCCGACTTGGCGTCTTTGTTTGCGAGCAATCTCTGCATGGTTATGGTGGATAAAGAGCAGATTATATCGCTGGTCGACTTCTTTGTTTACCCTGAATATAGAGTGGGGTTAATGACAGAGATTGATACTCTTCCTCTGGGTCCATTTCCAACCCTTCCTTTTTCTAGTAATGATAATATGGGTTTCATTCCTTTGTCCTCCTTTCATGTTTTGAAAACAAGGGTTTTGGGTTTAGTGCATTTTACGCAGCAAATTGATGAGATGTGCACAGGGGAGCAGAAGAATGAAGAGAATAGAGGCATTGTCATGCCTGAAATTTAGGATCTGTTGAAGTCAATTCCGCAAATGGAGGAGTGGCAAGGGCAGAGGAGGCCAGAACGTGTGCAATCCATTAAATGGCTCGCCAAAGGAGTCGCTAAGGGTGTTTTCAAGGCACCATCATGGTGGAAAGGGAAAGTTAAGCTTCTGAAGGATCCTGGAAGCAATCAAAGGAGATTGGATTTTACGCAATCGCTAGAGGCAGTTGGCTCTTTGACAGGGAAGGAGGTGGTGGCGGTAGGCGCCGTTTCAGAAGTGAAAGATCAGGGGCTGCATGTTGCTAATTTTAAGAAGACAGTAAAATTTCTAGCTTCGGGTGAATTTCTGCAAAGCGATGGTAAGATGGTTGAGTTGATCATTTTGGAATAAGTCTAGTGTTATGGGTTTTTTTTTAGTGAAAGCTTGGCAGTTGTTTGCCGACTGTCGTCGTTTTGGTCATTGTGCGGTATCAAGGTTGGAGTTTTTCAAAACTTTTGATAGTTTTTGTTCAGTTTGTATGGTTAAAATGCCTTAACAATTCTGACTGTTAAGCCAGCCCAGTAATGTTTTTTTAGTTTTCATATGTTTTGTGGGTCAAGGACCCATAATCCCTAGCATCAATCTAAAAAATTTAAAAAAAAGGCGATGGTGCACAATATGTATGAAGTATGCACCCAAAGCATATCTGTTCAGAAACCATCTAAACACATTAATTAGCAAAAATTGAAAAAATGCTTATTAAATAAGCCAAAAGTAAATTTAGCATCGACTAGAGATGATGATTCAATGCAAAGTATTGAAAAAGTTAACTATCAGAACATTTAATGGTTACGAAAATGAGACATTTTCATCCTGTTATTTTTCCATCAAAACAATGGATTTCTTTCCTTGATCTTCAAAGAGAAGACACCCCCATTCACTGCTGTGAAGTGCACTGATATTTGGTGGCATATAAGTTGAATTTTGATCCTAAGAACCATCAGTGGACTTGCAACTCATGTATGCTTTGCTCTTAAAATAATATTATATCTAATAAAAATTGTCGCAATGATTTTAGTTTGCGCGTTAATTGTATTATACATGACTATCTATTGCACTGTAAAGAAACCACACTCAACGAATACTATATTAGTCACCACAATCATTTCATCCAAGTACACATCCATAACTATATGCAAGCATGACATAATGAACTTCTGTATGGTGGAAGAAAAATGAGAAACAGTTAAACCAAATTTTGAAAAAGCTACCAACCATTAATAACAAGAACAGTCGAGAACCTTACTTGGCCTGTTTAGCTTCGTTTTCCTCCAACCACTTCTTTATTTTGTCAGCTTCATCCAAAACCTGATGGAATCTCTCAGTTGATGAGTGTTCCATACTTATCATACAACAGAAGTTTTAAAAAGAAAGTTCATCTCCAGGCACAT
Source organism: Torreya grandis (assembly GCA_037957365.1). Taxonomy (NCBI): domain Eukaryota; kingdom Viridiplantae; phylum Streptophyta; class Pinopsida; order Cupressales; family Taxaceae; genus Torreya; species Torreya grandis. Next base: position 1,060,216 of record JARHVA010003605.1, on the reverse strand, counting down.
TTTTTAGAAAACATAACATAGAATATTATAAAACAATGTATTCTAATCCACATGAGCAGTTATGCCTACCTCATCCCTCAAAGATTGGTCGATCCAAGGTTTTTTCTTCTCCCATTCATCCAATGTCTACAAATTTTATAAATAATGAATGTGTCAGTGCATGTTGCAGTCTAATTATCTGTAGGATACATGGCAGCATATCCTTCAACAACACAAATCTATAAATCTTAACTTGAATGTGTTCATAACATTTACTTCTATTTTTTATGTAATCTGACTACACGTCTATCAAAGGAAACAAAGAATGGGTTCACCTCATATTGATGCCGGAAAAACTCTCACTACTGAAAGCATACTCTAGCCAACAAGAAAAAATGATATGGTGCATTATGTCCACAAAGTAGACACCGTGACTGATTTGACCCACAGGAAAAAGAAAGGGGAATTCACGTATTATAAGTTAAAGAAATATGCGCCACACTAACACCTCTAGATGTATATATACTCTATATTGAGTTCTTTACGAAACGATCCCCATCTGTAATTTGTAAGGCTTAGGGCACTGATAACTCATCCACTCCTAGTATTATTATAATGCATTTTTTGACAGTACCTGTTACCAAAACTGCTTTTAATAGGAGGATGCAAACATCCATTTTTCTGGCACTGCTTTACTTTGTCTTATGTACTTTGGCTTCTTGGATTCTCTTTCCTTGTTTCTATTGTAAACGGTTGTATCCTCTAGTCCCATTGACCTGCTTTTGGTCATCCGTGGACAATAATATAATTTCTTTCTTTTTGTCTTTTATGTGTAGCAATTATTTGTATGAATGATTACAAGATTTATTAGTAACAAACTTGTTCATGAGACACGCCCAAATTTACGGTTGTTAAACCAACTCGATTGTCTCCTCAAGAAACAAGCACACAATAGAATCGCCACAGAAATGTTTCCCACCAGATCCCAATGTTACACAGGGACGTGTCCCCTACATTATGGTGGTGTCCTGGATGTTTCAGGGATGGGGCAACCTGGAGGGGAAATCCCCAATTTTTTATTTTTTATTTTTTTTAATTTCTTGACACTTTTACTTTAAAACAGAACCCCCAAAAAAATAAGCTGTTATTTTTACAAAAACATTGAACCCTAATCCAGAAAGTATCTTCAAATTCATTAAATAATGTTTATACCCCTAAATTTCTTTTATGAAGTTAAAATATTTAAAAATTAATTTTTATATATCGTTTTGATAACTGTCCCCAAAATCTGGATTAAAAATTCCCTTCCCAGAGACCCTGTACCCTAGTCCCCAAGACTTCGGTAACTATGGATTTACCCAGTCAAGCTTTACATTCCTGTTCTAGGTTATCAGGGCATGGTACTGTACGTAGATTCACCAAAAAAAATATGGATCGGGAAAAACCATACAAAAGATAATGGAGAAACATTAAACATATAGACAGAATTAATTATAATATTTGATGTAAAATGCATAAAATAAACAAAAAATAACAAATCGCTACTGACAGATAATCCAAAATACCAAACAAGTCATGATAAATCAGAAAACATTAAAAAAAAATCGACAGAATTAACCGTAATATTAATGTAACATGCATAAAATAAAGAAAAAATAATAAAACAATACCGATTGATAATCCAAAATACGAAACAAGTCATGACATATAATTTATCACATAGGTTTATATTATCAAATGTTGATAGTTACAACCCTAAGCATGTAGGAAGAGCGAGTGAAATAGACTTAAAATGAGTCGGTAGCAGAGTCAGGTGTCTAGTTTTTAACTGTTTTTTAGTGTCTTTATTTTATTTTATTTCTTTGTTTTATTTTACTTTTTTGTTAAGACTTTGTTTAGAAAGTTGAGTACGTCCAAGGCGGTTCCTGGGATATTAGGAGGAATCCGGGACACACCCAAGAAGTATATGTGCCAGTACCAGTACCATAATAGTTGTCATGCAAGTACAGGGGCCTCGTGGACCACTACCCACTAACACAGCTCCTGCTAATGTAGATAATTAAAAAAAAAATTGTACCACTATACTAAGACTCGAAAGGGGATATCATAAAATAACTGAGGTGCCTAGATTGTGGGAACTCATCTTTGAACATTGCATTGCCTGATTTCACAAAATGAAAATGTTTAATGCATAGTTGGCATACCCTGTTGGGGCGAGTACTCATCAAGGGCCCAAAATGGGTAGCGGCAATAACCAGCAGAGGCAAAAAATAATTGAAATCTGCCCGAAGCAGACAGTATATATATAAAATAAATATAAACTAGACATCCCTATCTAAATGTAAACTTATACTTTAAGTTATATTTTATTTATATAAATAAAGTTATTCGCCGGTTACCAGACAGTATATAAATAAAAACATTTAAGTATAAGAAAGGATGTCTAGTTTCATATACTTCAAGTTATATTTTATTTATATACTTTCAGGATGTTTGAGAGTGGTTTCAGACCTCTAGGAGCTATAATGCAAATTCTAGGTTTTCGAGGATCCTATCATATTTCAGACTTAGTCAGCTTTCGGGGTTTCAGACTTAGCCATATTTCAATGTTTCAAACTTTCAAGGAGACATCGTAGGAGGAAAAAAGGCTGCATGAAGGGATGTAGGTATGATAGAATAGTATGCGAACATCTCTCGCAAAGTGCCACAAGTCGATCCCACCCCATTCCATGTGCATAGATTACTAGACTTTCTCAGTCTCCCTTAGTTTTCTAGAGAGCAGGGAAGAGAAAAATATATATTTTTGTAATTTGTACTTGTAGATTCTTGTATAAGTATCATTGTATCAGTTTTAATCTATGCATAGGGAATGGGGTGGGGTCGACTTGTGGCATTTTGTGAGAGATGTTCTCATACTATTCTATCATACCTACATCCCTTCATGCAGCCTTTATTCCTCCTACGATGTCTCCTTGAAATTTTGAAACACTGAAATATGGCTAAGTCTGAAACCCTGAAACCCCGAAAGCTGACTAAGTCTGAAATATGATAGGATCCTCCAAAACCTAGAATTTGCATTATAGCTCCTAGAGGTCTGAAACCACTCTCAAACAACCTGAAAGTATATAAATAAAATATAACTTGAAGTATATGAAACTAGACATCCTTTCTTATACTTTAATGTTTTTATTTATATACTAACCGGCGAATAACCGGAGAGTACTCGCAGTTTAAAAAAAAATTGCAGTTTTTCTAGTTCTGGTGGTTTTGAGTTACGAGTATTTGCCTAATGAAATTCCTGGAGAGTAATCGACCAACCAGCGGTTTCTCGCCGGTTATTCCATCTATGAAATTTACAACTTTAATGCAGTATATTTGGCTTCACTTAAATGAAAATCAGAAGCAATGTGTATTTATAAACAATAAAATAATCAACAATGCTCCCTATTCTACATGATAGTGTCTGTCATATCTATCCCCACAAGCTTGGCCCTACAATTTTCTTGGACTTGTCTCCTTAGAGAAAAACTCTCAAGTTTCAAGAAATAATAACATTAATTTACTCTCGAGTTACATAAAATAAACTTTGAATTTAATTAAAATATGCATCCAAAAATTTAAGATGGGGCATGAAGGGAGCGACAATCCTATACTTATCTATTTAGATCCTCATTTTACACTTGTATCACAGAAATAATGGCGGAAAAAAGATCCATGTTACTACCTTGTACAATCCTTTAAGATATTGCCGAAAATAGTCACTAGCTACAGGTCGAGCACTCTGTTCAGCCAATCTGTAAAAACATGTTTTGTCAGCCTAATTTCGATTTTGATACTAATAAGGACATTTACAAACTAATTCAAGACCCAGTACTAATTCAAATTACTAATGAGTGCATAAATTAACCTGAAGAATACAGGATCCCCAATTAATTTTAGTGAGTCAAGGTGTTCCTGGAATTCAGTTGCAGAAGCATCTTCACCATCAGTGTACAACCATTCTTGAGCCTGTAAAAGGAAAGAGGTTCGTAAGTATGCCCATATTAAAAGCATTAAAAAAGGAAGATGTCTTGTATTCAAGATTGAGCTCCTCCATTGATAATCCTATGTAACAGAACTTGCCTCATCAAGCTTGATCTTGAATGAATTACGCTGCTCTTCAGTTGAAACTTTCTCAATGTCCTCAGATGAATCCAACTGTTACACAAAAATATTTTAGGATGTAGTTTCAATGCAAATAAACATAGCTTAAGGCATAACCCTAAAAAGTATACATAGAAGCAAATCACAAAATCCTACATTCCATCAAGACACCATGCAAGATGGAAATCAATGATCTTATCAATATTTTGTTAGATGGTCATGCAGATGGTATGACAGTCGAAACATCCTACATCAATGGCAAGATGATCTAATAATAAGAAAAAAGAATTATTTATGAATATGAACCATCAAAAAAAATGTCAAATGAAAAATAAAACGAATGTCATGGATATAAACCGTCACAATTGACCTAAAACATAGCACAAGAGCAGCAATAGAATATTGGAATTCAACAAGTTAAAATACACAGGATAAAATACTCAAACAGGAAAGACCCTAATCAAATCTTCCACAAAGTGCGACTCAAAAGTGTTATCTGAGTTAAAATTTAAAACCATTAACTGTCAAAGAAATCAATCTAGCATATAATCTATGCTACAAGGCTCAATTTCTTGCCAGTATGAAAAGTTCACAAGAAAGTTCAAAAGCTATCAAAACGTATTATTCCAAATAAGTAATTTAAATTGGGCATGTGCAAAAATGTTGAATGTTTTATTAAAGTCAACATTCCTTGTCACGGACTATCTTCCACATCTTCCAGAACATACCTTTTCTTTGGTTGAATAGATGTATTCCTCCAGTGTGTTTTTAAGCTCAGCTGTCCTTTTACGCTCTGCATCTTGTTGATTCAGATCAGCAAGCCTTACACCAGCTTCTGTGAATGATTCTCTAGAAAGGGGCCTTCCAGGCCCATCTGTAACATCTATTACCTGCATTTGGAAACTCAATCTACTCAAAATCTGTTCAAAAACCAATATCTAAGGAACTAGAATAAATGATAGCACAGTATGCTAGTTACTATTTGAAGACACCAGAGCTTAACAAAACTGGATCTCCAGGTCACTGACCTTAAGAGGAACCCTGAAGGTTCGTTTCCTCAATTTCTTTTCAGTAGCAGGCTTTTCATCTTCAGTTGTCTTTTCTGGATTTGTACTTACAGTATTATTCTCAATTCCCTCGCCACTTAAGTCAGCTTCTACCTTTTCACTGGAGCTACCTGGACTTGAACTCGATTCAGTTGATGCATTTGATGAAATTGATGTCAAATTTTCCACTGCTAAATTTTTCACAGGAACTTCAATCCATTCTAAGACTTCAATGACAGTCTCAGCACGATCAAATGACACCAAACCACTTCTGCTCAGGGAGAAGTGTAAGTTTGTCTTTATTGGGGAAGAGAGGTTACGAGATGCATATCTGGCAAGATTTTACCATCAGTTGGTACAATAAAAACCTTTACTTGTCTCAATGCATATATAGTCCAAGATACATGCATGAAAAAGACATAAATTTCGACATAGACTATGAAATGGAAACATCATGTCAAACACTTCCTTCTTACTTTGCATGGGTGTCAGTTAAACCTGAAACTTGGTATGCTGCTATTTTTCTAGAAGAAACACCTGGAGGTAGTATATCAGATGGATCATAAAGAAGTGAAACTTCAAAGTCCCTGCTATAACTCACAGACTTGAATACCTGAAACATTGTAAAATTTCAACATATGTGAGCACTTGGAAGCAAGTACCAGAACATTCAGCACCTGTAAATTAATGTAAAAAAAAAACAAATGGAAAATACCATAAACCCACACCCACAACTGGCATGCTTACCTTACTAGGAAGTTTCTTCAACCGTGGGATAAGTAATTGATTATTATTCTCCTCATTATCAATACTAAATTCCAGTACAATGCCATATGTTGCACCATCAATCATTCCTAGTTTACGCATTAGTTTGATTCCATCACTCAAATTTGCAGCATGAAGTGCTGCTCCAAGTACAACAGCTTCATCAGCGTCAAGATGCTTATCTAAATTTTTTCTGCCAAGGAAATCTTGTAACATAACCTGGAAAAGAGGCAATAGGGATTTGAGTATTTTGCATTTACACTCTTCTCCCATAAAATACACTATATAAAACTTCTTACAGATAAAAAAGTGGCATTTAGTATTTCCCTCAGTCAAAGCCTAATTTTAAATTTATTAAAAAAAAAAATTACACTACAGCATAAATGCAGACTTTGAAAAGTATCCTGTCTATCGGCTGCAGTCAGCTGCTGAGAGATGTACAACTGAACTACAAGAAGTTACAAAATTAATATTAAATTGTAAAAATCAGTGTTCAATCTAGTATTTTTCATTATCAAAAAACTGCTTAGAATTTGCAATAAAAATTAGATCCACTTTGCCAGACATCCTAAAAGCTTAAACAAAAAAACAACGTGCCATGCATCAGCACATCAGAATACCAAGAACAATAGTGCTTTGAAACCATGATGCTGCATCCAAGTGAACTTATCCTGCATTTCTGCCTGGAAAAGCACCAAACTGCTGATAGATATCATTAGAAAATTAAATGAACAAACACAATGGGCAGTCTTCTGGTCTGAAGTTCCAGGCTGACAAGTCAAGATTTAGAAAGACAATTTTATCCTGCTTAAATAAAATGGCAGTAATATGCTTTAGAATGCGGTAGTCCATATCCTTGATATCTTAAGAGAGTGCCATAAATGAAAGCTGATAGTTCTGCCATATAACTGGTCATATTCCCAATACTAATAGCATAAATCATTACCATGGCACATTTTTTACTTCACCACTCCTACCCGAATAGGTTAGCATGATAAAAATTTAGCTGCAGGTATGGTTGCATCGGCAACTTCAGGATGGATTAACAACCAAAATTGATACAATGAACAAAATCGTAAATCCCCAACTTTGGTGGAGCATTAATACCCTGGAAACCTGAACCTGTGAATTTCGGCAAGACACATGAACAATGATGGCTTGTTCTAGGTTGATCAGGAACTTGCACAAAATGTCAGAATTCTGCGGCTTCACAACTGAAAGTTCTTCAATTTGTGTCTTTCCAAATTGTCCACAAGGTGAAAAATAGAGACATGTCCCTTAAATGTTGGGTAGCCTTGATTATAATTGAAAAGAAATTTCAGTTGAGATTCTAAGGTAATCGTAGAAATGGAGAAATTCTTTGAGGCAAAAGTATGGTGTTTCAATCCAAAGCAAACTCGAATATTTTCATGTCTGCATAGACTGAAATTCATATGCAGGTTGATGATGATAATCTAGTACCTTTTTTATTTTTGGTTTGTAGAACCTGAACCAAGACTAATAGAAACTTCAGAGGTGCAAGGCCCATCAGTAGATTCAGAGGAAAGTCAGCAGGAAGGATGGCTAATAAAGTTGAAGATGGGAAGTGGTATCTCTATAACGATGAAGATGGCAGGGAAGAGCATCCTCACAAGGATGAGGATCAAAACAATCTTGAGCCTATAGATCAGCTGACTTAGTAACATTACTTGATCCACTCTTCCAAGGAAACTTCCCCTAATTGCAGATTTTTGTGTAAATCAGAATCTTAACTCTCCTGTCTGTGATGCAACTAATAATACTGTTGATCTGCTCCTTTCGTCAGTGATCCATTTCACAGTATTTAATCTGTCCAGGGTTCATATGATGATGTTTAATTCTACAACTGACAATGCAGATGTGACGTCTCATTGTTCTCCCAAGATGAAGGTCCTGATACTGCTGTTGTTCAAGAAGTTGCAGCTAATTCTAAAGCTGATATATCAATGCGAAAGTAGTCAAAGTAGTGCTTTCTGCCTCCTTTATTGATCTGGCTTAGCAGCTCCAATTTATTCAAGACTTCATACATTTTGTTACATGCCTTCTGACAAACTTGATAATAAGATGATAGTTTACAGATTTAGACTTCACCCTTTCAAACGGATAATTGTGTATTAATTTCCACAATATAAATAAAAGTTAGCACCAGTTGATACTTCTAGGGTAAAAGTTAGCACCAGTTGATCCTTCTAGGGTGATTATATCTCTACGATTCTATTGTTTGAAAGAGAGTGCAAAACCTCTTTATGCATATTTGATAAGAATCACTCTCTGTTGTAAATATTTTTATCTTTGTAATTAGTTTTTTGCTATTTGCATGAAGCGCACACCCCAATCCATGCACATCCATTTAACCAACACTAATGAAGAGTGTAAAGCAATCAGTTTTTGCTGGTGATCTCCTTTGTCTCTGTTTATTGTCTACATTACCGGATATGCCCCAGGTGGCCCAGAAACGTCAGGAAAATGCTCCCGGATACGGGAGCACAGGGGAAACGCAGGGGGAATGCCCAGGGAGCGTCCATGGGCCTGCAGAAACATCCGGATACGTCCGGGGACGTATCCAGGCGTTTCCACAGGCCCAGGAACACTTCCTGCCCAATTTTTTATTTTTCAATTTCGCTTAATAAAAAGTCAAACATGGACTTCAAAAAACATAATAAAGTATGAAAACCTCTCTGCAGTTTCAAAGGATGGCTGTGTTTTCAAAACGTGAGCCTCAGTCAATTCATCTGTATCTTCTTTATTAGGGCTGTATACAACAGCTATGAAGGTTGCCACAGCAAGTCAGCAAGTCTTCCAGTTATTGGATTGTGTTTCAGCCTTGCCAAAATAAAGAAAATAAATCTGTAACATGATCAAGATGAGGGGGAGGTTGAAATCAATAATGTCTTTTTTTGCTTATCCTTTATGTCCCAAAAATATGGTTCTCCGGGACTCTTTTTGTGCAGTACATATGGTAAGATCATTTGCACAAGTATAATACAAAAGCTCAACTCGTGAATAAGCTCAAAGAAGAGAACAAGGCATAGTCTTAAGTTGATTTAACACCAGGTCATCTCATTGTAATCTAAGTTTGACAATTGAATATTATGATATTTACCATTAAATTATTAGTATGTTTTGTGGTTATTTAACTTATTATGTTTCCTCCATGCATATTATGTGGTTAATTTTGCTTATATGGCTATATATTTTATATTCTTAATTTTTTATATATATTTTTGTACAGCCATATCCAAAATGTATCCAAGCCCCCAAAAAAATCCATGTATCCGATTCTCGTACCCGTATCTGTATTGGTAACGTAGTTTATCGTTATCATGTTTTCCTCCTCCGTTAAATCATTGCACGTTTTGAGAATGACATATCATTTTCTATCAAAACCAAACTCAGGACTGCACTCAATGGCCCCATAGTCACACTGTCGTTGGGTCCCTTCCATCGCCCAATGGCCTGAACTTTATGTCTCCTTCAAGACTTCCTTCAGATTCTGATCCATTAGTACAGAAAAGATACTGGCTATGAAATAAGTTCAAGTTCTTGCTCATTTTTTGTCATGCATTTGCAGAGATTTTGTGAGATAAGTTTGTGGCCTGCATTGTTGGGTTCTAATTTTGTAGATTTTCTGCTCCCAAATTGTACACCAGCCTACTTTCCCTCTTCTAGTTCACAATTCATTGACCATTCATCTGATTGTTGATTTCTTTTTGAGGGTTTACGGTTACTTCACCGTGGACAGCTCCATTCCCAAATTCTGACCCTTCTAATATATGTGTGCAGCTTGCAGACTGCCCACACTGTCACTAAACAATTTCAGTTGCAAGTTTTTGTTGTGCAAGCAAGCTTCTTGCTGCTTTTCCTGAGCATGCAATTTTTCCAAATGATTTTTCTTGTGCATATACACAAGATCTTCCCTAATTGTTAACTGCTGTATTCTCGAGTCCCATTGACCTAATTTTGGTCACCTGTGGACATTAAAAAAAATTCTTTATTTCTTTCTTTTTCTTATGCATGCAAGCCTTTTTGTTCAGTGTCTTGCATTAGGTGATAATTTTTCAGCACTTCTATTCCATTTTACACAGAAAAAAATATAGATAATCTAGGCAGTCCACTTTTCCTCTTCCAGTTACAACTCAGTGGCCATTCATCCGGCCGTGTATTTCTTTTTGCGGGTTTATTGTTCCTTGACCATGGACAGCTCCCTTCTCAAATTCTGGCTCTTTCAAAATCTGTGTGCAGCTCTTTGCAGACTGCCTGCATTGTCACTAAGCAATTGTAGTTGCAAGCTTTTGTTTTCCATGCAAATTTTTTGCGACTTTCCCTGTGCATGAAAGTTTTCCCTGTTTTTCCGATGCTTGCAATCTTTTTTTTCGAGGAATGCAATCTTTCCCCTGGTTTTCCAATTCACGAAAGCTTTTTCATATGCAATCAAACCTTATGTGTGGTGTTTTGCATCACTTGAAATTTTTTGGAACTTTTATTTTATTTTACACAGAAAACCCATGGATAGTCTAGGTAGCTCCCCATGCACTATTCAAAACCCCAACTCAACCTAGCCTCTTGCACAAGAACTACATGAATGACAGCAACCAAAAGGCGAGTTTCAACCCAAACCCCATGGTGCAACAGAAAACCAACTCTATTGCTTTTGAGATCCCAATTGACAACCGTGCTTTCAAGTTAAACGCCAAGATATTCATTCCTATTTTGATGGCAAAACCAATGGGGACAAAACAAATATTTGGACAAATTTAAGGGAATTTTCTGAGCAAACAGTCTCGGGAATTTTCTGAGCAAATGGTTGAGGAAATTTTCAGCTCAAGGATATTTTCAGCTCAAAGACAGGAAACTCAGTTGTTAAAAACCAAATTCAAAAATCAAAACATTGATACCCAAAAACTAACAAGTTATTCTTACAAATTAGGAACTTGAAAAAATGCTGATAAAATGTTATCTAAAAAGGATGTAGAGTTAATCTGCATACAAAGTCATAACAAATCTCTTCTTAAATAAAACTAATGTTCGAAGCCTGAAAAGAAAATCTTATAAGAAAAAAAATCACTATCAATCACTAATGAAATTTCAGCTTTCAATTAATTATGTTTAAATAGCTACAACAGTCCAAGTTAATGTTCAAACATCTGTGCAAAAGAAAATCGAACTGAAACAAATTTATTAGAAAACACTTTTCATAATGGGAGAACTACAGCGCAAGTTGAAAAGATTGATCAACACACACAAACTATACCTAGAACTAAACCTTATCAACACCCTAACTACCGCAAGAATGTTCAATTTCTACACCGAAGTTCAAAGGATTTAAATCACAACTACCAAAAGTATACACAGAATTTGAGTCCATTGGTTCAAGTCGAAAAACATATGGTATACAATGTGTTTCTACTTTGGAAGCTCTTGTATGCTGTGTGTTTCGATTTGAAGCCTTTTTAACACTGGAGGGCATGTTATATACCTGACTAAGAGCTATTAGTTAACAAGGGTTGCTATGATGAGATGCAAACTATCACTCTATTTTGTGTTCTTTGGCTCATATCTATGTTATATCACCCCTATCCTTCATAATAACCCACCTAAAGCATATTCAATTTTATATTCTATCATGTATCCTCCTCAAGAGACAATAGGTCAAAGTTAGACATTCCACTCGTGTCTCACAAGTGTTCTGACACATTTGCCATTGAGACGTTCTAGGAACCAGTCGATCGTTACTTGGAGGCCATAACTAGTACAAGCGCATGGATGTCTTTGATGGCTTCAATAAAACCTACCAAGGTATAAAGTGTATAAACTGACTTCCTTTATTAGTCCTTTGCTCTCTAGTACACTCACGATTAGAGAAGTCGGTTCGTATAAATTTTTAAATCTTGATAACATCCAAGAAACTAAGGCAAATAATTCTCACAAATATCACCCCAAGCAATCAAATCTATAATTGAGGCTCTCCTTGCTCTGCTCTATTGCTTGCTCTATCTAACTTTCATTAACCATTTGAGCCTAAAATCAAGGGCTTCCAATATGCCATTAGCTCAATACGTAAGTAGGGAGGATATCTAGTGGCTTGTCATAAGCCAAGCTCAATTATAGCACCTACTCAAAGGATGATATGCCATGGTCCAAGTACCCAAGCATTAACGCCATTATCATCTTAAAAAGGAGATCATTCTACATATTAACCACCCACTGCAACAATTCTTGGAACAAACAGTCTGAGATTCATGAACATTGGCATTTAAGTGGGCATCTCACATTCAGCAATTTAATTAGTGATCAAGCATACCAAAAAGTGTCATCAACAAAGTGGTGAATCTTCTTTTTAGCTTTCCCCTCCTCAAGTTCTTAGATCCTTGGTTTACTTAGTGTTCAACCTATGATGAGTGGAAAACTATTTATTTCACAAATCTTATGATGAGTTATTTGTCACCAACAAAGTGATGGATCTTCTTCTTAACTTTCCCCTCCTCAAAAGCTTAGCAACTTTGGTTTACTTAGTACACAAACTATGATGAGTGGAACATATTTATTTCACAACTCCTTTGTTTGGAACAACTATTAGTGTTTTGTAGCAATTGTCGATCAGACACCTCTCCTTGACTACATTAGAGGGATGTTTCTATGCTTCTTGGTTGCCAATTGTGCCTGCCCACTTCTTTTATCTGCAAACTAAAAGCCAAATTTTGTTTGCTATTCACACTAATAAAGGAAATTTTGTTTGCTATTCACACTAATAAAGGAAATTTTGTTTGCTATTCGCCAAATTAGAGAATTCAGGTTCAAGAAAATGAGCAGTGGGCCAACATCCTACGTATCATTTATGAATAACTACAACCGGGCTACACGTCTCTATTAGTGCTTTGTAGCAATTGTCAATCAGACACCTCTCCTTGACTACATTTGAGGGACGTGTTTAAGCTTCTTGGTTGTCAATTGTGCCTGGCCACTTCCTTTTATCTGCAAACTACAAGCCGAATTTTGTTTGCTATTTATTCACAATGAAGTCAATGCTTTCTGCATCTATCATCAAGAAAACGAGCTGTGGGACAACAAAATATGTGTCATTTATGAATAACTACAACCGGGCTACACATGTCTCTACAAGGCATTCTCTGTTTGAAGTTTGTTATAGCTCACAGCCTTTAGATCCTATGAGATTCAAGTTGCTCTTCCATCTCCTTTCCATAATACATTCCCCAACAAAAGGAGCAAAACAAAGCTTCTTCCTTTGTGCAAAATTTGACCAATCTTCATGCCAATTATTTTAAGACATTCTCCCCAAATTCAAGGCACACAATGCCCATCATTGAATACCTTGTTCTTTTCAACTTGGTGATTGTGTTTAGCTTCGCTAATCACAGGCTTCCCAACAAACATCACACGTTGAAACCCATCAGATATCGTCCTTACACTACTCTCCAAGAAATCAGGCTCAATGATTTTCACTAAGACCTCCCAGCTCAATCTAGCATCCATGGTGCTGTCAATAAGAGCAAGCCCAGGTTATATAAGCTATCTCACTTGGAGGGGGAGGAAATTAATCCATCCAATTGTTTCCCAACGTTCTTCCTTTTCCACCACTAACTTCTTTTACGCATATCTACTTAAAAATATATCTGAAAGATTGCCTGAAGGTTGTGATTCAACGGTTGTTTTGGCAGGGAAAAAGTAAACAGGGGCCCCAATGCTCTTCCTTTTCTCTTGGTTGTTTGTGTGATTTCATCCTCAGTTTCTGTTGTGCATTCCAAGAGGAACATATCAGTATTCTAGCTTATCCATACGTATAAAACTAGTACCTCCTCAATCACCCAACCAATTAATGAGTTCTTAACAAAAGGCCAATTGGCTTGTCCTTTTTTATTATAATATCTGACATCACATTAAACATGGCATTGACTAACATTGACTGCTGAGAATTCAGTTTTAGCATTCATTTCTATCAAAACATCGCTCCAACTTATCTTACAGCCATTTATCTATAGTTTCTTTCAAATTTTGACTGTGACGGTAAGGACATGCCACTATCCCCCCCACACACATTGTATCTTACAAGTGAACTCACATGGCCTGCTAAAAACACCAAAACATAAAATAAAATGTTTCCCTAAGCAATCAACCTAAACTATTAAGTACTAACATTATAATATCATTTGCCTTCAAGGTTATATATGAAAAATGAAATATAAAACCACATTTCCAGGCGATCACTTTATTTGTTCATAAGGGTCAATGATTGCAATTTCAAGTCCTAGATTAAAATTTGATTTTTTATGTATGGTCAAATGCACTTACTGTGTCTTCATATGGCACGCATACAAAGGATGAAATACTGATTATTCTTTTCACAAATTTTAATGGGCATAGTTTTTAACCTGGAGCTTTGGCATGCGAGTTGCTCCACCTATCAGCTCCACAGCATAAAGATCCTCCACCTTCAAGCCAGAGTTCTTAATAACTTCTTTGAGAGGCAGAAGTGCCTCCTCCCAAAGATCTCCACAGAGCTCTTCAAATTTCTGCCGGCTTATGGTGCTCCTGAAAGACATTGTTACAAGATCGTTACAAAATGCACAAGTTTTTCCATGAATAACCACACAAAATTGCTCAACAGCAATACACAATGGCATGTATTTGTTTTATTTTCTTCAAATAGCATCCTTGAATTCATAAATGAACCATGGCCTTGAAGCTAAAGAAAAATAGTAGTAATATCGCCAACATACTTAATTGTGACAAACATCATTCGATAGTTGAGTAAGGCATTTAATTACTGAATTTGAAGACAGACAATGTTAATCACATATGGCATTAAGCAAACCAGAAGAGCAATACTTTGGTAAGCAAGATATGAAATTTGTTTAATATATAAAGCGTCAAAATTAAATGAAGCCAATGAGCAGAAGCTTAGACACAATGTTGACAGAATAGATATAGAAAAGAAGGCATAAACATTCTTGCTTTATGTGATCTCTTGAGTTATGGTTGATGTTAATTTTACCACATCAGATATAAGCTCTGAAATTCACACATTTCTACGGCTGCACTCAATCATTCTTAACTTAATTAAATCCAAGATTTACAAGACCTTCTGCTCTAATTTGACTCCAAGCTTATTGGTGTTCTTAGTAATGGTAGTCCAGCAATCAAAGTAAATTATCCTCTCCTAACATCCATATCAAATGATACTCCAGAGGTAGAGAACTTGCAACGCACCCCAATTCATGTAGCCTGGACCGAAAGTGTGGGGGATCTATTTGTCTCTCTATATTCGATAAAGCTTAAAAGTGTGTCTTTTTGAGACACAAAAGGTGTCGGGATAAGTTATGAAACAGGACACTCTCATTGAAGAACAGGCCACAGGAACTCGACAATCTAAAAGAAGCAGACAATACAAACAAGGTAGAGAAATTACTATTTTCTCAGATTTTATGGTTGTCCAAGAAGAACACAGGAGCAGCAGAAAGAGAACAAAGAGAACTGTGTGAAGTGCAGTGAGAGAGGAACTTCCTAGCAATGAAGCAGATTCCCTAAGTCTATTACCAGGTGCTCAAGTTTGCTCAAACAACAGGACTACAAACATGGGTGTCAACGAGATGATCCTTGCCTAGCAATTAATCTTATAAAAGATGATTCCAAGAATGCCCTGAAGAAAATCTTTATCCTAGTTGAAGCTAAAATGCTCCTCGGAGGCTTTAACAATTAGCCTTGAGACTATGGCAACAAATTAGAACAAAACAAAGTCAGTCTCCCTTTAAATGTTATTAAACAAGGCTTCAAGATATTGTGATTAAAAGAACAGGGTATTTATTTGATTTATTATAAGACTAGCAGCATCCTCACACAAGCCTCACTGTTTTGAATGCAAGTAGCAACATAATTAGAGAAGCGAAATAAAGATTATCATTCATCAACAATGCTTGCAACAAATATAAATCAAGTTTAAAATAACCAAAAGAAAGAAAGAAATTATAGTGATGTCCAAGAGTGCCCAAAAAAAGCCAGGAGGACATTGAAGTACAGCCAAGGCCCAAGAGTAATAGAGAAAAGGAAATAACTAAGGCATTTAGAGCTACAAAAATGCAATAAATAATAAGCAATAAGTGGGACTTACTGAGAAAATGTAAATGTCGGTGTCCATGCTGTTGGATGCATCAATGCTGTTGGGATCTACTCTCACAGGCCTTCTATAAAGGTAACCCCCGTTGAATAACGAAAAATGCAGTTCCCGTGAGATAAGACAAAGCAAAATCAACCGATATCATAGACGAGATAAGTGGTCTGAAACCCCTAGTCTTAATTAGCAGAAGAAGAGGAATTTAAAAAACTTTCATCAACTACATGGTCACAAATTCTGAATCTCATAATGGCACCTAAGTAGTGAACTAGGATGTGCAGAGCTGGTGAAGCTGTCCTCAGTGGCAAAATACTCCACAGACACTTCTCCTAAAATGTGGGAGGAGATTACCCCTTAAAAAAAAGTTAATCATCTGCCGATGCAGCCTAAAACATGACTTATGGCTCATATCCAAGAAGAGGCAGCTGTCCCCCTAGACTAACAACTAGGTCTAACGATTTAGATCTTCAAAAATATAGAGGCATTTTTTAGTCATCCTCTGTCATCTGTGCCAACATTGGGAGTAGCCAAAATAGGTTGAAAGAATGGTGTAATCAATCAGGTAGGCCAAGCAGATCCTCCCAATACCTAACACCTAAAGGTCATGATCCCTCAAAAGGCGGGCCTATAGAAGTTACAACAGCCTATGTTCGGTTTACTAGCCCATCCCTTAATATTGATTCTTAAGGCTTCTTCTAAATCGTAGTTTTGTAAGTGATAAGCCTCTCTCTTTGTTTTAGAGTGTTAATGCTTTTAGATGTGTTTCTAGGATACACCTACAATATAGGTATGATATATGGGGGCCAGGATTAGGATCTATTGATTGAGAACAAATTAAGAGGGTGTAATTATCTTGCTCCAATGCATGATCTATATGAAATAGACAATCCCTCAATGGATTGTCCAAGCTGCATTTGTTACCCAACCCCTTCATCTTGAGAGCACCTTCGGGCTTATTTTCTATCTCTGTGGACATAAGTACATGGAAGACCTTGCCTCGACTCAAAATAGATACCATATTCAACCCCTTTATATGTAGAGCAGGTGGCCTAGGAAACTCTCCCTGGATGACAACAACTTCATATTTAGAGACCAACATGCTTCTTCAGTCTATTGGCATTTCTATAGGCCAGATCCCTCCCTTCAATCACTCTTTAGATACCCCATTTTGTCTCATCCTAAAAAATGGGTTATCAATAAAATGGCCACATCAGCAATATATTCAAGTCTCTTGAATCTCTCCTTCTCAACCTCTCAGCCCTAAGTCAATGTTCTATGTTGATCATGTTCTAGGGATTGCAAATGGCACCATCACCAGCTCACATCATAATCAACGCCATTAGACTCATCACGTATTGGTCAGTTGAAGGTGTGTTCTCACAAGCCGTGAGTTGAGATGGATCACCACTTTCTCCAATGTGATAAAATTGTTTGCATGTGTTCCCTCTATGAGGACGAGATGGATAAACACTTTATTCTCAAGTGGCCCGTCTATTACAAGATTACTAGGAGTTTCACTAGCTTGTATAAATATTCAAAGAGTGTAAAACGCTACCTTTTTCCCTTGACTTGATCAAAGATGCCCGACTCTTTACCTTTGAGAAGTTGTCACTTTCATGTGTTAGATTTTTAGATGCTACAGTTGCTAATGCGTATGGTGATAAATCACTGAGACTATGTCGTCCACATGCAGCTATAGGTACCTTGCTTCTTTTCCCATTCTAGACATGGTAGGTTAGATGTTCCCTTTCTATAGAGGGTCAGCTAAGCCTCATCCACATTCCAAGAGACATAGCCACACAGATATTACGAGCTTCCTTTCTACTCCTTGAGGATCACAGGCCATAAAGGTTAGGAGAGTTTATAGGGCACATTTTTTACACCCAACAAGCTCAACCAGACGAGCCCAATCAATCATGGTCACTCTCCCATGAATATCATTAAATCTCGTGGTGGACCTTTCACTCTTAGCCTTCATCAGCAACATATTTAAAGCAATAGACATTCTTCTCATGGTTATTAACTTATTTGTAATGTTTTTAGTACATGCCATTACTGTTTTGACATGT
The DNA here is from genome assembly GCA_037957365.1 of Torreya grandis. Lineage (NCBI taxonomy): Eukaryota > Viridiplantae > Streptophyta > Pinopsida > Cupressales > Taxaceae > Torreya > Torreya grandis. Next base: position 1,042,070 of record JARHVA010003605.1, on the reverse strand, counting down.
TTACCCATTTTAGGCTCCCCTCACTTTTCACCTAGACTCTTTTATTGATGAGCTTATAGTTTAGCTTTAACTTTTAGCTTGCAGCCTCTTTTTGGAGCTTCCTTTCACTCCCTCATGTTATTTCTACCATTTGTACTTGAATCCCGTTGACCTATTTTAGTCATCCGTGACATTAATGATATTTGTCTTTCTTTCCCAAAGAAAAAAGAGCCAAGAAACTTTGTTCACAATGATGAAAATAAACAAATAAAGTCTCACTTAATAGAAGAGGTGATTTTTAGACTCCATCAAAACTGCTTGCAAACTTTGCATTCTACGCAAAAAAATGATCAGTACAAACAAGACCAAGTAAAGCCTTGCACTATTTATGATGAAAGAGATACACATCAAATGCAACATCTAATACAAAGGAATATTTTTGAAGTTTTCAAACAAAAGAGAACACAATAAATGCTGTTAAAATCCAATGTATGGCAAAAAAATAAAAACAATTATTAACTGAAGATCACATGGGAAAAAATCATTTTTTAAAATTTTTAATAGTCCTAGATATGTGCTATTTAGCATGGTAGATGTGCCATTTGGAGATGCATTCAGTATTTACAGCCACTTGTGATGAATTACCTCCCTAGGGAGGGCTGGGTTGCTTGCCCCCAATCCTGATTTAGTAAAGAAAACGTTGCCATTTGAATACTAATATATGTAATTTTGAGAACTCAATATCCTGGCCATTATATAAGCAACACAGAGAGATTGCAATTTGATTGCATGTATCATATATTGGGACACTGCACACTACAAATTTCTACTATGTTGACTAACTATGGACACTTGAGTAAGCTCATCTATATAACATGAAAAAAAAGTGCTGATATCAACTTAAATCTGCAGTCATTTCCAACTTTAAAAAAAAAGACGAATAACAGATTACAAAGAAAAGAGAGACCAATAATATAACACGAACCAACCTGAAATCGTGATCATCATAGAGTGACTCCACTGAGAGAGGAGCCTCAGAATTGGCGCTAAGAATTTCCTTTGTACGCTTTACTTGCTTCTTCAACTTTGCCATTGCCTTGGGAAACTTTTTAATATCAACCCCATTGCCAAGTTTTTTATTAAATTCATCTGCAAAATACTCAACTAGACGCAACTCCATGGTTTGCCCACCCAGTTTTGCATTCCATCTCACATCTTTAACCTGCAACAATATCAAAATTAGCTGGATCCTTACATATAGATTGGGCATAAAATGAAAATATTGCAACCATAAAACAAAGAGTATAAATGTCGGTAATTTATGAGAAAATTAAATCTAATTGGTGCCATGGCCTATTTGCAAATGCCTAAGGGATATAAAAAGAACTCCTTAAAAAGGTACAAAAACTTCTATTTCACTATCCTATCATTCAAACATTGCTAAAGGACTCTACCGATCAGAAGGGCAAGATACATCCACTGATATTGAAAGTAAGGTAAACCAATGAACACATCTGGAGGTAGTAACAGCTTAAAAAAATGTTTGTTTAATCTCAAATTGGTGGAAAAAAAATGAGTCTTCAATCAAAATTAAGATTTGAAAACAAAAAATATCTCAAAAACCCAAAGGCTAGAATTAGGACCACATCGCAATCTGGTTGCCACAACATTGTAACCACAGCGAAAATTAGTTGTAATAAAAATCCATTTGCCTGCAATGGCAAATGAGAGCCCCAAAAGCCTCGATATATACTACTCTGTTTTATCCATTGTAAGTAGTAGGGATAAAAATCACTCTATGATAGTACAACAGAGACGCAAGTAAAAGGAGAAGCAATCACGGGCACAAAATAGTTGTACCAATATCACCCTCTATGAATGAACAACAATATGTGAATTCTATTATCTATCGAACTCCTCTCTCTGTTCATTTTTTATTGTCCAAGTACTGTATATGTTGGATGGCATTTATTGTTGTTCATTTTACAGAGACACGGGCAGAAAATAGTTGTACCAATATCACCCTCTATGAATGAACAACAATATGTGAATTCTATTATCTATCGAACTCCTCTCTCTGTTCATTTTTTATTGTCCAAGTACTGTATATGTTGGATGGCATTTATTGTTGTTCGTTTTACAGAGACACGGGCAGAAAATAGTTGTACCAATATCACCCTCAATGAATGAACAATATGTGAATTCTATTATCTATCGAACTCCTCTCTCTGTTCATTTTTTATTGTCCAAGTACTGTATATGTTGGATGGCATTTATTGTTGTTCATTTTGTCTTGAAAATCTTCTGTTTCCCCTATTCAAATGACAACTGCTGAACTGCAGGATTTTAAGACTTTTACAGTGGAGAAAACGACACAAGAAAGAGAAGCCTCCAATATTAGATCAGTCTACTATTTAAGTCTTGTTTACAGTAGATGTAGTGTTTTGAGAAGCTGACCCATCTGGCTATAAATTCTGTAACGGGTAACAAAATATTATGCTTTTCACCAAAGTAGATGAGAGAAAGGTCGTCGAAGAAATAACTAATCATGCAAATTGGGTCACTAGCAAATGGCTTCAGTATTAAATATTACACATGGAAAAATAAAATCCCACAAAAATAAATATCTATAAAATGTTCACTGCCAAAAAGTCCAATTGCTTAAAAATGCCGGGATTCATAATGCGAGCATACCTGAAATTGGTTGACTGAAACAGTTTTGCCATACTCCTTGGTTGTATATGCAGAGAAATAAACGAGAGCAGCATAAACGCTGTTAGCACCCATGTCATAAAACACAACATGCCGTGACTCGTTCGAAAAATCCTTGTCAATCCCATACTGAAGAGCTGCACCAGAATGTTCATTAATCAGAGATAATACATTGATCCCAGCGAGCTGAGCTGCCTGAATAATGCCATTCCTCTCCGCTTGGCCAAAGAAAGGCGGCACACAAATTACAGCGTCCTTAATTTGGGATTTGGCATGGGATTCCGCTAAATGTCTACCATAGCTCAAAATCATTGAAACCAACTCCTCCGCCGAATAAATGGAATGACCATCGTCTATTTTAATGCCAGCAGCACCTCTGGAATCCTCAACTATGTCATATGGAAGGTAAAGCGAATCTGCGAGCTTCTTAACCTGCTCATGAGATTTGCCCACCATGTCTCTTATTTGCATAAAAACTTTACTGGGATAACGGGCAGAAATTACAGCGGCTTCCTCGGCGATCAGGCGGTTTCCTCCGTTGAATGCGACGACGGCAGAGCTTTTCCGTTTCGATATTTCATTTATTGCTATGGAAATAGGACTCTGCCCGGGCTTCAGGTTTACCACCGCAACCTTCATCCATTCTGACCCTAAATCTATACTACATACCGCGCATAACGCAGGGACAGCTGCCAGCAAAACAGTAAATAACACCAAAAAAATTCCTCTGCGAAAAAATAATTCAGACTTCATCTCGACAAATAATGCAAGAGCTAGGATTTCTAGGATTTAAGTAACCCGTAAAAAAATACAGCTCTTAGAATTGCAAAGCTCGATCCATAAGCCCTTTCACGACTTTCCGGAAACAGTTGTTATCAAATCCCCGATTTGACAGGGTTTTCACCCAAAAAAAAACTCAGGCTACTAAAGCAAAATCCGCAAAACCCTAAAACGTGAACGATGAACTAATCTCTACATGAGAAAATTCTTCGCAGAATTGAACCACACGGATCCAATGAACCGCAAAGGCAGGTCTTCAAAACCCAATATAATTTGTTTGAGAGGCTTTTGGAACATACAATGCGCACACTGCTAAATTTTGATACTCAAACTAGTCGGCAAACTTTAAAAACCCGCCAGAAAGCATTCTTAATTGCCAAAATTAGAATCCGCAGGGCCAATTAAACTCAACTGTGGCTTTTCGTAAGAGTAAAAAAAACAAACAAATCCTATCTTCAAGACTGATCCGCATGCGCTGACTCGTGGAAACTAGTATCTAGATCCGGATCTATTTTAAACTGGTTTATTTGTTGAATGCCGCTCAGTCTAAAAATCTTAACCGATTTGATATTGCGGAATTCAGAAATAGTCAGGCTGAGACTCGAGCATGCAACCTCCCGAAGGATTTTGAGGGGAAATGGGAATTTATTACATGAGGTCTCGGGTGATTGCAAGGAAAGAAGCGCAGGGGCGTGTAAGAGAGGGCAAAGACACGCAGCTTGGCCAATGGTAGGACACCACGTCATACGATTGTTGACGTGGCAATCTAGGGAGTCTTGATTGGTGTTGGATACATTATGTCCCTCGGATTGGAAATTTTAACTTGGAGCGGTGCGAGTCAATGCGCATGAGGGTATTAATGAAATAAATATTTTACGAAGGTTTACAAGATTAATAGTTTCATTTTCAAGGTGTTATTGTAATTGATTTATATGTGTAAGTCGAGCACTCTATGATATAGTTTCGTTTCGTTTTTATCATAAGTATAAAAATGATTTATTTTCTTTTTTCAATTTTTTTTATGGGTTGTCTATTTGTGAGTCTTACCTCTGTGATGGTGTGATCTAGTTTGTAGTTGAGTTATCGACATTTTTACCTTCTATTTGATTTATGCGCCTATATAAACTTTTTGTTCATGGTCATGGATGGGATTAAATTCTTTAACATAGTACTCTCTCTTTCACACAAGTTATTTTATATGCATGACTTTTTTTTCTCTCACATACCTTTTTATCTCCTCATAGGTGTTTAAATGCTCTTATAAGTTAATGCCTCATTTACTCATCCATTTGGTATTTTGTTACATCCATGTGTTTCTCTTTCTGCTTAACTCTTCCCTCACTACCATTTTGGTCCACCAATGAGTCTCCATGTTCTTTGTTTTCTTTAGGTAGCTTAGCGTCTAGGTCATAGTCGATGCCTCCAAAGGTAAAGTGCTTACTCCAACAAATAAGATTTCACATTGAACTAATGTTTTAGTTTAAAGACTCCTTGTGATTTAAGTGTTTTTGGATTGTCTTTATCTATCTTCATTTCGGTTTTGACATATTTTTACCTCAAATTTCTTAACTGTAAAGCACCACCAGTGTAACAAGCAACCCAAACAAGGTCCTCGTTGTTTTCTAATCCTATATTTCTACATCTATTTTATAGAAAGTATAAGTCCTTCCATCCCCCTTGTATTCTTTTTGTCCTACAAGTTTCCTAACAAAACTTGTTGTGGAAGTGAAGATTGGGATACTTATATTCATCTACCACTTGCAAAGAGTTCCCTTCAAGTAAAAAGTGTATTATTTATTTATTTTCTCCACGAGGAAAATATTGTGGCCTCGGATTTGTTGGTACTCGCTCACATCCCTACCTCTCAACAAAAATCTCTAAAGCTCTCAAGTGTTGTCTTAAACTGTGCGTTATTTTTACAATTAAGATAAGGTCATTTTCAGACAATAATAGCTTTACCACATAAGTAGCTAAATGAACACCCCACCTCCAAATTTTGTATCCACTCCTCTAACTTGTCTATGTATAGCCCAAATAAAGTGAGGGATAACATACATCCTTACTTGACACCAATTTGCATCCAAAGCATCTGACAATCCGTTACCCATTTTGATTTTGCTTGAACTTCGTCATAAAGCCTTTAGACTATCAATCTATACTCATACAAAATTAGCAGCTCCTCCATCATGCTACAGAGTTTGCTTATGGGCATCGTGCCGGATGCTTTATTGAAGTCAACAAAGTAACAAAAAACTTCTTCCCTTATTTATCCCATTCCTTTTTAATCAGGTTCCTAAGAGTAATAATGTGGTTGATTGTAGAGTGTTTTGTCTTGAACCCCGCTTTTCCTTTTCCGCCCTTCCCTTATCATTTCTTTCCAATTGTTAATTTTGCACTCCATCATTAATCCAAGAGGATATGAGCCTTCAATCAATTCATGGCACCACGTTATTTCTCTACGGCATGTTTTGCCTTCATCATCAATTTCAACATCATGTCAAACACACAAGTGCATACCACGAAGTCCTAACGCCTTTTTTATGATGTTTCATAGTGTCGAAAATGTCAGTATCATACCATGCAACATCATAGTGATGTTACCAAAAGATTAAAAAAAACTAATGTTTGGTTATGAAGTGGTTATTACCAACTATTGTGATAATTCAAAAGACTCTTCGTCTTCATTTGTTGTATATTAATATATTATTCTATCATTTGTAATAAGTTAGTGATACAAATATAGACTAGGAAGTATGTAAACATCACACATCTGAACTCTTGAATCTTGTATAAAAATTTGTAAAATACAACTTTGCAATTACGGTTCTAATATGGTGTTCATTCTCTTCATTGATCATTCCCTTGTCTTACTACATTGTGATATATCATTAAACTTCGTCATTCAATATACACTTCTATAGTAACCCATTTAATTTATTTAAGAGTGGTTGTCTATTGAGTCTCCTCTTGGGCAATGAATCAATGTTATTAGAGCATACATAGTTTATGTCATCTCACAGTGGTATCAAATTTGTATGTGAAATCCTTCTTTGTTTGCATGCCCACTCATACCAGGTTTGATTATAGGAAGTTAAGGCTCAAAACTCGTGACCCTTCATCATACCTTCCTTCACGTCTTTAGATGGCATATAAACCAGCTATAGAGGCACTAATTTTAGACATATTTCAAAAAATGATAGAGGATGTTTTACAAAGGCAATGAGAAGAATTGGAAGAACTTCATGCACATGAGCGAACAAGTATTGTCTATCACTTTGCTAAACTTCTCAAGCATGTTCATACTCCTTCTAACACATCTCATTCTAGGTGATATTTTGGAGGTCGCACACCCTACAAGGTACAAGTCAATCTAAATATCCTTATTTTTATGTTTTGTTTATTTTACACTGAAGATATTATTTTAACTATTTTAGATTAATATGATTTAAATAATATAAAGCTATTTAAATTCAAATTGTATGAAATAGGGCACTTATCATACAAATATGAATGCTAAAGAGATATTGATACAATACTTACTAAATTTATAATTGACTAAGCAAAAAATGAAGAAATATACTTAGTTGATTTACTCACTACTACATCACAGTCAATGAAAATATTTTGTATTTGCTTTGTAATTGCGTAGATCAGGAAACATATCCTTAAAATGTATGCAGATGTAGCTAGAAAAGCTCATACACTCGTGATAATTGATACTATCCTTGTAGATTTTTCTAGTTTATGTCACCTTAGATCATTATGCCTACCATTGTAGATGATTTTTGTGTATTTACTTGCCCTCAATCCTAGGTGTAGATCCTTTATTTTCCTCTCTTTGCCTTAAAACCTTAGCTTCACTTCCAACACAAGCTTAACTTGGAAAAAGGGGTTTTAAGTATGCTTTGGATACCCCCAACCACTTTTTGTTGAGTGATCGAGCATTACATATGTTTCATTACACCAAAGAGGGATCAAACCACAGATTGGTCTCCCACCTAGATGTATGTGTGCTCAATTGTGATCCATTATGATGTAATACAATGCTTTGGCTTTCAACACTTGACAACATGCAAGCTTGACCTACATTTTGTATTCAGACTTGGATTTAGGGTTGTTCCTTTGAGGGGTTTTGGATGTGTATGATTTGATGGTAATGTCTCAAGAGAGTGCAAGTGGATTTCTCAATGATGCCAAGTAGTGACCAAGTTAGCCCATATCTTTAAGAACTTAGGATTGAGTTGTATTTATAGACGATTCATTGATGTTTTCCCCCATGACAAACATGTGAAACATGCTTATGTCGACCTAAAAGAAACATTTGAATTTGAATTTGTGGAGCTTCATAGATGCTACTAGTAGAGGCAGACACCTACAATAAACAACAACCATCTAACTATTGCGAATAGTGTCCAAAGAGGGGGAAATGGTGATGTAAAATATGGTGACATTTTACTTAAGATTATGGGGCATTCTTGCACTTATTAGGGAGATCTTGAATATATATATTTAAAAATTGGGTTGGCCAAGATAATAAGTGGGTAAATGGATAAGGGAAATTATGCATAAGAACCAAATGTGTACACACAAGTCCAAGTATGTCAAGATGTGTCAAAATAGATGTTTTCAAGCATGTAATATCAAATTTGTGTTTCTACAGATGCCTCCCTTTTAGTCTATTATTGAAAATCTAGATTAAAAGTATAATACCAAATTTAGTACCTGTGATAATCACATTTGATGTTAACAAGTATGCCCCAAATGTCCTACTTTCTCCATGTAAGAACTTGCAAGGAAACATGAATAAATCAATCTCCACTCATGTGTAATTACCTAAAAGTGGTAATTGGATGCTAAGACTATTGCTTGAGTCAGCTTATTCCTAGTTTATCCCTAGACCTATCCTAAAGCCTTAAACACACTCTCCTAGCCATTGTGCAAACCACATACTTCCACAATTAGCTCAAACATAATCCCAGGATAGTTTTCCTAGATCCTAATCTAGTTTGCTCAATAGTCTGCGAGGTGGACATTAGTGCCACATTTGGGACACTACAAACACATGGCACTAGTGTCCCCAACTAGGTGATATTGTCCTTTGCCTTAACTCTCTTGAATGGATACTTTTTGAAATGTGTGCCCCTCCTAAGGTCAGCGTAAGTATATTTTATTCTCCACACAAGCTATATATCTCTATAAATACAAGTCTATTTGACCTTTATTGACTATATAGAAAATAGATGCAAAACCCTATTCAAATAAAAGGCAAGTTGAGAAAAATTAAGGTATTTGATCCCTGTTCTGCCCTACTTCTACATACTACCATCTAGAACATCCCTAAGTCTATATTTCAAAAATTTCAAAGCTCAATAACATTAAAAACATCTAAGTCCACTCTCATTCTAGCATTCACTTGCACTTGCACCAAGCACTAGGTGGGAGAACTACATTGGGATTGATCCCTCCTCAGAGTATTGGTATGTAGGCAACTCTTTTCACAACAAGGTGTTGAGGATGTTCAACCTATCCTACTAAAAAACACACATTTATTGTTCATGCCATACTTTCAAGGAAGATTAAGGTTTGCACATTAAATCAAGTTTTCTAGACACAACATAGAGTTACAGATTTTGTGTGTGTAGGAATAGGACCTAAAAACATAGGCATAGGTATTCCTAAAAAAAGGAACATTCCTGCAAAGAGGACATTAGCACCACTATGAGAACACTACAGTATTATAACACTATTGTTCAGGTGGGGTGCTACTATCCAGTAAGCAAACAGATCTTAGGACCCTATTGACAACACTCAAAACTGTCCAAAACCTAGTTTTTAGAACCCACATCATCCATGACAGTCACTTTCTAGATAAGTCTATATTTATACATATTTATTACTATTTTTAGAAATTCAAAGAAGGTCAACATCTATAACAAATCGGTGCTTAATTACTTCAAATTATTTGACCGATTTAGACATCGCATCCCTTTAATTTAAACATAGGATTTACATAGTTAAGCCTTAACAGGTTAAATCATCATGGTAAAAAATTTAATATAATCTAGATCATTGAATTACTTGAAATTGAAGAGTTAAGGAATGAATATCCCTGACGGTATGTGAACCAAGCTACACTTATTAAATGATGTAGGATCATCTCATGTGAAAAGCAAACATACAATGACTAAGTATATTTTTATAAAGTAAATGGATGCAAAGTCACAGAAGGAGCTAAGCAAAAAAGATGACACACAAGGATAAACTAAGAATAAACACATGAAGGATGAATAAGGTAGGAGGATAAGGCTCAAAGAGTTGATTTGTGCACAATTGCACAAGGTTGACCATGTTCAATCATGCAAAGTTGCATGATGCAAGTATGGTAGGATAAGGTGTAATGTCCCCATTTTTTATTAAGATCCTTGTGGGACCCTTAACCCATTCTTGTTTCCAATGGCTAAGGGTAGAAGAAGGTTTTGGGACATGGTGGATTATTTGTGAAGAATTACTATTGAAAAAGGTACTTTATATTTCTAATTTTGAGTTATGTTTTGAGAAAAAGTACATTATGTATATTTCACTTAAGTGGGAGAGTTTTGGGTCTTGGCTTATAAGACTTAAGTTGATTTTTAAGTTAACCCTCTCTTTCTATTTTAGAGTTAAGGAGAAGAAGGATTCATTTGAAGATTATGTGCATACAATTATTAACTTTGGTGATCAAGTATGTCACGCTTGGTTATTGAAGGTAGATGCTTGAAGAATGTTACCCTTCAAGTTCTACTGAATGTTCTACAAATGGTGTCTATCAACACCACCTATTGATTTGAAAATTGTGTTCAATTCCTTTGAATATTATTTAGAAAATTGCATCTAATATTTCATCTTGTGGTGATTTGGTTTGGGAGACTTGGGAAAACTTGTTAGAGGGTTTGCAAGTGAGATGAATTTCTTGGAAAGGAAGGTTGTTGACTTCCACTTGGGTGACTTGCTTGGTGGTGTGAGAAATCATCTTTGAAAGGTTTATTTATGGTGGAAACCTTCTCATAGGATTTTTAATATTTTTGTGTAATTTTTCCTTGGTGGAGTGAATTGTTTGATGTAGGTTTATATGTTTTTGGGGCTAATCTATGCCTAGAAAATATCCATTAATTATGTGCTTAATTTTGAGGGTAAGACTAGGGTTTTCAGAACATTAGGGCATCATTTGGGGGTCTTTCAATGGTTGGAAAATTTTGATTTTTATTTCAATTGAATGAGCATATATTTATCTTCAGTTCAAGCTATTATTTGCTTAGAAATTCCAAGTATCTTGCAAGATATTGAATTTACAAGTTTCAGCTCTATTTTCACCATATAAATTCAAAATTTTAGTTTTTGCCAAATCTGATTGGAAAAATAAATCAATTATATTTTTCCCTACATTCCTACAAAGTTTCATAATTTTTGGAGGTGTTTTAGGGGTTGGAATCACCATAAAACCCTAACCACCTAGGGTTTGGGCGATTTGTGTGTGAAGGGTGAAAATTTGCAAATAAATTATGAATTGTGGAGTTGTTGACTTATATTTTAGAATTCAATTTATGTGTCATTTGGATTGGGGTTTGAAGGGTATTACTATTTTTATCTTTTTTTCCAATTTGGAAACATTACAATGGTATTAGAGCCATATATTAGCTAAACTATGGGTGAACATAAGAACAAGGAATAGGGCATGGAAGCCATAGAGAGCTTAAGGCTTCACAATACAAGTGGAAATCTAGGGAACTTATGCCAACCAGAGGAAGATGTGATCATCACCTTGAAAGAAGTAGAAAATATGCTATACAAGGTGAGTCAATCACAATATGAATCCATGAGATGGGTGGTACAACCCTCAATAACTTACTTGGTTCAACATAAACTCTTAAGAGACACAGATGAGGAGGTAAGGCTCTTGGTTATTAATTGCATTTGTGAGATATTGAGACTTACGATTCACAAGATTCCCTACACTAATAAAATCTTGAAGGAGATACTCTCATTGATGGTGGAAAGTTTCCAAGGTCTCGTTGGGGACAAAGGACATTCATTGGCTAGAAGGGTCAACATCTTAGAAACCATGACTTCACTCAGGTTATATAATTTGATGTTGGATTTAAGATGTGATGAACTCATTATTCTAATATTTCAACATTTTCTTGCTATTACTTATATGAATACTTTCAAGAATATTATAATGAATATGCAAGAGATCATGACTATGACACTCAATGAGGGTGAAGATATTTCCAAGCCATTATGGGCTATTGTGTTGATAGGTTTGAGGTTGCAAGGAAATAAATTTCCCATTGTACATCATCTATTTTAGAATGTTGTAAATAATTGTGAGGAAAGCTTAAGGCCTTATGAGGTAAAGGAGCAAGAAAAAAATGAAAAATCAAAATTTTGTGGGCAACCAATAATAAGATTTTCTATTACATAAGAACCAAAAAATTAGGGGAAACCAAGTGAGGAGTCTTCTGAGCCTCACAACCTAGCACAAATAGAGCCACACGAGGAGACATTTTAGCTAGCTAAAGGGCAAACTTTGACTAGAATATATGTGCCATAAGAACCAAAAATTCATAAGCCTTCAAATGGGCAAATAAAGAACTTGAATGAAGACATCATGATAAGGTATGACATGAAAGCAAGAATTAATATTTTTCCTTTACATGCCTCACTTTTCATATCTAATTTCAGATTGTAAAAAGAAGTTTGGGAAAGATATTTATTGCCATGTGTTGCTAAGCAAACCCTAAAGGAATGTAAGAAGGAAGGTAAGACAAATTGACACATGGGAAAGAGGAAGTTGGTGAGCCATTTCAACACTACAAAGAAAGATGTTCACTTTCAGATTCTGTAATTTTTGGAACAACAAATAGAAGTAAGCAATTTGATCACTTTTTTGGCATGAAACTGTGGCTTAACTTTACTAATCTACCCTTGCAAGGTTTTAAGGGATATAAGGACCATGATAAGGTTACATAAAATATGAGGGGCATGTTCCAAAGCATACAAACAGATCATATAATTGGTAAGCATCATAAGACATTTGATATATTACCCATGATGACTAGGATTGAAAGGTGGATGCATGGTGTGAATGTTCAACCAATGTCAAGACTTGAGGTATGTTTTGTTGTTGATGTTTTTAATACACCTTGCCTCACATATAAAATAAAAAGGCAAGAAACTAAGAGCTGTAACAATCTATATACAACTCTCTTTTATGATACCTTTAGTGGATATGCCAAGAGAAAAACTTGGATAAACAGGTGGGAGGTAAAATGTGACAAGAGCCATGACCATTGGGTCCTTACAAGAGCTACTGTTGATGAAATCGTTATTATTCTTAGTATTTTCAGTTTGTCCTCGTTAAGGTTTATTGTCACAAAAGGGTGCATGAACACAAAAAGGATGGAAGGGTTGAGACCTAAGCATGAAGGAATGTGGTGCTTTATGATCCAAAGATTTGATAAAAAAAAGTGTCACTAAACACCACTATTTTCTCTAATGTATTTGCCTCATGTGTAGGGTCAATAAGGGAATTGGTTGTTATAGACATAAAGGGTGAAAGACATTTTATGATTTTCAAATGTGAGAAACCATTTAGGCATGTTAGACGCTACCCATCTTCATGGGGGAGGAGCTTGATGAATTCGAAAAGCTATGAAGTAGAGAAAGAGGAGATTGTGAAGAAGGTTTGGTCTCATTGGCACTTAGAAAATTCTGAGTTTGATTTATCATATTCATTATCCAAACTCTTCACAAAAATTAGAACCATGGGTAAATTCTAAAATTATTAGTGCAAAGTTTGAAATTGTTGTCACCAAAAATTCTGAGTTGAGCAACCTTCTACAGTCCCTTCAATAGAGCTATATGATTGGTTTTATGGTATACTTCTAGTTGTTCCTAAGTTTTGAAATTGATGTCTTTCTGGATCACAACTTACACAAGAAGAAAATAAAGTATGTAAGTATGAAACAAAAGTATATTCCATTACATTGGAGGCAATCTTTTGATGTTTATTTGATAGCCTACTTGCATATAAGTCATGAGGAAGGACAATCATGGTTGGATTTCATTTTGCATATGCTGAAAACTTTTCAAAAGAAGTTTCGCGTGGTAGGGCATGTTCAAGGTATGTTGGAAGCATTTCAATTGTATTATTTGCATACTTAAGAGGCCTTATGTTAGCATGAAGAAAATCATAAGGTTTGTTGGAGCCTAGAACAATCAGAAATTGGGGAGGGAAGTGTAAATGAAAATTTTGATTTTTACCATTCTATAAAATCAAACTTAAGCATACATATACAACAACCTTTGGAGGGGAGGAATATGAATTTTTTTGATAGTTTCTAGCACATAGAAGGATGGACAAATGCAAGTATGAATTCTGAGTTTGGTTTCCAAAAAAATCAGAATTAGCGGGCCATCTACAACTTTGTTTTGAGATAAGAAATTATGAATTTTGTGGCATGTTACATCTTGTGGATGGGGGAAAGATTGCATATATTAATTTTGGACCTTCTCATTAATAAAATTCAAAAATAAGCATGTACATATAAGAACATCACAAGGATGAGAAGTCTAATTTTTTTCATATATTCTAACCCCTAGCACATTCTGAAAATGCTCATAGTTTGGAACTCCTCATGCATGACAAAAGATGGGAGAGCACAAGCAAGGTACAACACTATCCCAGTGATTTTGAATGCTTGTTAGATTCACATTGTGTTCCTTACATATTTTAAGATGTTGACAAAGGGAAACTAGTAGAAGACACCATGGCACATATGAGGAGGATCATACAAGGTGGCTTGCATTTTTTTGACTTCTCTTACCAAGGTGTGTTTCCAACTGAATGCAATGATGTTCCTTGTATGAAAGTTTGGATGGGTTGGCCATGGCACATGAGAGGTCCACATGAGTTGTTGGATAATGGCCAAGGAAGTGTGCCCTCAACAAAGGGAAATCACATGGGCCTTAACGAATGGAAAGCACACAGGCCTTTTCATATGAGACAACAAGGTATTACTTTTCGATTGCATTTTTTTGACAACTCTTGGTCAAATGGCACACTTTGTAGAGGTGTGTTGGTGTCTATTAGAGATGTTTGGGTGAAGAGCCTTCCCAAATACATATTGGTAATGCACCAGTTGATAAATTGGGAATGTGAGAGGCCCTTGGAGGGCTATTATGTTACTTCCAACACTTGGGGACAGACTCCAAGGCACAGGTACAATAGTATAAAAAATTCAATTATGTATTCATTTTATTAGGAAATAGGTAAAGGTGGACATTGCTTGATAAGGTGTGTTAGGACACCCATTTGGATTTTGCAATTGCTTGAGGACAAGCAATTTTGGGTAGGGAGGATTGTAATGTCCCCATTTTTTTATTAAGATCCTTGTGGGACCCTTAACCCATTCTTGTTTCCAATCATTAAGGGTAAAAGAAGGTTCTGGGATATGGTGGACCACATGTGAAGAATTACTAACGAAAAAGGTACTTTATATTTCTAATTTTGAGTTATGTTTTGAGAAAAAATACTTTATGTATATTTCACTTAAGTGGGGGAGTTTTGGGTCTTGGCTTATAAGACTTAAGTTGATTTTTAAGTTAACCCTCTCTTTCTATTTTGAAGCACTAGACTTGGAGGAGGGTATTTAAGGAGAAGGAGGATTCATTTTAAGGTTATGAGCATATGATTAATGACTTCGGTGATCAAGTATGTCAAGCTTGGTTATTGGAGGTAGATGGTTGAAGAATGTTGCCCTTCAAGTTCTAATGAATGTTCTACAAATGGTGTCTATCAACACCACCTATTGATTCATAAATTATGTTCAATTTCTTTGAAGATTATTTTGAAATTTGCATCTAATATTTTAGCTTGTGGTGATTTGTTTTGGGAGACTTGGGTGAACTTGTTGGAGGGTTTGCAAGTGAGATAAATTGCCTAGGAAGGAAGGTTGTTGAGTTCTACTTGGGTGACGTGTTTTGTGGTGTGATAAATCATCTTCAGAAGGCATATTTATGGTGGAAACCCTCTCATATGGTTTTGAATATTTTTTTGCAAATTTTTCTTGGTGGAGCAAATTTTTTGAGGTAGGTTTGCATGTTTTTGGGGCTAATTTATGCCTAGAAAATATCCAGTAATTATTTGCTTAAATTTGAGGGTAAGACTAGGGTTTTCAAAACTTTGAGGCATCATTTGGGGGTCTTTCAGTGGTTGGAAAACTATATTTTTTATTTCAATTGAAGGAACCTATTTTTATCTTTAGTTTAAGTTATTATTTACTCAAAAATTCCAAGTATCTTGCAAGATATTGAATTTACAAGTTTCACCTGTACTTTCACCATATAAATTCAGTTTTTACCAAATCTAATTGGAAAAATAAATCAATTATATTTTTCCCTACATTCCTACAAATTTCATAATTTTTAGAGGTGTTTTAGGGGCTGAAATCACCATAAAACCCTAGTCACCTAGGGTTTGGGCGATTTGTGTGTGAAGGGTGAAAATTTGCAAATAAATTTTGAATTATGGAGTTGTTAATTTATATTTTAGAATTAATTTTATGTGTCTTTTGGATTGGGGTTTGAAGGATATTACTATTTTTAGCCTTTGTTCCAATTTGGGAGCATTACATAAGCACTCTCACTCGGTATAAGTCACACACGATATATGTGCAAGTATTACGACACACAATTATAAATGTGCAAGGGAATATCAGTATGTGGTATAAGGAAATGCATAATAAAATTAATGCACAATGTAGCCATGATAGAGTAGTTGTGTAAATGGTTCAACACTGACACATAGGGTAGCCATGTGGGCCTAGAAATAACCAACCCACACCTAAGATAAATGCATAAAAGACTAGAAGGTTCCAAGGTAGGAGTTCACATATTTAATTTAAAATTATAAACCACCTAATGGTAGTTGATGATCCAAAAATCAGAAGTTATGGTTGATAAATATTTCAATAGCATAGAAAAATCACAGTAACAATGAATTCTCTGAGAAGAGATGTAGTATTACTCAAGTCGCAATACAAATATATGCTTATCTCTAGGAAGAGATGTCTATTTTCACATTTTAGGTTACCTCTTCATTTATACACATTTTGAAAGCATGGGGAGGATGTGAAAGGTCACCAATCTCGAGGGAGATCAAGTGGTTTGACTTCAAAGATTTGAAACAATACATAATTTGAGGAATTACTATTTTTAGAAACTTACTATTTTTAGACTACACTACTAAAATTGAAATTTGGGGCACTTACATTGGGTTTTCAGGGGTCAAAATTCATCAATTAGAGCTAATGCCATCTCACAACATTCTCCTCATTCTTAGCTTTCCAATGGTTCAAACGGCGAGTCAATTGGAGCTATGGTGCAAAAGTTATGGCTCCCAGAAGTTTCGTCATCAATTGGGGGGGAACTGTCACCCGAATTGTCGCCTAAATTTTTGCTCGGATCAGTTGAGTACTACCAAATACCAACCCACCAAAGCTATGAGTTTAAATTTAAAAATTGGTGAAATAAGGAGTTGGCATTAATGGCAGATAATGAACCAATAAAGAGTCTAAAACATGGAAACATCTATAAGCTTGAAACTATATGAAGGAATGTAGGGTCGAAGATCAATAGCCTAATCCTAAATGCTAAGGAAATTTTGTCAAATTTTCTAATGAGTAAATCAAGTGTGAATTCAAGAACTAGGAGACTTAATGTCCCGAGTGTGTTAAGTGTCGAAGAGGATAACTCTATAGGTATGCAATAACTCTACATTATTGTGTTATGATCAAGATAAGCCTATATATTTTGCCCTAAAATCATGTATATTTTAATTTCTATTACATCAATAAAAAATTTGATTTATGTGCTAAGCCTTGAGTGTTTTGTGTGAATGTGTCAAATAGTTGTGTGGTCTAAGGATTTATTAATTGAACCCCTTAACCACAACTATACCATTGAACTCAATTGGAAAATTCCATTAGTTGAAGGAGATGCAACTGTTAAAACCATGGGTTGAGATTTATAAACTTGTAGATACTAGAACTAAATATTTATAGCATCTCGATCTTGTATATTTGACAAATATTAATTAGGGCTTTACCCTTTAGTTCTAGACCTCCCAATTGTCGAAAGGCTCGCATTCACCATCTCAATGTGCCTAAATGCTTATCTCTTAGTCTGATCCATATTATTATGATGACCCAAGCCCACTGCACTACACATAAAGCTTAAAATTTGATAAACATCCTTCACTATTAGTTTTAGATCTATGTGTATTTTCTAGCTTTTTAGAACTATCAGCCATAGAGGGATACTACCATCGATAGTAGTGTCCAGATCCTTATCTAGTATATAGTTGCCAAAAATCATCCCAATTGTAAAGGTTTTGAAACCTATGGGTCAACTTATTTGTCTTATTGAACCCTACCATGAGATATTTTCAAAAGGTGTGGTATACATACAAGTCCAAGCCTTCTCATTGTTTATCTAGCAAATACGAACACACACCTACTCAAACTCAATCAATCAACTATACAACCAATCTATTATACCCTATTCATCCTTATTTTCATATCAAGCATAAGAGAAGTCATATTATAGGTTTGAAGCATTCAAAGAGCAAGCCATGAATGATATTTATCAAATTACAAGTTAGATCATTGCATACATCTTCACATAGTATATTACACCTTTGTGAACACATATTCCCACACATAGGGGAGAACTACATAAGTCTTAGGCCCTCTTTGGAGTATTGGTTATGTAGGCAGTGCTTTATGATAGAGGGGTCATTGAGGTCAACTCGACACCGTGAACCCACTAACCCATTTTTAGCAAAATCAATCTAAGAGTGAAGAAGGTTGAAGAGCTAGTATTTCATCAATTGGAAAATAATGATAGCCCATATCTAAAATCTAAATATTTCAGTAAAAAGGTGGCATAAAACCCATAACAATGAAGTTGGTCACATATAGATCCAATTATTATTTTGTACTAGACAATTATGTCATAGTTAGACACTAGCATCAATAGTATTTTCCCGATTTGATGGTAGTGTCTATGACTACAAAAGTATAATTTATAAAATCTAACAACTGATCTAGAATAATGATCTTGCCTACTTTCCACCTATTTCTACGCTAGATTTGGTTGCACATAGTAAACCCAACTAAGTATCATTTCTCTTTGGTATTATAATCAATTGAACATATTTCAAATTTAGTATTTTTTATGTTTAACATATCTCAATATTATAATTTGGAATATTCATTTATCTAAGTTTACAATTAATTGGCATGTTATAGATTAGTTTATCAACCTTGTGCTTGAACTATTTCTATATTCTTAACCGTATCCACATATATATCAATGTAAGGGTTAAACTGTTGGTGAACCTGACCTCTGAGTCTTCTTTTATAAATCTATCTCAGTCTAGGGTTTCCAACCTATTAGGGTTTTAGTTTGTTGTGATTGATTTTAAGATCTGAAACTTTACCCCAGTGTTTTAAATTCATCTAATTACAAGGGTTTTATGTTCATACACTTGTAATTTATTCTTCCTTAATTGGCTCTTTTTGGCTTCCTAATAGCTCCATTTTAAAATTCCTTATAGCTTTTTTATACATAGGTTGGTATAATAAAAAACCTCTTTTTGTTTGCCCAAATTTTGTACAGTTTATTTTTAGTAAATATTGACATAAAAGGTGAATGATGTACCTATTTTCCAATTATTTTTTTGGTTTCATCAAAATTCATAGTTTATTAAAAACCCTCTCTCAAATCTCTAAATTGTTTTCCTAGTTTATGTAGATGATATTTTGTTATTATGTAGCACCTTAGTCTTGTACACTTGGCAAATTTAGACCTTGGTTATTCCTCTTAGTTCTACACATGCCTTGATTTTGCAAGCCTTGCATCTACTCTATCTTTTGCCCCTTGGTCTATCTCTTAGTCTAACTAGTCTTATATTGATGACACAAACATCCTATCTTGTTCAAAATGCTTAAAATATATATCTTATACCTTTGCAAGGTCTGATCCTATACCTATTTTGTTACTCCCTATACACTAACATCTAGGACAAACAATAGTGTCGACGTTACTGTTCTACCCTGACACAAGTGTCTAGTGCCCTAAAATCATCTAATTTAAAATGAAACATATTCTAATGGTTAGCCTAAGCTCTTTAATGTGAGTTATCTCCTAATAGGGTTGATATAAATATTATATCAACCCTCATTCATTCCTCACCTAATAATCATACCAAAGAGACCAAGGCACTTATCAAAAGCACTCTATTAAGCATTCAACTGATCAAACCTTCCTTATTTCCATACCAATCATAGGTATAACACATCTACATTTTTGACGTACTAAAAGAACAATCATAAGGTCTTATTTGCCAAGTTAAAAACTAAGTCACTATTTTACTTGATTGACACATATTGCATGATTCACACATAAGACAACATGTAGGGGAGAACTACATGATTTTGAGGCCCTCTTCTAGAGTATTGGCTATGTATACAACCTCTTTTGATAGTGGTGTCATTGGGTTCATCTCGACGTCATGTGCCCATTAACCTAATTTTCCCCAAGGTCACATTGAAGATGGAAAGATAGGGTTTTACCATTTCACAAGGAGTGACAGTCTATGACCTAAATCTAAATGCACTAAAGTGAAGGCAAAGAAAAACCCATCTAGATGGTCACATCCTATTTCACCATATATTCCATACAAGACACTATTATTGAATTTGGATAGTTGCATCAACGTAATTGTCCAAGGCTAATGTAACTTTTCAGATAGCTAGAGGCACCCAATCTAGAATTTGATAACTATTCTAAAACTATCTTCCCTCTTGTTTTAAACCTTTTTAAGATCCATATTTGCATTAACTTCAAAACAATCCAAATAACTTATTTTATGCCATTTTTATATCTATAATAGTTATACTTTCCATATTTAGCTTATCTCAATTTAATAAATTCAATGTATGGTATATATGAGTTTAGCATTTAATTGGCCTGCTATAGATCTAATATTCACCCTTGTGCCCTATCATTTATATATTCTTAACCATGTCTACCTAAGAGGATCCATATACATATTAGGGTTAAACATCTAGTGAATATGATCTTTGTGCATCATTATTGCATAATCATTATCTTGTAGATGCTTATTTCCTGCCTTATTCTAATCTTTATGTTTTTTTCTCTTTTGTCATGGATGACATTGATTGCTTTGATGATTATGAATATGAAACCCTTCAATAATATCTCAAACTGGGAATCATTATCAATTAATCTTATATTCTTTCAAGTGTTAAGGCATATAATATCAAAGCTTTGAATGGTGGTAGCTATTATCCCTCTAATTAGGTCCATGTTCCCCTCCCTTCAAGGCATGATTTGATCCATCCCAATGAGGATCAAAAGAATTTATCCTTGCCTTCTATAACAAAATTGATTCCACATGGAGAAAGGGTACCTTAATTTGATCGTGAAATTTTTTGTCAACTTCACAAGGAAATCATGGAAGATTTGCAAAATAGTAATAAAGGCGATGTTCCTTCAAGTTCATTGACCAAAACCCCTCTTATTCCTATGTCTCTAAACAATATTCCCCTTATCAAGGGTGATGATTCTTCCTGAACTTCATTTGATATTGAATTTTTTTGAAAGGTTAACCAAGAAATTATGATATCTTTACCAAGTCATATTAAGCCATCAAGAAAAAAGAAGCATTCTACACTTAAAGAGCATTATAAACGTAAGGTGCCAAAATTTTCTAATATGACAATGGTGGATGCATCATGTTCTTCAAATATTTCAAGTTCCTCAAGCAAAAAATTGCATGATTTTGGCCTTTGATATTTGCTCGAATTTGGGTATCAAGGACAAGGATTGGGCAAGCATGAGCAAGGTATTACCCATCCTATAGCTCTCAAACATAATCAAAATTGACAAGGCTTAGGGTATTAAAAAAAAATCATGGAACACCAACAAACTATTAACAAATTAAATGTTGAGGTGCACATGGATGCGCATAAAAATTAAGAACCATCACAAGGGGAACCAATGTTACAAAACTTCCAAGAGAATCAAATAATTGAGCTCCCTTTGGTGATCCATCCTCATGGAATGAAAAATGTGGATACAAAATTAGATCAAGGAAGAAGTATGATAACAAAAACTGATGAGCATATACATGCTCATCCTTAAATACCTCTCTCTTTATTGAACACATTAGATCAATTGTATGAGAACCAAGTTCTATTACATCATATCCATTATACGGAGTCTTCTCAAAAGGCTTCACAATAAACTTCACATATCTATAGATATTGAGAGCACTTGTTAGTCACTTCATCCACAACTTACCAGATAAAATAATTGGCTACTATGTTTACTAAAAATTTGCATAATGAGATATATTATCATCTTGAGCTTCAATGTACACATACCTTCAAAGAGATCATTGACAAAGGTTTACAGATTGAAAAGGACCTTATTAACAAAGGGATTATCAATTTAACCTCTTCAAATCAAAATCATAACCAAAACCAAGGTGCAAGCCCAAGTCAAAGTCCTAACTAAGTCCAAACGTAAGCGTATAAGCCTACTCAAGCCAATAAATATGAGAAATCTAAGTAATACAATTGTAATAAGAATGTTGTTAGAAAAAGAGTAACTAAGTCGCACCATGTCCAAATAGTTTAAACACCATCTATGAAACCTATGCTGTAAATGTAGCTTACTCCTCATCAGCAGCCTATTCAACAAGTAAAACTTACACAACAACCTAGACCAGCTTTACAAATGTAGTAACCACCGCCTTTGTAAACCCCTCCAAAAATAAGACCCACTCCTTGAGTCTTCAATGACCTTGGTGAGCCTATCAAAGTAGTCTTTCACAAACTAGCTACAATTAATATGATTAGATGGACAATTTTGGAACACTATCTTGAAAGTATACCATATCCAGATTAGTACAAAGAGCATGAGTTCTATTAATACCATTGTGTCCATGGACATAATATATGTCGTTATGTGCATTTGAAGCACCTAATTGAAAATTTGATGGAAAACAGTGAGATTACATTGGATAATAAAGCTTATATGTCCAATCATAACTTGGGTATCTACCAAAACCCTTTTCCATGGCATAATAATAATAATCAACAATAATAATACTGAAAGCCAAAAGAACAATAACAAAAACAATAATGGTTAAAACAAAAAATCAATAGTATCAACAACAACAATAATAATAACATCAACCGATTGGGAGGAACCAAGGTTATAATGACCCCAACAACCAAAAGACTTACCACGTAATTGGGCATGACTATAATAAAGTTGTAGGTCATATTATGGGAGGTCGTGTTTCAATCATCACCATTAATCCTAAACTAAGTGCTAGTAGACCAGGACCATTCCCAAATAATTCCAATCAACCCATCTATGCGAATAATCCTTCCTTGACCTGGGATCACAACTAAATGTAACAACAACTAGGGATTACTATTTTAAGACCTTATACCAATAACTCATCATTGCCCCATAACCATAACTAAGTACACTAGTAATCAAGTCTTATCCTATCTGGACCATATCTATCATAATCAAGTTACAATGGTCTTGTATATAATCTTGATTGTGTAATCATAAATCGACGGTCTAAGATTACCATTCTAGGTCCACTCCTCCCAATGAACCAATCTAACCCACTGTGCTAGTTAGAAACAAGCCATTTAATGTATTAAAGGAAAAGCCATATGACATTGTCGAACAACTCCAAAGGACACCCACACAAATATCCATTATATAATTATTATGTATATGATTTGTATATCATCTAGGTAGGTCATAAAAATTAAGGCCTCAAGTCATCTTCAAAGCTTCTCCAATGCAAAGAGCTTGTCAAGAGCTTGTCGATGCAATTTATAGTTTATGAAATGGAGTCTGTATGTAGAAGTTAGGGTAATTCAAAGTAGGGGAAAGTCAACCTGACATGATGATGTGGCATGGACACATGGACCAAATAATAATTAACACGTGGAAACATATTGATGTGGTAATACACACATGTGGTAAGCAAAAGACAAACCTCCAATCAATAAATGGCATAATCATATATTGACACTTGGTAGGATAAGGTAAAATATTAAAAGTTTTAATATTCATTTGCCATTTACTTTCAACCATAATAAAGGCCCACATGGAAGGTGATAAGTAAATTCAAGGTGACAAAATTAAGGGTGGACATGGCATTTAATTTTTGCTACGTCTTTTCTTTTTGAAGAGATTATAAATATATTTAATTCCCATTATGAGGGATATGTGAAAACCATTTAAAATATGGATAATATTTAATCCATATAAAATTGGGATAATATTCAATCCCATTATTCTTATAAATGTATAATTATATTCCCACATATCATGCAAAGGGGATAAATTAAATCCCATGATTATCTCTCAAAGGATAAAGAAGACCCCCATGAAACATGGATTCCTAAAGGTATATAAAGGGGTCATGAGGAATTATTTGAAAACACATTTTGTATTGCATTGAGAATTTTCAGTAGAGCATTGTTGAAAGGCAAATATTTCATAATATTTTGTGAGCAAATGAAAATGTTTGGAAATGCACGAAGGAAGAATTCAATAGAAGATCATCAATCCTAATAAAAGGAGAATTATTATGGAGAGTCAAGAAATCAAATAAGGAATGGACGTAATTCCTTTGGTAAAATAGGTAATTTTGCGGATGAGGTATTTTTTTGAATTGAATCCATAATTCCGGTGTACATCAGTTGTATGTTTCACACTAATTATTCATTAATAAATTATTCACGCCTATAATGGACCCATAGATGTGGACTATTGTCAAACCTTGTAAACAACTTTTATGTTTTTTTTTCTTTTTTTTATGTGATTCTCTTTACAAGTTATACTATCTTGTTATATAGTTGATATAATTATGTGAATATTTTATATAATCATAAAATACAAGTAATTATAATCACAAATCAAAAATCTATTTTTAAAGTAGTTTTATAAGTTAAAAAAATAACTAAACTATTTATGGATCATTTTGGTATTAGAGCCAAGTTTGTTTTGGTGTAATTATGATTTTAATCGCATTCTATGAATACTATGGATTCAATGTTACCTCAAGTTTAGTTATTGTTGAATACCATTATTACTACATTGATGCAATACTTGCAATCACAAGAATAATGATAGCAAGCTATAGAATGAAGA
Organism: Torreya grandis; assembly: GCA_037957365.1. Classification (NCBI taxonomy): domain Eukaryota; kingdom Viridiplantae; phylum Streptophyta; class Pinopsida; order Cupressales; family Taxaceae; genus Torreya; species Torreya grandis. Next base: position 1,017,281 of record JARHVA010003605.1, on the reverse strand, counting down.
TAGAAGTTGCAGATCGAGAAGATCCAATAGGGCATCAATGCTCTATAGGTAGAAATACAACAAGAACATTATCAAAAGAAGCAGATACGAGTGGAGTAAAAAAAAATTGTCTACTACTCTAAAGAAGGTCACACTACATATTAATGCTAGAATCTGCACACTCACAAATCTCCATCTTGGTACCAATAAATATGCAAAGCGAATGGGAAGGCACCTGCCACATAATCTACGAAGCCTAGTTTTCCTAGGCATCAAGCAATAGATGAAGGATTCATTGTAGAGATACTACCGAATCAAGTATGAGATATTATGTTGAATTTAGAATATGCTAATAAGAAAAATATTATATCTATTTTAGAAGGCAAGTTCATGGAGATATTATTTGACTATAACATTAGGGACAGTTACATTACTGAGAACTTAGTGAAGTGGTTGGGATTGAACTCCATTTCACCACCTCAATGAAAGATGTATTGACATAATTGATGGCACCATCCTTGGTGAGGTAACACATCAATGCCTCTGTATATTTCTATGTGTCACAAGATGCTTCATTGAGTAAGTGGTCTTATATATAATACTCCTAAGACATGGAGGAGTTGATATTGGGAAGCATCTACTTAGCCTCCTATAATGCAATAATATTCTAAAACAGGAGATGGAATCTGGTTGACTAAGAATCATGTTTACGAGATTCAGTTCAAGACTCGTTAGACAACCAAGGTAATTTTTAGTTATATTAGTGATTCCTCTGATTTTTATACTTCTGGTAGTCCTCCTAATGAAAATAATATTATAATTTTAGAAGCAAACAATGTTCTAGTTTTTAATGTGTCTTCTGACTCAGATGTACATTCATAAAATGGAAGTAATGAAATCAATTCTTCTGGCTATATTAATAATGTTAGGGATACTTTTTGTTCTAATTCCATACATTAATCAAGTAATTGTGTTGATATATTTGAGAAGCACATAAGGGGAATAGGTTCTAAACTGCTGGCCAATATGGGATTTAATGGAAAGGGCCTTGGCATTAATGGTCAATGAATTGTCCAACCTATCCAAGTTACGAAGATACCACATTATGTAGGATTAGGATATGGAAATAAAGGATAATCTTCCCAAGAATTTGAGTTGAAGAGTTACTCAAGCAGCAAGTTAGAACACCCTGAAGAGCTGAAGGAAGCATTCTCAGAAGATGAAGTTAAATTTGATGGGACATCTTCAGATGACTTATCGAGGTATGAAAATAGGAAATACTTAAATGTATCTTATATTTATGCCAAATAAATCCTTACAAGGATGCTTAATAGGCATGTCAAGTCAGAAAATAAGAAGACTGACAAAACAAAGTTGCCTAAAGAAGACATGAAGTTTGATTTTTACTTCAATGCTAAGGGGTAAATGCTAAAAGAAGATAAGCAAATGTCATCCACAACCTCAGGCAAAGGTTATAACTACATCTTGAGTCAAGGAAAAAGCCTATAGATCCTCATCAATAAAAAGGATAAAACAACAAGCTAATAGTGCAAAATTTGTCACCCTAGATAGGTAAACAACATTTCTTCAAAAGAGTAGTTTCTAAGCATTCAAATATATATTTTATTTTTGATATAAATTATCAAAAGAATTTAATTTTTGAAGATGTTTTAGAAACCCTAGGTTTAAAAACTAAGCCACATTTTAGACCATATTCATTATTGGGACAAATGATGTTGTTAACCTACATGTAAGCAAAACATGTAAACTAAGGTTTGCAATTACCTCCAACTTCCTAGATGAAGTTGAATTAGATGTGTTTCCACTTTGATTTAGTGGCATTATCCTAGGTAAACCATACTTGTCTCTGAGAAATTCAACTTTATCTATAGAGGAAAATCTAGTATGGCATTATAAAATATGTGAAATAATATCTTGTTAGAACCCATCAACTAAATTGCATGAGTAGGGAAACCTTATAAGGGTAAATTGTAAGAATGGCAACCTATTATAACACCAAATCATCTTATTATGAAATAAATCTAACAGAACTTTAGAAAAATAAAGTTTTACAAGGATACAAAATAGGCAAAGTCATATTGTCATGGAAAAAGACTGGATAGAAAGAGATTGGCTAATCTATGTAAAGTAATTTGTGGAAAAGACTAGATAGACTTGAGGAGATAATGAATTTTAGGGTCTAAAAGCCTTCCTATTGGTAAGGTATTGATCCATAGATCATCCATAGGGAGGTCATAAAAATTAAGGTCTCAAGTCATCTTCAAAGCTTCTCTAATGCGAAGAGCTCGTTTAGAGCTTTTCAATGTAATTTATGCTTCATGAAACAGAGTTTGTATGCATAAGTTATGGCAAGTTAAAGTATAGGAAAGTCAAACTGATGTGATGACATGGCATCGACACATGGATGAAACAAAAATTGATACATGAAAAAATATTGATGTGTCAATATGCACATGTGGTAAGTAAAATACCAACCTCCAATTAACAAATGACATAATCATATATTGACACTTGGCAAGATAAGGTAAAATATTAAAAAATTTAATATTCACTTGCCATTTACTTTTAACCATGATAAAGGCCCATGTGGAAGGTGAAAATTAAAGTCAAGGTGACCAAATTAAAGGTGGACATGGCATTTAATTTTGTTGAGTCTTTACGTTTTAAAGAGATTATAAATTTATTTGATTCCCATTATGAAGGATACATAAAAACCATTTAAAATATGGATAATATTTATTTCATATAAAATTGGGATAATATTCAATCCCATTATTATTGTAAATGGATAATTGTATTCCCACATATCACATAAAGGGGATAACTTAAATCCCATGATTATCTCTTAAAGGATAAGGAAGACCCCCATTAAACATGGATTCCTAAAGGTATATAAAGGGGTCATGACACATTATTTGAAAACACATTTTGTATTGCATTGAGAGTTTTAGAAAATCATTGTTGAAAGGTAAAGCTTTCATAAGCTTTTATGAGTAAATGAAAATGTTTGTAAATGCATGAAGGAAGAATTTAGTACAAGAATCAACAATCTTGATAGAAGGAGAATTATTATGGAGAGTCAAAAATTTAAAGAAGGAAAGACCATAAGTCCTTTGGAAAACAAGGTACTTTTGAGGACAAGGTATTTTTTTCTAATTGAATCCATAATTCTAGTGTTCATCAATTGTATGTTGCACACCAATTATTCATTAATGGATTGGTCATGCTTATAATGGACCCGGGGATATAGACTATTGTCGAACCCTGTAAACGTCTTTTTTTTTCCTTTTTCTATGATTCTCTTTACAAGCTCTGCTATCTTGTTAAATAATTGATATAACTTTGTGAAGATTTTATATATTCATAGAATTTAAAATATTATAATCACAAATCGGAAATCCATTTTTAAATAAGTTTTATAAGTAAACAGATTTGCTAAACTATTTATGGATCAATACATCTATTATCCACAAAAACATCTTATTAGAGCTCTTAGGCCAATCCCACATTCCTAAGGACATAACCATAGACAAATTCTAAGCTTTGATTGGATATCTAGCCCTAGGCCAATAGTTGACCTTTGACCAAAGTGATATGGCATCCCTTGGCCCTCTTCATAACAATCCCCTATACTTCAAAGTTGTCATAATGTGGTGTAAAGTCAAATGTGTCCTCATAGACAGTTGATCATGCCTGAATATTGTGTATATGAAGTTCATCAAGCATATTAGATATATAATAATTGATTTACAACTAGAAATAATTACTATCAAAGCTTGAGATAATGAAGAATGGGAATCGTAAGGCACTATAAGCTTGCTAGTTATTGTTGGGCCCTTGACCCATGATACACTTTGCCATGTGTTAGACCTAGACCTATCTTACAATTTGCTCTTGGGTAGACATTGGATACATGCAATTTGTGTAATTAATTTGACATTGCACCAGTGTTTCAAGTTCTCACACTTATGCATGAAGGTCACTATCAATGGAGATTTTCAACCCTATGAACTTTGCAAACATTTGGAGGCTGAGTATGAAAGTTATAACTTCTGCTTTAGCCTATATCTAGTTCCCAAAAAAGACAAAGACAAAGAAATACTTATTGACTTACCAGAGGCCAATTGTATTTATATAGATAGCCTTGACTCATCTTCATAAATGCCTCCTCTTGAAATATCTAATCATTTTACCATCTCAACCAATGGCTTAGGAGAGTATTTGACCCATGACACATTTCACATTACCAAGCTTCCACATAACCCCAAGTCCTATAGAAGACCTAAAGCTAGGCCACTTTTCATATAATGAAAATGAAAAGGAAAAGATAAACTTCATAGTCTATTTCTTGTCATTTTCACACCAACCACTAAACAAGAAGAGGACCCACTTCAAATGATGAATCCTATTTGTATAATGATAAATTGGTTGATTGCTACAAAAATGCCAAATATCCCATCCTTAATAGGATCATGGAGAACCAAGCTTATGAGGAGGAGGCCTCAGACCAAATCGATAGGGAACTATGGAACCAATTTCTATAACTCGATACAAAGGAACTTATGGTCTCATATTTAAACCACTTGGGGGTGACCCCACATATCTTATTTGTGTTCCAATGCCAACATCTAGTGATGATGATGCTGATAATGAAGCAAAGTCTGATCATAGCATTTATAAATACCTTTCCAATACCAACCTATTTGACCCCCATACCATTTGTACCATTACCCTAGTAATCTGATGTAACCTGCTTCCTCTTTATCACCCTCAACTTATAGCTTGGGACCAACAAGAATCCATAGTGCCTGTAGATGAGTTTGAGAATGATGAGGCCTTTTGTGATTTTATAGGCCTAAGAGATAATGTTTTGTTGAGAGACTACAAACAATGGTTCTCTATCAAACTTGATCTTGTAACCTATTTTGGAGAATAGGTGAATACCCTTAACTAAAAATAAAATAATAAAACATTGAGGTCCCAAAATGAAAACTTCTTTGAGGCATTTTTTGACTAGAGTAAAAGTACATAGAAAGGATAGTCTTTTGGTGAAAACCTATTTCAAGCACTATTAGACGGGGGTGTTCACCTTTCCTCGAATGAAGCTCAGGAAAACACTAATGATGATATTACTTTTGGGTCCAAGTTTAGTTCTTCAAAACAACAAACCATTGATTGAATTTTATAGGAATTTATTACAATATTTGTGACATGGTCATCATTACCATTAGGCAATTTAGATTCATATTATTTAGGAAAGTTTGAAAAATCAATCCAACCAGAGGAATTTGTAATTATAGGCCAATTCGTATCATTTCCAACCATGTTGGAAGATGGATCAACTCTCCTAGTAGAAGATACTACAAAAGTCAACATCAAGACTCCAGACAACCCAAAATGGATCAAATCAGGTGTGTCCTTCACTGAGGAGGAAATGTGACATCTTTACAACCCTTTTGAGGGAATTTTTTGACATATTCACTTGGGCCTATTCAGACATGCCAGGTTTGGACCCTACCTTGGTTATACACTACCTTGTTGTACATCCTAATGCCAAACCTGTGAAGCAAAAATTTCATAAGATACACCCTCGTATTATTGTATTGGTAAAGAAACAGTTGAAAAAATCTTAGAAGTGAGATACATCTAACTGATCAACTATTCAGAGTGGATCTTGAATGTTGCACCTATTAGTAAGAAGCTAGAAGGAATCAAAATTTACACTAATTTCAGAGATATAAACAAGGCTTGTCCTAAGAATGACTTTCCTCAACCAACAACATGGTAGTTGACTCCATAGTTGGGTATGAAATGCTTTCACTTATGGATGGATTTTTAGGGTAAAATTAAATTAGGATCACATCATAAAACTAACACAAGACAATATTTACCACTTCTTGGGGAACATTTTGTTATCAAGTTATGTTATTCTACCTCAAGAATGCTGGGGCCACATACCAAAGCACCATGACCATCATATTTCATGATATGATGCATGTCATTGTAGAAGACTATGTTGATGACATATTGGGTAAATCAAAGACCTGTGTTGATCATCTAATCGCATTATGAAGGATATTTGACAGGATTCATAAATATAAGATCAAATTTAATCCCAAAAAGTGTGTCTTTGGTGTTACTTTAGGCAAATTATTAGGCTTCATCATCTCTCATTAGGGAATTAAAGTTGATCCTTCCAAAGTACAAGCCATTATCAAAATGCCTCCACCTTCTAATTTGAAATAACTCCATATTTTGTAGGGAAAAATCTAGTCTATCAGATGCTTCATTTCGTAATTAGTTGATAAATGCCACCCCTTCACTCACTTACTAAAGAAGGGTGTCACATTTCATTAGGATGTCAATTGTCAGAAAGTGTTTTAGCACCTTAAGGAATATCTTGTTAATCCAATTATTTTGATATCACTAATGCCAAGAAAGCCATTTCTTATGTACCTATCTACTACAAAGAAAGCCTTAGGGGCACTTCTAGTTCAACATGATGAAAATGGAAAAGTGCATGTCGCATACTATCTAATCCATACACTGGTCATGTATGAACATAACTATATACCAATATAAAAAACTTGTTTTGCTATGGTCTTTGAAACACAAAAGCTACAACATTATATGCTTAACAACAAGACCATAGTTATTTCCAAAGTAGATCCATTCAAGTATGTACCATCTAAGACAACGTTACAAGGCCACATGGCTAAATGGATCATGCTTCTGAGCGAGTTTGAGATAGATTATGTCAACCAAAAAATTATAAAGGGATAAGTACTTGCAGATCAGCTTGTCAAAACTCCCCTTATAGATACCAAATCCCTCACTTTTCAATTCTCATATGAGTCCATCATGACCATCATCAAAACACCCCCTGAGGAGCAACACTGGAAGTTGTATTTTGATAGATCATTCACATTATATGGATTAGGGGCATGCCTATTATTTATTGCATCACATGGGGATCTTATCCTTAAATCATTTCATATCAACTTTCCTTGTACTAATAACATAGTAGAATATGAATCACTTGTTACAAGGCTTTGCCAGGTAGTACAATGGAATATTCAACATATCATGGTTTATGGTGATTCTTAGTTAATCATCAATTAGGTTACATACCACTTTTAGACCAAAGATGATAATTTGGTGCCATACAAGACCATGATTGAATTTCTCAAACAACATATCACTGACTTACAATTTAAACACATACATAGGGCTAATAACAAGATAGTGGATGCCATGACCACTATTGGTTCTTTTATCTGCCACATAGACAAGGCAAAATAATATCAATTCACCATTGAAAATCTTTTAGCACTTGCTCATGAACCTTTGACCATCGTAATGATTTATGATATTGTTTGTCCTCGCTCTATATGATATTTATAACTCTTTAATTACTTTCATGACCATATCATTCCACCAAACCTTTCATGTAAACAACAAAAGGCCTTTACCCATCAAGCCTCATGCTATACCTTACTTGGCCCAACCCTTTAGCATTGAAACTTTGATGGAACTCCACTTCATTGTTTAAATTTAGTAGAATCCACATTAGCATTATGGGAAGTTCATGGAGTATGTGGAACCCACACTTGCAGGGCTATCTTGGCCAAAAAGCTCCTACATACTGGTTACTATTGGCCAAATATGGAAGTAGATGTAGCTACTTATGTCAAAAGGTGTGACAAGTGTCAAAGGCATGTCAATTAATTCATGTCCCAAACAAAACACTAAAATTGATGCTTATATCATGGCCATTTGGAACACGGGAATTCGATCTCTTTGGGAAGATTAACCCTACCTCATTTGATGACCATTAACACATCCTTACCTCTATCAAACATTTCACTAAGTGGGTTGAAGATATACCCCTCACTTACATGACTGGAAAACAAATTTCCATATTCATCTTCAATCATCTCATCTGTGACTATGGTATCCCATCTGACATTATATCTGATGATGGTATATCATTTAAGAACAAGGATGTCAAAACACTTTATGCCAAGTATAATATCACTTAACATTTTTATACTACATATTACCCATAAGGTAATGGCCAGGCAAAGGCATCCAATAAAACCATTATCAACATCTTTAAAAAGATTGTCAATGATGTTGGATGTGATTGGCACCTCCAAATCTTCCATGCCTTTTGGACATTTTGCACTAATTACCACACTCCAAAAGAAGCCACTCTTTATTCCCTAGTGTATGGCATTGAGGCCATTCTTCTCATTGAGGTTTAGTTACCTTATTTATGTATCTTATTGAAACACATCCTGGATGATGAAGATTATAGATTAGTTCACTTGCAAGAGCTAGAGCTACTTGATGAAAAATGCATGGCCGATGTCAACAATCTTTAAGCATACCAAAACAGACTTTGTGGCCAATATAACCAATGGGTCAAACATAGAGAGTTCAAGATTGGCAATTTAGTTCTTAAAGAAAACCAAAATAACACCACAACTGAGAAGAAAAAGAAGGGTAAGTTCAAACCTAATTGGATATGCCCATATGTCATTGTTGAAAATTATGTCTCTAGAGCATACATGATCACTATACCTGATAGAGATGAACTTGATGATCCCATGAACATAATATAACTCAAACATTATTTCTCTTGAGGGACCCAAAGTATTGTCTATGAAGATCATTTAAATTATACCATATCATCATCTTCTTTGTACCATATTGTATACCATTTTACCATGCCTTCATTATTGACCAAAGTTGTTTTTAACCTCCCTCCCCACCCCTTTGACCTTGGTTCCATTCCATTGGTTTTTATAACACCTTTAACAAATGGATTCAAATCAAGTTTCAATAGCTGATTTAGTATTTTAGACAATGATAGCATCTTGGACCAGTATGATAGTGGTTTGGTAGTTACATCCTTCATTTGTTACTTTATTTCATTATGAGTGTTATTGATTATAACCACCTTTGGGAAAATCAATGGCCCACTCCATGCTACTAATTATAACCACCTTTGGGTAAATTCATATAATTGAACCATGTCATTATTTCCTAATTATAGTTGCTTATGGGAAAATTAGGAGCAACATGTTTACCATACATTGCTTATCACCTTGCCATTCCTATTATTATACTGTGTCATTTGCTTAATTCATGAACTTGTTGCTACCTAGTTGGATTCCTCTGTTGCAAGGCATAACTATAGTGACTTGAGATCTTAATAAGATGATATAGGTAGCACTTGATTTACTTTAAGGTCAGCTCAATCAGCCCTTAGCCTTACGCTCTCACTATTTTTTGAGTTTCTATTGTGCACATTATGTATTCGACTTTGATACATTAATGATTGCTAGGCTTAATCTTACACTCTCATCATTTTTCAAGTATTCTCTATTTCAACCACTCTCATTATTTTATGAGACCATTCCTATTTTTATCTATGCATCAATCACATTTTCTTATCATTCATATTCTTCTATCCTATATCTTGAGAGAACTGCATTTGATTTGAAGTTCATGTTGGATCTTGCATCCATAGAACTATGTAGGCAACATCCACTTGCCTTGTGCATCTGGAGTCAACTCTTTTATCCCTTCATTTTCTTTTATTCCCCCTAGTTTATTTGTTTGTTTCATTGTCTCTTAAAGCCTAGGGTAAATATTTGTCATCTTGTGTGTTATTGTTTCCCTATAGCCTAGGGGCAACCTTGTGCTAATTGGTCTTGTGTTATTATTGTCTTGTTTCAAGGTCTTCCTATCACCAATAGTAACACCTATATTACACATCCACAAATAATTTATCTTATATTTGTAATAACAATATAATTAACCACTATTTGTGTTTATTTTATGTTGTTTTGCTTATTTTGTTCACTTTTTGTTTCTTGGTGTTTTGTTGTGCTTTTTGTTTATTGGTGTCTTGTCTTCCTGTTTATTTGTTTGTTTATTGCTTGTTTGTTTGATTTCATTATTGTGCCTTGACTTATTATTCATGTGTTCATTAGGTGATTCCTTGCACATTATACTTAAGTCCATCCATACTCATATGTAAACATTGTCATCATTATTTTTATCATTGGTGTATTGTTTTCATTTGTTTATTGGATCATGTGTCAATTCTTATGAATATTTTGGCTAAGTCATCATGGTGTTTTATATCATGATACATACCATCATGTGATATATTAAAAATTAGTTCAGGAAATCTTACCAATAATGATGTTGTGATACTTCTCCTTAGTAACCTAAAAAAATCCTGATCTATCCAAATCATTTCCCAAATACAAAGTAATTAAATCATGAAATAATTTTAATCCTTGCTAGTTATGACCTGCATCTCTGTACTATCAGGTTGCCCAAATTTAAATTTCTCCTATGTACCAGCTTACTCTTCCTCTATGAGCATTAATTTAGTTCATAAGCCACCTTTTCTAATTTGCCATATTGTCCCAAACTACCATACCAATGATTATAACCACCTTTGATAAAATCATTATGTTTTAATCTATCTAGACGTTAATGATTATAAATACCTTTGGAAAATTCATTTCCTTATCTGCGCTATTGGGGCACATTTTCATTGTGCTAATGATTATAACTACCTTTGGGCAAATCATTACCTCTATCCACTCAACTGGAGCATGTTTTCATTTTTTAAATTATTATAACTGACTTTGGGCAAATCATTATCCTTATCTTGCCCTATTGGGGCATGTTTTCATTTTTTTAATGGTTCTAATCGACTTTGGGTAAATCATTATCTTCTTACCTCACTATGTCAATGATTATAACTGCCTTTAGGCAAAACATCATTTTTATATGCCCTACTGGGGCATCTCACTATGCCACTGATTATAACTGCCTTTGGGCAAGTTAATATTTCTACCCCCTTTACCTTTAGGTCCCATTGTTTCCTTTTTTCGAGGGAATGGTTGTCAACCTTCTTTGTCACTTGCTCCCTCAAGGGGGCATCCAAGGTTCATCCAAAGCCATATAGGGCATTAGCCATTAAAGACCTTTAAATATTTGAGAAGATGTTACTATGCCTATAACTTGTAACACCTTTCCAAATAGAGGCAAACGATAGACACCCCATTATGGCCACAATTGGCTTTCGACCAGACTTTAGATTGATTTCAACCAAACATTGAACATTAAACTTAGGAATCATCAAACATCTAAATTTTAGCTGCACATCATTCATCAATACTCATAATCATGTTGAGGCCTCCCTATTTGGGGTATTATCCCATATGTAATAATAACCTCCTACAGATTCATCCATAGTCATCTTGTGACCTAACAACTGGAAGTTTGGCCTATGGACCCATTAAGCAGAGCACTTGAATAATTATTAAAAGAGCTAAAAAGCTAATCAAAATGAATCAGCTAATTAAACCAAATTAAATGCTTAACTAATTAATATATTTGTAATTAATGAATATCTAAAAATAGAAATTCAAAAATTAAAATATTAAGCCTCTTCATCATTGATTTTGTGAGTTGTCAAGCTCTCATAAATATCTAAAAATATCTAATTTGAGAGCCATGCCTATTAATTGAAAATCATAATTACATATACCCTCCTTAACTCAATTGGAGTTAACCTTAACTCACCTTGGATTATTTTGAACTCATTCCTTGCTTAAATCCTCATCTAACTCAACTTGAGTAAGAGTTAACTTTGGAGGCTATAAATACAAGGCCCTACCTATTGATCTCTAAGCTCTTTTAGTGTAAAGTTATAATGCTCAAATAGATGCAAGAAGCCTTTATTAAGCAATGTTATTATGCCAAAATAACTCCAAGAATCTCTTCTAATGATGTTACCATGCCAATTTCATAAGCTAAGCTATGTCAACTAACCAAATCCAAGGTGCAAAGGAGAGGTGGAGCAAATGGAGATCCATTGACAAAGATTTATTGATGCATATAGCCAAGTAAGCCACTTCAACAAGCCATTTTTTAGAGATACAAGGAAGGTAAAAGGATGATTTATTATATTTTCTAGTTGTGTTTTCATTATATGCTTGTTACCTATGCTCTCCCTAGTGTTTATGCTAGAGGTGTTAGTGTTCATTATGTTTATTTTGAGTTTATTTTCTTGACTAACACTATACTAACCTCCCCTCCATGGATTCCTTGTTCACACTACTGTCCTTAGCCTTGGCTCTTCCCAATGGATACTTTTTCAAACACATGCCCCTCCTAAGGTTGACTTAAGCACATTTTCTTATCCACATAAGCTATATATCTCTATAAATGTAAGTCTAATTACCTCTATTCACTTTATGAAAAATAGATGCAAAAGCACATTCAAACCAAAGACAAACTAAGAAAAATTAAGGTATTTGATCCCTATTTTAACCTACTTTTGAATACTACCTATTATCACTTGGATTTGTACCCTCTGAGGAGATGTTTCAGCTCTCCTCATCTAAGTGGCATAATTAAAACACTTATAGGCTTGTGGGTAGCCTAAGGATGAGGTAAATCTCTAAATAGGGATAGCTCCTTTGATGTACCACTTTGGATCACTAATACACCTAAACTTTATGAGGGAAAAGGGAGAGATAAATTTGAAAGCAAACTATCTCAAGGGAGGTGATACACCAAATTTATTCATGACTACCAACCAGATGCATGTTACACATGAAACTAAGAGACTAACCAAATATACACTTCTCCAATCCACATCTTCTCACATCAATATTATATTATGAGGTTATGAATGAATGTTTAGGATAGGAGGACTAGAAAATATTTTTTTGAATAACAATAATGAATAGAATAATTCACTCAACCTTAAACCTTCCTAGAACAATTCACATGCCCTGCAAGAAGAAGCTTTCCAACTACAAATAAGTGAGAGAATGAAATAACATGCTAAGGAAACAAGAGTTATCACTAAGAAAAATCAATCATCCAAGTAAAAACACTATGAATAGTTATTAAAGAGGTGAAAATTAGTAGTATTATTGATAAAATGTTATGCAAATGAGTAGGGATTCACCATACTTAGGTAGAGCATAAGTTACAAAAGCCAAAATGGCTAGTTCTTATAGAACTTGAGGGAGATAGGAGAAGAGAGAAGCCCAAAGGTCATGAAGACACTTTTCATGTTAAGAGAATGAGTTACTTGCACATGGGAAGAGAGTGTGGAATGGACCATGCAAGGTTAGGAAGTACAAGAGTCTATACAAGGTATAAAACTCATGAAAAGTGGCATGAAACTCCTTGTTTTGGCTCAAAAGACTACCTTCATCATCCGCATCTATTTGAACATCTCAAAACTAACTAGGGATAGGTATGATGATTAGAATCAGAGGGAAGGATTTTAGACATGCCTCTCCATGCATTAGTTTTAATCTTGGTCATCTAACATCATCTAAAAATGAGCTATCACCATCTGTAGTTTAAAAAACTCTTTTTTCATGAACCCTACACACTTGTACTCTAAAAAGGCATAAATTTTCCATGAAAATACATGGGATGGAGTTAATGACATGTGTCAAGACCCTCCATGGCCTTAGAGTCATTAGACACACTTTAAAATCATCTCATTTGAAGTTTTCCACCCTTCTCACTAGCTTGGTCATTATGCCAGATTTGATTGGTTTAGATGAGAGCTATTTTTTAAACACTTATGAGTTTTTTAAAGGCAATAAGTTACAATAGTGAGTTATGAAAAGTATATATATTACTCCCAAACTTTATTTCATCTTTAGACTCCTTATAGAACCTATAAAACACATAAAATAATCAAAAGTACCCTATTTTATACCCTATCAGTACAATTTCATACAGTCAAATAGGATGGGGAGGAGCCTCAGAGAGTATTATACAATATCCAATCACTCTAATGTTAAAAATATTCCATTATAGTATCTTTTTATCTCCATTTACTCAAATTGGTCACTCCAAGGGTTTAGTAAGGGTTTTAAGATAGTTTAAGCCCTTAAGCTTTGTTCATAAAGTTGGAACATTGGAATTGCCAAAAAATTCCACTAATTTTATGTTGAGGACCTCCATAAACCTCCTTAAACTCCATTTTACTCCATGTAAATCCTCTTGAAATATGTGAGCATTTGAAGTTACCTAGTCGAGCCCTTCCTTCCATTTGCACATGCCTAGTGTTGTCTCTAAGCTCAAAAATGAACTATTTGTGATTTATACGAATAACAAGAGCTTTATCACATATAAAATTTTCCTAATTTTTTTTTCAATCCATTTAAAATATTTTCCAAGGTTGGAAATGAACTTGACCCTCTATTTAGCTTCTGACCTAAACCTGCCTAATAAGTCTATCTGCACCTTAAAGCCCAAAATGAGTTTTTGATGGTTTTCCCTACATACCAATAGCCTTGATACCTCTATTGTGATCCCAAAAACATGTTTAAATCAGTTTTAAATCTCACTTAGAGATATAAGTGTAATTGGTCTCAAATTTGGTCTTTAGGCCAAAACCCTGCCTTTTAGGCTTACTTGCAAACTTGAGGGTTTAAGATACCGTGTTGAGCTTCACCCTTTATTTCTTGGTTTATCATGTTTTCATAAGATTTATACATATTCCTACACATCCTATAAATTTACACTTATCTCCTTGGATCACCTTTCACCCCTACTCTCCAAATTTGCAGGGTTTGTGCATGAGGGGAGTGCCCTTTATCTGAGACAAAACAGAGGGTACTCCCCTATTTACTTAAAAAATAGTGAATATTTTAGGGGATTATCTAACCCATAAAAATTTTATCCAAAATTTTTTATCCCTTGGTATAATTATTTGACATCCCAAATGCTTTAAGACCTAAGACAAACTTGTTAGAGGTAGACTGTGTGCAGTTCTTTCTCAAATGGACTGTGTTTTGCATTATGGATTCCTTTATTATGCTTGTTTTCCATCATTATGGTGTCATGAGGTTTTTATAAATGTGATTAATTTCTCTATCCTTCATTCATACCTTCAACCTCTCACAAGTCCCTCATACTACTGCCTGGTTAAGATCAAAGTACAATTTTTTGACTGTGTTTGCTACAAGGTAGCATAATTGTAGGTGGATTTGCATGTTTGAAGCCTAAGATAATGCATAAAACCTCTTAAGGTTTCCTTGGAGTCATTTGGTGTTTTTTTGGGTCTATTATATTCACCTTTCATAGGCTAGACCTCATCAAAACACACTCCCTTGATCTATGCCTCTTACAATCAATTATAGTTAACTGTGAGAGGTCCTGTAGGTGCTCCTACCTATTCTAGGTCTTGAAGATAATAAAAAGAACCACATTTGAATATATCTACACCATAATCCAACTTAATTTTTTCCTTTCATTCTTAGAGTGAGGTTTATCATTGAGGTCATCAGGCCCATTACTCATAGTAACCCTACAACCAACTTGTAGGTACATATTTGTGATGAACATGGGACTTGTAGGTGCTAAAGAGAGATAAAAAAAAATATAACATCCATTTTAAATGATACCTAGATCATAAAATTCTATTTTCACTACTTGGAACCATTTAACCTTGATGGCATAATCATGTACCGAATTAGAAAACAAGGTCACTTAGTTATCTAAATCTTCTAGATAACAATGCAGGAATTTAGTGCATAAAAGTGGGATTTTAGGTCCTTCAATAACCACTTTCTACCAATCACCAACCTTCCAAACTTGGCAAAGTATTTCTCCTATGTAGAGGCTATATAATGAGTGTAATAGGAGTAATTAAAAGTCAATATGGCATTGTTATAAAAGCTCTCCAAAACATCTAGGTGCTGTATTTTGTATGTTTGAGGGAATTAATACTTGAATTCCACAGTCATTACTTATGGAGGATTCCCACTGCTATTTTCCAACCTATATTTTTAAGTAGATATGCCATGAAGTTGGATTCCCACTAGGACCTCAAGGAGAGTTTCATAATCTATTTCAACACTTCAAAATGGTTCCTTTACTCTCTATGGTACCACCTATAGGTGGTTATTCTGATGTGTAGGTAGATAATGGATGATCTTATGAATAGGATGCATAGTATATGGGTTTCAATGAGGCTTGAACCTTTTACAAAAGTTAAAAAAGAACATACTCACTATCAAAACCTTGCTTAGGTTAAATGCTTCTCTTGAATGGTGGATCATGAAGACACTTTTAGTTAGGTATTCTAAGTTACAAATGGATGGTAATCATGAAATGGTCCATATTCTCTAAGAGTTTTCTTTAATGGTAAATTTATCTCATCGTATGGTATTTACATGAAACCATATGATGTTTCAAATCCTCAACAAACTTACACACCTCATTTTCAACTTTGAACCCTATTATATGACTTGTGGGTGCATGCTAATGACAGGAGCCTGAGTAGAAATACTGTATATGATTGTTGCAGTACTTTCTTAACCATTTTAATGCTCAACTTACTAATCTATGTTGGTAAAATACATACCAAGGCTTTGGAACCTTCATCACACCTCTGTGAACATGTTATTTAGGCCCCATACATGTACTTCACCATGACTGCAAGTAGAAGTGGGTAAAGAGATGACTAAGTATGACAATAGACTAAATATTTGATCCAAACATGGAATTACAATGTAAAACATGGAAAGGATGTAGTAAACATGGCATTGAAACATGGAAAACACCATATCCCCTTCACATGAAGCTCTTTTAGAGAACACAACATTTTATGAGTAGTGAAAATGACTGCCATTCCACCTGGGACATCAACCTACAAACTAAACTAAAGGCCCATGAAATCTTTGCCAGAGATGAAACTAAGAATGGAAAGAATGAGAGGAGGGATTCAACATCATCTAGAACCAATCTTAGCTTTTGGATTGTACGTACTTCTCTAAACTAAGACAAAACCTATAAGGTGCATAAATTTGTAAGAAAAAAATGCAATCAACTTCATGAAGATGGTTCATAAAGCAAATGCCACCATTCCTAAAAATGTTATTATAAAAATGGATCTCTCTGATTTTACTATCACCTCCCAAAAGTGTTTGACCTAGAACCTCTTCTATTGACCATACCAGACATGAACCTGTTGATCACTTCTGCATGTCTAGAAGGGAAAGAAAGGAGTATAATGGTTTTGGGCCTTTTTTAGAACTTACAAACCATGTCAAGAAATGAGATGAGTGTGAGGAAGATGAAGAGATGTTTCATGACCTTCTCCCAAGTGTCACCTTCTCTTATGGGTCATACAAGTGCCAAATTCCCCTTTTTTAGTTAATTTCTTGAATTTCAGTTAGATAACCTACAAGATTTTGATTGAACTAACATTTATGATAAGTAATCTAACCTCTTGGATGCTTTAAATTAAAATAGGACACCTATACACCTTAGGACCATGCCACTTGCATTTATGACCCTCGAAAGCCCACTATATGACCCAAAATGACAAATAAACTTATTAGACCATGACTAAGACTAAAAAGGCATTAAATAACATCAAATGGATTATAACATACCCTATGACAAAGTATTAGACCCCTAAAACATCTAAAAAACCAAGTTTTTTACCTATAAGGGCCCTAATTTGACTTTGAAGTCAAATTTGGTCAACACTACCATCTACAACAACCCTAAGCCCAATTTTAAAGATTTCAAAGCTCAAGCACATTCAAGGAATCCAAATTCATTCTTATTCTAGCATTCACTTACACTTTCATCAATCACTATGTGGGATAACTACATCAAGCTTAATCCTTCTTCAAAGTATTGGTATGTAGGTAACTATCTTCATAACAGGGTGTTGAGAATTTCTAGCCTATCTTACTAATGAACACATAATTATTTATCATGCCATAATTGCATGGAGGATTAGGGTTTTCACATTAAATTAGGGTTTTTATGTAAAACATAGAGCTCCATGTTTTGTGCACAAAGGAATGGGACCTAAAAACACAAGTATAGTTGCTCCCATAAAATAGGAATAGTCCCACAATGGGGACATTAGCGCCACATTAAAGACAATACACAAGCATGACAGTACTGTTCATATGGGGCACTACTATCCAATGAGAAGATGGACACCAAAATCATATTGAAGACACTCAAAACTATCCAAAACCCAATTTTTAGAACCCAAATCATCTGTAACAGTCATTTTCTAGATAAGTCTTTATTTATGCCTATTTGTTGCTATTTTTAGAAAGTCAAAGAAGTTTGAATTCCATAACAAATTAGTGCTTAATTATTTTAATTTATTTAACTGATTTAGACATCTCAGTGCTTTAATTTAAACATAGGTTTTACATAGTAAACCCTAAAAGATTAAATCATTTGGTGAACCCATCTTACTTTGAATATTGCTTCAAACCCTAACTTGCATTAATCTAATTTTTTTTACAATAATTTAGGGCTACACACTTCTAATTTTTTGATTTAAAAAAAAAACTTAGCTAAATTAAATTAATTTCACATTAGGGTTTCAATTTATTTTACTTATAGTTTAAATTAGTTCAAAATAAACCCTAGATTCAAAAACCCTAACCCTAGACACACTTAGTGTTTCTATCCTTTTTTTTATATATGTTCAGATTTTAATTCCAAAAATACCAGATTTGCTACTATATTTAAATTTTGAAATCTTTTCATAGATTCTTATTCTTAAAAGGTTCAAAATATACAAAACTTATTTTCATACCTTTCAACCTATAATGACAGAATTTCACAACATATTTGATGAAAATTTTAAGCAATAATTATAATAATTTGTGTCCAAACATAAGGATATACAAGATAATCTCATAAACATCCTTCAAAAGGAACTCCAAAAAACAAACAATGGTCAATATTCAACCCTTCCAATTAATAATGTTGTTACACCTCTAGTGGGGCCAACTCAAACAACTCAGATAACACAACCCAAAATTGTTATTCAATCATCAGTGATAGTTGCACTACTTGTGGCTAGTTCTTCTACTCTAGATGTACAATCCCTTATGTAGGAGGTTCTTACTCTATAGTCTAAGGTGTTACATCTCTAGAAAGGAGCAACTAGGCCATCACATGTCTTAGATTCCAACATTATATTGCATACACCTTTGGCACATTACATAGTGGTAACTCCTTTGCCATCTAGTTTTGTGGCACCCAAATGTACATTATATGATGACAAGGGTGACCCAAATCACCACATCAGAGGCTTTCACACAACATGCTTGGATTATGTGTCCAATGATTGGCTTATTACAAAGCTATTTCTATGTAGTTTGAAGGATTATGCCCTATAGTGGTTATATGATTTGTCACATCAATCTATCATGACATTCAATCCGTTAGCTGACTTTATCCTAGCACACTTCTCTATCAACATCAGTGACAATATGTCATATGCACAATTGGCACAGTTAAATCAAAATTCAAATGAGCCTATCACCGATTATGTCTTATGATACAAGATAATATTATCAAAATTGACTAGACCCATGGCAGACATAGAGCTTCATGATATATTTAAATAAAGCCTATTACCAACACTACATAGAGCTATCTTATTTAAGAAGTTTCCCACATTTACTGATATATGCCACACAATCAAGAAAAGAGAGGTTAAGCTCTTAGTAATGGGAAAACTCAAGTACATAAATGGATCAAAATCAACTATTAAGAGTTCAAACAAACCTCCATACAAGGTAAAGGCCACCAAAAAAAAATGATCAAAAGGCCACAATCAATATAGCTTCTGAGCCTTATCCCAGATTGGTTTTATTTGCTCCTTAGTGTAGAGTCTTCACTACACTTCTAGAGTCACTAGCATGAGTTCTACAATAACTATTAGAATACAAAGTCATATCTCTCTTTCCCATTGAAGAGGTTGATACGGCACAACCTATTTTAAAGAGTTATGATTCAAATGTATTTTTGAGTATCATAGGTCACCAGGCCACATGATAAACATATGCATTAGCCTAAAGCGCAAGATATAAGATCTCATTGAGGCTAATATTATTGATGTGGGCACACCTATAGAGGCACCAAAATAACAACAAATAGAGGCAAAGTCACTAAAGATATTTTTAGATCCTTTCCCAAAGCATACAACTAATGTGATATGGGCACATCAGGTGTTCACTATACATACCAGGCACATCCACCACCATATTATTATTGCATAATTATAAAGGAGACACATCCACTACATAACATTATTGGCATGTATCACACTACAATACCCCCTAGACCACTTATCACATTTTTAAAACATGAGATTATGGATGATGATACAGATTTTATATGCATTCTTCATATGAGCATTTTAGACCACCATCCTATTCATAGTGCTATGGTTGACAATAGGTCAAGCATAAGCATGTGAACTATGACACTCCTATAACACATAGGCTACATAAAGCAGGATATTTTACCCATAGATGCAATCATTAGTGGTTTTAGTGTCCATGTTCATATCTCCATTGAGGATATTATGCTTCCATTACAAGTTAGACCAACACACATAGTCACTCGATTCCTAATAGTACCTAGTGCAGGTGTATTCGATATATTATTAGGTAGGGCATGGTTACAACAAATCTAAGCCATCCAATCTATAATACACTGATGATTAAAGTATATACATGTTAATCAAGTGGTTAATATTGAGGGTGTCCCATATGAGTATCTTATTCCCATCCCATAGGTAGTTTTATCATAATTTCTAGCTACAGTTCCATCATAGTTTCCAACTATAGTTCCAACATAGATACTAGTTATAGTTATAACACCATTACTAGATATTGCATAGTTATTAGTTATAACAGAGATTACAAATCCAATGCATACATCATAGTGTTAAGTAGAGTCCTTAGATTAGACCAAATCTACTCCTATGATACCTACACGTATGTAAACTCTCCCACAGAGACCATTCTTAGAGAGATCCCTACATCAATGATATGTCATAGATTCTAGGGGATCTTTATCTAATTAGTTTATGTTGAGATTAATTTTATTGGGGTTTAGGGGTTCTTAGCATAGGGCACCTACATCACTTACAAATTCTACTTCTACCAGATGGATCTAGGTTTATACATTTGATACAACTACCCATTGGGGGCATCTCTTACACAATTGCTATAACCAAGTTTTATCTTTACATACGATACATTATAGTTACATATTAATTTATCTTGATATTGAAAATTGCTCCTCATTACTTATATTTTTTTCCAATCATCACTAGTTAGCCTCAATATATATGCATCCTAGCATCTACATAGATTTGTACTACATAGTTATACATGCTTTCATTTCTAGTTTCACTATATTAGACTTGATTGTGTTTCTTATGCATCTTCCATATTTGAGGGCATTTGAATATGCCATTGTTCTTTGGATCTATGCCATTTCTCTATTTTTATGGCTTAAACATGTGCCCATGTCCCTTGTGTGTGATTTTGCTACTTCTATATGTAGATATTTGAACTTGTCCTTCTATGTGGCTCTATGCCAAATTGCTTATTTTTTGCTTATGTGGACATTTGAACATGTCCTTATATATCTCCATTCTTAGATTTAGTGATATCTGCCCATGTCCCTTGTATTATGTCCCTTTAGCCTATATTTTACATGCCTCATGTGTTTGTATGTATGCTTTTACACTATGACACTTGTATTTTCTTGTTACACACACACCAGTTTTCAATGCCATGAGGGACCTCATGCATCTACCCTTCCTACTTGGGTGTCATCATGGACATCATGCCCCATCCCCCTAGGTATTTACTCAAATTTTATGTTATACATTGATTACATATATATTGACACCCTTGTGTAATGTTAGATTACAACATACATCTTACATTACTTATGCTTAGATACTTTCACATTTTGATGTTATGTTTGTACATTGTATTAGGATATCATGCACATGCTCTGACTATCACATTTTACATAACTAATTATTTAGAGGGCATTTCTTACATAGATTTCAAAACTAACCTCAAAACATGGGGCATTCAAATGGGTTTGTCATAGAGATCAAGCTCTTACTTTACTATTCATAGATAAATTTTAGCACTTAGACTTAGTTTTAGAAATCAAATATAGGGTAGTCACAAAATATTAAAAAAGACTTATTATTCAATTTAGATCATTCATAAATCATACCAAGTAGACATTGGTGCCTAGATTGGGAAAATAACACCATAGGGTGCTACTATCCACTACAGGATGCTACTGCCTATAGCCCTAACTTCAAGACAATCTAAATCATTTAGACTAATACACTGGGTACAATATAGATTTGCACATATAAAGTCACAAGTTTGATAGTTATGTTCAAATTTTGCTTAGATTCATTCATTTCAACTCAAATTCATAATAGTTACTCAAATTTGGGGGCATCATGCACAACATGATCACTCCCACATTCAGTTCAATTACACAGATTCAATTATTACATAATTCATATTCAGTATACTCGGATACTAGATTGAGGGCATGTGCGTGACATATAGCTTCCATTTACTCAGCTACAAATAGGTTAATTAAATGGAATGAAAAACTCCATGTCATTTTCTACATTATATACACTTTCTATTACATTCTAGGATCTCACCAGATTCATGACTCACTCCATCTGTAGTGGTTGGTGTTCCTAAGTGGCTCATAGCTGCCTAATAACCTTGAGTGGCTATAGAGATGATATACATAATTAGATTTACTCAATTAGATACTTTCAATACTAATCATAATTTAATTATAGATGCATCTACTTTACATAGGTGGTCAATGATGGAATCATGACCTACTTGAGTTCTTGAGCCACCCATATGAGAGGGTTAGACATACTTACATTCTTATCCAAGTTATTCACATTGATCAAAATTCACTAAATAGGGGTGGGTAATGATGGAGTCAAAATTGAATTGAGTTCTTGAGCCACCCATATGAGGATTAAGCAAGCCATCAACTCAATCCAAGATATTCATCGATATGATCACTATGTATACTCACACACACAAGTTGTCATCAGGTTCATGCATTAGTTTACGTACCCAACAAGATGTATTCATTCCTTTCCTCTCTCTTTACTTAGCTTTACTCAATTACTTTATTTCAACATAGTCTTTTGATTTTGATCATCTCTTAAGTAAGGACCGATTTTTGCATGTTTCATTACATGACATTATTTTGGATTATGTTCCAGATATGTAGACCTAGATTCACATACACAAACTTAGCTACAAGTGCTTCACTTCCAAGACAAGTCTAGGTATGTTTCTTTTTCCTTCATACTAGTCATTTCACTTTACTGCATTACTAGTATAAAGGTGAGGGGCAAATGTAATAACTTAAAAGCGATAATTTGATGCTAAGAGTGTCGCTTAAGTTACCCTATTTTTAACTTAGACCTAGACCTATCTTAAAGCCTTAGAAATACTTTTCTAGTCATTGAACAGACCACAGTCACCCACAATAAACCAAAACATAGTCCCAAAACTATCTTCCCAGATCTCAACCCAACTTTCTCAACATTTTTCCAAGTGAAAATTAGTTCTACATTAGGGACATTATAACCATATGGCGTTAGTGTCCCCAATTGGGTGCTGCTATCCTTAGCTCGAGATCTTCCCAACAGATACTTTTTCAAACATATTTCCCTCTTAAGATTATCCTAAACACATTTTTTTATTTGTACAACCTACAAATCTCTATAAATACAAGTCTAATTGACATCTATTCACTATATGGAAAATAAATGCAAAAACACATTCAAACCAAAAAATGGCTGAGAAAAATTAAGGTATTTGATCCCTATTCTACCCTAATTCTATTTACTACCATCTATAATATCCCTAAACCCAATTTATAAAGATTTCAAAGCTTAAGCACATTCAAGACATCCAAGTCCACTCTCATTCTAGCATTCACTTGCACTTGCATCAAAAACTAGGTGGGAGAACTACATTAGGCTTGATCCCTCTTCAGAGTATTGGTATGTAGGCAAATCTCTTCATAGTAGAGTGTTGAGGATGTCCAACCTATCCTAATAACGAACACATAATTATTGCTCATTCCATATTATCAACGAGGATTAGGGTATGCACATTAAATCAAATTTTCCAAGCACAATATAGAGCTCAAGGTTTCACGTGTGTAGGAATAGGACCTAAAAACATAGGTTCAGGTTCTCTCAAAAAATAAGAACAATTCTACAAAGGGTACATTAGCACCACATTAAGGACATTACACAAACATGACACTACTATCTATATGGGGTACTATTGTCTAGTGAGTAGATGGACACCAGAATCTTATTGACGACACTCAGACCTATCTAAAACCTAGTTTTCAGAACCTAAATCATTCGTGATAATCATTTTCCAGATAAGTCTTTATTTATGCCTATTTGTTTCTATTTTTAGAAAGTCAAAGAAGGTCAAATGCCATAACAAATCAATGCTTAATTATTATAATTTATTTAACTAATTTAGACATCTCATCCATTTAATCTAAACATAGGTTTTACATAGCAAACCCTAAAATGTCAAATAATCTACCTATAGCATGCAAACCAAATATTGTATATTCTATGATATGGGTAACTAATCTGAAACTAAATTTCACGTTACATCTAGGTCAGTCTTGGTTGGATAATATGGAAGCAAAACTTGATATGAAAAACATGTGTCTTACATTTTAATTTCAAGATAACAAAATATGTGTTATTTGATGGGTATAGTGATAAATCTGTGATGAAAATAGATGGAATACATTTACCAAAATGCATTGTAACATGTGCCATGATGAGTCATAAGACACATTATCATATTAATAATAAAATTGAGTTACCAGATAATCCTTTACATTCTGATTGGGAAAATGGTTAGTTCTTTACAATCAAATTATGAAAATGGATAATCTTTCCATTTTCCAAAAATTCCAAAATACCCCAAAAAAAATCAAAACATTCAAAAATACAAAAATATTTTTGGCACCTACATGTTCTATTGGCTTTTTGGCATCTATGTGAGTTCCATGTTGAGGGCTACCATAACATTTATTGCTACATATACATTTATAGGCATACATAGATACATGATTTTATACACTTATGGGTGTTCAAATTTCCCTATACTCATGTCACCAAGATGCTGGGGGCATCCATATTTTATGATCTTGATACTTCTAAGTTATATAATTCTATGCTCACATCACATTATCATGATTGGACCCTTAAGTACTTACACATGTCTTATCCATGCTTGTATCTTTTACATGGTACTTGATATGCTATGCATTTGATGTTTTTTGCTAGCACATTTGATCCATGAGATACTATGATATGTTTATATTGGTTGCATATGATTTTTCTTTTATACACTTAAGTGTTTTGCTTGGCTATTATCTTGCTTGTTTGAGAATTTGAATATGCTCCGTTGTATATGACCCTTGTGCTTATGTTTTCCTTCTTCGACATTTGAATATGTCATTACTTATGGTATGGACATTTGAATATGTCATTCCTTGCTTTATGGAAATTTGAATAAGTCATGTCCACTCATTTTTGTGGCATTTGAACATGGCCCTTGTTTGTGGTCTCCTAAGACATTTGTTTGTTGAATTACTTTTGAGTGCTCTTTTGTGTGTGCTTGTTTGTTTGTTGAGTTTGTACTATTACTATCTAGACATTTCCATGATATTTATCATGCATCTTAAGCCTACATGTGATCACATTTGTTCTATGCACTTCAATGATACATTTACCTAGATATGTTCCTTCTATATGCTACATTTAACTATGCACAATTTTCTACATACTACATGCTTCAGTCACAAAATATATTTCTATATGGTTATCTTCCTCCTTTGAGTTGAGATAACTTCCTGGTAATATTTTTACCTCACCTAAAAGGGGGGAACATTAATAGAGGCATGCTTTGGAAGCATGTTCTCCAAACTTGGCACAATTTTCAAATTCAGTGGGGGCATGCTTTGGAAGCATGTTATCCACACTCATTCAATATTTTATACTTATATTAGTTATCTTATTCAGTGGGCGCATGTCATATGGACATGGATTCTACACATTAAAAGTTTCTAGATTATAGTGGGGGCATGCTTTAGAATCATGCTCTCCACATTCATTGAGTGAGGTACTTATATCAGTTCATAGATTCAATGGGGGCATACTTTGAAAGTATGTTCTCCACACCTATTCAATATTTAGCATCTCAAGTTTATAGTGGGGGCATGTTTTGGAAACATGTCCTCCATATTGGTACTTATATCAGTTTTTATATTTCTCCATATATAGTGGAGGCATACTTTGAAAGCATGTCCTCCACACTTACATAGTCATCTAAATTGGCCAAAGCACACAATTATATTATTCAAATTCATAATTATGACATAATTATATACATGGTACCATTGTTATACATAATTTCAACATGAGACATATCTAAGGTGCATATGTTATGCAACATGTGCCTAATATTGTAAAATCTAAATCAGTTTCAGATTCCAAAACCATTGCATGTACTGATACCCTATGGACTTTTACAAAATTTATCAAACCAATCTATTTTAATAGTTGGTTCACCTTTTGGTATGGTTGAGGTGATCAAATCAATCAATCTTCCCAAGTTTTTAGGTTGGATCTAATTATATTAGCCAACCTCACCAGGTTAAGTATAATTGGGTTACATAGTTGAGCTAAACTTAACTGCCATATGGAAACTCAGTTTTGCTCTAAAGTTGGGGGCATGCACCTTACAATCTCTCTTTATCTATCTATCCCCTTAGATATATGCACTTTAAATATTTTATCTATATTTATTGCAATCTCAATTTTAGAGCCTTATAATGATACATATTTTTAAGATAACTTGCCAATAGGTAAGGTAGTTACATCGACACATAGGTGTACTCCTAAACCTTGCTCTTTCAATTTCAAATTAATTTCAAGTACTTTTAAACCAGATTATATGCACTAATTTTACATTGTAACATACTCTTGGTTGTAGGTCATTCACTAATAATGTAATCAAATTCAACTCAAGAAAATATAAGGTGTGTATACACACCCAGGTACTTATTCCTTTCCTTTAAACTAGTAATTTCATTACTATATTAATGGGGGGTGAAAAATGTAGATGATATTTCGTGATTATGTAGCACCTCAGTCTTGTACATTTAGCAAACTCAAACCTTGGTTGTTCCACCTAGTTATACACATGATTTGCTTTCGTGATCCTTACATCTGCTCTATCTTTTACCTCTTGGCCTATCTCTTAGTGTGACAAGTCTTATACTGATGACATAAACATCTTATCTTACCCAAAATGCTTAAAATGTATTTATCTTACACCTCTACAAGTTTTGATCCTATACATATTTTTCTACTCCCTAAACACTAACATTCAAGATAGACAATAGTATCAACATTATTGTTTTGCCTGACATAAGTGTTTAGTGCCCTAAAGTCATCTAATTTTCAAATGCAATGTATTTCAATGGTAGGCCTAAGTGATTTAATGTGAGTTATCTCTGGATAGATTGGTATACATATGATATCAATCCTCATTCATTCCTCACCTAGTAATCAAAGCAAAGAGACCAAGGCACTTATCAAGAGCACTCTATCAAGCATTCAATTGATCAAAAACTTCCCAATTTCTATACCAGTCATAGGTAAAAGACATATACAGGTTTGAAGTACTAAAGGAATAGTCATAAGGTCTTATTTGCCAAGTTATAAACTAGGTCACTATTATATGTGATTTACACACATCATATGATTCACACATAATCTAATACATAGGGGAGAACTACATAAGTTTGAGGCCCTCTTCTAGAGTATTGGCTATGTAGGTAGCATCTTTTGATAGTGGGGTTATTGGGGTCAGCTCGACACTGTGTTCTCATTAACCCATTTTTTCCCAAGGTCACATTAAAGATAGAAAGCTAGGGTTTTGCTATTTCATAAGAAGCGACAGTCCATGAACCAGATTTGAATACACCTAATTGAAGGTGAAGAAAAACCTATAAGCATTTAGATGGTCACATCAAGTTTCACCAAATATTCCATACAATACACTATCATCAACTGGGATAGTAACATCAACACAACTATCTAGATAGCTAGAGACACCAGATACAAAATCTAACAACTATTCTAAAATTATCTTTGCACTTATTTTCAACCTATTCTAGATCTATATCTACATTGACATCAGAGCAAGTTAAGTATATCACTTCTTTGTCATTTATATATCTAACATAGTTTTACTTTTCTTTAATAACTTATCTTAGTTTAATAAATTCAACATATGGTATATTTAAGTTTAGCATTTGATTGGCCTACTATAAATCTAATATCCACCCTTGTACCCTATAATTTCTATATCATTAACCCTATCTACCCAATAGGTTCCACATTCAAATTGGGGTTAAATAATTTATAGAAATTGTTGCTTATGAAACATTCCACATTGTTTAACTCATTTATAATTTACAATAGCTTAATTTTTAAATTCCTCAACAATTTTTCATATTAATGTTTTTATAATCATAAAATTCTTTTCATTTGTCAAAATTACGAATGGAATTTCCAAATTGTTCAATTTACTATTTTTAGTACATCTCAAAATACAAGGCAAAAGGGATACCTATTTTTCCTTATTTTTTAGGTTTTGCATATTTTTTGAATTTTATGAAAAAATTTATTATATTTCCAAAATATCCAACCAATATTATGATATTGTTATATCCTTATTATGTAAAACCTATCATACCCTAGGGTTTTCAATCTTTTAACATTTCAGATTACATTAATTTTTTAACTCTGCTTTTTCCTATCATGTTGGATTGTTCACTAGATTTTGTATGTCTCTCTTATCCTATTCTCATCTCTATATTTATAACATTTAATATTGATACAAAGGAACCTCTTCTTCCCCCTTACCCTAAGGATGGTGATAGATACCATACCTCTAATTAGGTTCATGCCATCACTACTTTAAGGGGTAAGGTGGTCCATTATGTGGTTTCAAATAAATGTTATCAATATATCCTTCCTCAAATCTCTCCACCTCCCATATCTCCTTTAAATTATGTGTGTGTATATATTCAATCTAAAGTATCTAGGGTTTTATAAAGCCTTCAAAGATCAAAACATCACTATGACCAAGTTAATAGAAGAATTACAAAAACAAAATAAGTATTTCAGTTTAAAGATCACATCATTGGAAAATCATATTACATACTTATAGAATCTAAAATATGTTAATGTTAATCATGTGTTTGCATTTTCATCTAGCAATGTTATACCCAACAAGGTCTAATATCCAAATGAAAAGATAACTCATAATACATTTAAAACAAGTGATTCAAAATTTATACCAAAAGCCACTAAGAGTCCAAGTGAAATCCTAAATGAAATGATTTGAAACAAAGTGCTTCAACTACCTCCTATACATCTTATAAGGAGATCCAAGTACTATTGTGCATATCATCAAATGCATGGGCATCATATAAATTATCATTTTGTATTAAAGAACAAAATACAAAGTCTCAAATATAGTGTTGATCCTATCATCAATACATCAATCAAGCAAATGAATCATAGTATGAATACATCTCCTAAAGCATAAGTGCCAAAATAATAAATATGGTTACCAAAGAATAATTTAGAGCAAAAAAAATTTCAAAAAGCACAATCAGACCAAGAAAATGATATAAATCTCCCTCTCAATAATGATACTTAGATTTGAAATCAATATGGTTTGGGAAAAAAAAAATCTACATCACTTTGGTTATCATGGTCAAGGATTGTGAAAACATGCACAAGGCATCACTCATCCTATCTCCATAATTGATCATACTGATCGTCAAGGCTTAGAATATAATGGCAATACTAATGTAAATCATTCAAAGATGCATATTGATTTTGTTAATGTGAAATAAAAAGAACCTAAAAATGGAAATAGATCCAAGGAAAAAACACAAACTAAACAATAAAAGAAAAACTTTGAATAAGAATGGTACAAAGGGAATGATTACAAAAGGTAATGTTAAAAAAAGAGTGATGGGCACATCAAATGTTTAAAGTATGATTTTTAACATGAGGTTATAAATTAAGAGACACTTGAAAAATATAAAGTTCCAAATGTGGTTACAAAGTGGGCAACTATAGACCCTTCCTCATATCAAAACCCTTCTACTCTCACTGCTCATATAGATGGTAAACAATCTTTAGATGAACAATTCAACAAACTATTTTCTAATCCACTCAATGACTTACCACAAAATCTATTCATACCTATAAGACTTGGTACATATCAACTGAATCCATCACCATTAGATGCAAAACCAAATATAGATAAAGGCAAACCAAATTTATCAAGTATGAACTTACCAAAAGAACATGATGCACTTTTTGATTATGTTATGTAGACATGACACATTTCATTCAGGAAATGTTATTCATTTACTAATCCTTGCATATTTTCATCATTATATATTAATCTCATGGGATAGCTTGTGCATTCTTAAACACTTATAGAGCAACTCAAAGTGTTTTAATTTTTTCTACTTCAAATAAACTACAAGGCACTAAATTATGGTTCCCACGAACCCTTACTCCTATCATTTCTTCATGACCACTTAGTCCTATTATACATATGCATAGTACAATAGATTCTACATATCCAGATATGACACCTATGTATGCTCCTTGGTAGTACCATAAGTTTGATGTACAATATTCCAAATTTAGAGCTACTTATGAGCATCCCTTAGATGGGATCATAGACTAGCCTTTTTTTTTCAAATATTCTAAAAAAGTTTAAAAAAATTAAATATTCAAGAAAATACAAAAACATTCATATAATTAAAAAATATGAAAATATTCAACATTCCTATATTTTATTAGCTCCTTGACATATATGTTGTTTGATTTATGTTAGTATATAACATATCCTTTCATTCACATATACACAAATATTTCATGCATCTTTGAGTGTGATACAGGCATACCCAAACATATGATATATGCACTTACAATTGTTGGACCTCTCATCTACCCATGTCATATAGTACATTATAGGCATCTAATTCTTTGATCATGTTTGATATATGTTACATATCCTTTATAACCATTTCTACATTATCATGTTTGTTCTTATATATAGTGCTTACACATGTTTATATCCATGCTCATATTCTGCATAATGTACTTGATATGCTATGTTAAATACATTTTTTGCTAACACATATATGCATATACTAGTATGATATGCTTATGTTGGTTACTTATGCTTCATCTAGTTTTCACTTCCTAAAGTGTATTCCATTGCTTGTTATTATCTTATTTGTGGAACATTTTAAGTGTTCCTTTCTTGTTGGCCCATGTGCCATTGTATGTTGATTAGACATTTGAATATGTCACTCTATGTTGATTAGGAATTTAAATATCTCATCCTTTTTTATTGTGCGACATTTAAACATGCTCTTTGTATGCAGTCTCCTTGGACAATTCTTTTGCATTACATTGAATACTCTTATGTGTGTGCTTGATAGTTTGTTGTGATTGTACTATTACTCTCTAAACATTTCCATGATATATATCATGCATCTTAGGACTTGATATGATCACATATTGAGAGTTCCATTGATATAGATACTTAGACATGTTATACCTATAAGCTACATGGTTTATACATAGATTATACAACTAACTTATCTTTTTGAGGTAAGGTACCTATAAGGCTCTATTTCCCTCATGTAAAAGGGGGGGCATATCAGTCATTGCATGTCATAAAATCATGACCTCCACATTTTTCATAGTTCCTATATTTCAGTGAGGGCATGTTATAAAGGAATGACCCCCACAATTACACACTGAATATATTCATATTTTAGTGGGGGCATGTGATAAAGACATGACTTCCACACTTGCATAATATCTAGTTTAGTTTTGTGATTCAAATATACACTTGGGTCAAAATCCTACACATTGCACAAATTTTGCATAGATTTGAAATAATTTTTTAAAAATGGATGGCACATATACTCCAACTTAGACATATTATAGGTGCATATTCCATGCTATTGCGCTAAATATTACAAAATTTAGCAATTATAATATTCACCAGGATGTATCGAGTATACTAGGATGTGTGATCAATAGGAATCCAAGAGAGAAGTTAGTATGGTGTTAGTATGATAAAAACCAAATAAAAACATACTAATAAAGCTAACATCTCAAGCCTAGACATTCAAGGAATAAGAGAACAATACAACAAACTATCAACATAATATAAAACAAGTATTATTTACCTTTATTGAGAGCAAGAGTTGTACGTTGACCATGAAGGAATGTGCTCAGTCATGTGCTCAAAGAGTCTTTGATAATAGTGATCCTTGCATCATCTCTCCTTGTCACCTTGGCAATGTTGGGCTTGTATTTGGTTTTAGTTTAGCTTTGATGCTTCTCTCTGTCAACAAATGAACATTATAATATTATACAAATAGTCTCCTTGAAGGTATTTTTTGCATAATAACATTACACAAAAAGAGCTTGTTGAATAATGGGTGAGGCCTTGTATTTATAACCTTTCAAACTAAATCTAACCCAAGTATAATTAGGTTAGATTTAACCATAGTTAGGTTTAGGTTAACCCTAGTTGAGTTAAGGAGGGGACAAACAATTAATATTTGAGATAGATATCTCATTTATTAAGCATGGCTATTTATTTTTGAATTTAAGGTTTTAATGGAGATATTTTCAATTCCTTAACTTTGAAGATGATGACATCATCAAGACCTCAATTTTATTGGAATTTCATTTAAAAAAAATTTATTTTCACTAATTGCACTTAGAAATTTAACTTAAGCATTTAATTTGATTTGCATAGTTAATTCATTCTACTTAGCATTTTTGCACTTTAGGAATTTTTTAAGTGCCCCACTTAATGGGTTTAAAGGCCATACTATCATTTTCTAGGTCAAAGTTGATTGGAGATTAATATGTAAGAGGTTACTATTGCATATAGGATAATACCCAAAATAGGGATGCTTTAACATAATTATGAGAACTAATATCTGATGTACAGATGAAATTGGGATATTCAGTGATTCATGGGCTTAATTTGCACTATTTAGTAGAAATCAAGCTGAAGTCTTATTGGAACACAATTGTGGTCAAAATAGGGTGTCTATAATTTGCCCCTATTTAGGAAGATGTTGCAATATGAAAGCATAGTAATGCCTTCTCAAACAATGAAAAGGTCATTAATACCTTGGCTAATGCCTCATAAGATGATGGATGAGATTTGGATGCCCTCTCAAAGGAGAAAATGACAAATAAGGTTGATGAATGTTATTTCAAAAAAGGAAATAATGTGACCTATAAGTAATGAGGGTGGAAATATTGATTTGCCCAAAAGTGGTTATAATTAGTGGTATAGTGAGATGCCCTCGTAGGGCAGATGAAAAGAATGATCTACCTAAAGGTGGCTATAATTATCAACATAGATAAAAAATATTGGCATAGTGAGGTGCCCCAGTAGGTCAGGAGGTGAAATTAATGATTTTCCCATAGGTAATTATAATCATTAGCACAATGAAAATGCCTTAGTAGGGTGGATAGATAAAAAATAATGATTTTCCTAAAGGCAGTTATAATCATTGGCACATTGGTTTGCCCCAATAGGGTAGATGGAAGCGTGATACAATTCATCTTTACCCTAGTAGGGAAAATTGGGAAAGGGGGATTAAATACTAAATCTGTACTCATAGAGTAAGAGTAAGCTAAGTCAGAAGATAAACATGAATTTGGGCTACATACTAGTATGGAGATGTGCATTCTGACTAGTAGGGATTAATATTCATTTGTTGTTTAATTACTCTATATTTGGGTAGTTTTAGGGTAGGTTGGGAATTTGCCAGGTGTAAACAAGGAGAAGTATTGCTTACTACATTGCCTAATAGATTTTTTAGCCTGATTTTGATGTAGATTGGGATATTATATATCATAGTTATAAACAACTATAATAACAATGTGTATCCAAAGCATGGAAAACTCAACTTAAATGCAAGTACAAATCACTTAGGTGTAAGATATGAATAATTAAATCCTAAGTGAATATACTAAAATAAACTAAGTGTAGGAACATACACTAATTCATAACTTAAATACAAGATATGGGTAATCCAGACTCAAGTGTAAAAATCCTACGGTAATCGAGATACAAAAAGGTATAATAAAAACAAAACAAAGCATTAATAAACAAAAAGAAACAAACAACAAAACACCAATAAAAATAAACAAACAATACAACATCAATAAAAATAAACAAACATGACCAAAAATAAATAAAACAACACAAACAAAAGAAATAAACAATCCAAAGCAAAGAAAAGTGCAATAGATAAACTATTTTAAACATACAAAGGCAAAATACAAACAATGGTTAATCACAATGTTAGTACAAATAGACTACAAATTATCCATTCACGTGTAATAAATGTATTAATCTTGGGGATAGGGTAACCCCTAAGCTAGATAGAAATGATGCTAGTATAACAACATAATAATAAAAGACTAACAATGTTTCCCTTAGGCTATATGGAACAATTACACACAAAAATAAAATGGTGGGGGGAAGAAAAAAAGGAAGGGGTAGCCGAGCTAGCTTCAGATGCACTAGGTGAGTAAATGTTGCCTACATAGTTCCATGGACACAATATGCAACATGAACTTCTGGCCAAATGTAGTTCTCCCAAGATATGGGATGAAATATGATCAAAAAATGGAATAGGCAAATGGAAATGGTCATGACAAAAGCTATGAGAATGCTTTAGCTAGACCTACCAACTAGGAGATACACATCTTGAGTGGTGAGGATACAATTTGAATGGCCATCCATACATCCTTATTTTTGGATTTTTTAGGCATCTCAACTCAATGGAGAATGATAAGACATATAATGGGTAAATTCATAAAATTATGAGAGTATTCAAACTTAAATTTCTTGCAAAATGGTGAGAGTGTTCAAACTTAAATTACTCATAAAATGGCAAAAGTATTCAAAATTAAATTGCTCACAAAATGGTGAGAGTATGGCAAAGGAGTGACTGAGCCAACCTCAACATAAATTAAGCACTACATACATAGTCTCTAATGAGACTTTAAGTCACTATCATTCCTCCTTACAATGGAAGATTATGACTAGGTAGTAGTAAGTTCATGAATTAAGGAAATGGCACAGTATAGCATAGGGATGTAATAATGTGGCAAAAAGTTCTTAATTTACCCAAAAGTGGTTATAATTAAGAAATAATGACATGGGTTAGTGATACTAATTTTCCCAAAGGTGGTTATAATTAGTAGCACTTGAAATGAGATAGAATGTGATAAAAATAAAAAATGCAATAGCCAAACCACTATCATACTACCCCTAGATACTGCCACTTTATGAAAGATATGCACTCAATAGAAAACCATACTGAATCAATTGTAGAAAATTAATTTGAATCCCCTCTCTGTAGGTGCCCAAAGAACCCATAGATAGGAGCCAAGGTCAAAAGGGGGGCTAAGGAGGGTAAAACAACTTTGATCAATAAGGAAGGTATGGAAGGAATAATATACAATATGGTATAAAGAAGGTGATATTATGATGTGATATAAATGATCCTCATAGACAATACCTTGAGTCTCTAAAGTGAAATAGTGCTTGAGATGTATTATGTTTGTGGGTTCATCAAATTCATCTTGTTCCGATGTAGCTAACCTATAAGCTCCAAAGCCATAATTAGCAACAATCACATAAGGGCCTATTTAATTAGGCCTGAACTTACCTTTCTTATTTTTTTTTCCATGGTGTTCTTTTGGTTTTCTTTGAGGAAAAGATCACCAAGCTTGAATTATCAATTCTTGACATGTTGGTTATATTGACCACATAACTGGTTCTAATATGCTTGAAGGTTGTAGATAGTGGCCATGTATTTTTCATCCAGTAACTTCAGCTCTTGTAGATGAGTGAATTTGTAATCCTCATCATCAAGGATGTGATTCAATAAGATACACAAAGAAGGTAACTCAACCTAAATGAGAAGAATGGCCTTAATTCCATATACAAAGGAATATGGTGTGTCTATTATTGGAGTAGGGTAATTAGTACGGTAAGCATAGAGGGCATAGAAAATCTGACGGTGCCAATTAGGACCAACATCATTGACAATCTTCTTAAGAATATCGATAATGGTCTTGTTAGATGCCTCTACTTGTCCATTACCTTGTGGGTAATATGTAGTGGAAAAGTGTTGGGTAATGTTAAACTTAAAACAAAGTTCTTTGACATCCTTATTTTTAAATGATCTGCCATTATCAAATATAGTGTCAAATGGAACACCATAATGACAAATGAGATGGTTAAAGATGAATTTGGAAATTTGTTTTCTAATCATGTAAGGGGTATAGATTCAAACCACTTAGTGAAATACTTAATGGTGGTAAAGATATGTTTATGGCCATTTGAGGAGGTAGGGTTAATTTTATCTATAATATCAAGTTACCACATTGAAAGAAACCATGGTGTAGTCTTTGGTTTGAGTGTTTTGGCTAAATCATGAATTAAATTTGCATGCCTATAACATTTGTTACATCTTTTTACATAAGCAATTGCATTTGCTTCCATGGTTGGCTAATAATAACCAATACATAGGACCTTTTTGGTAAGGATGACCTCATTAGTGTGGGCTCCACAAACTCCTTCATGAACTTCCCTTAATGCTAATTCAACTTATACCAAATTCAAATAATGAATCAAAGTTTCATCAAAGCTTTTGTGATAAAGGGTTGGGATAGGTAAGGTATATCAAGCTGCTAGGTGTGTGAAAGCTTTTTATTGCTTATGTGAAAGGTCAGGTGGAAGGACTTGGTTGTGAAGGTAATTATATAAGTTAGAATACCAAATATAACTAGGACCAACAATATCACATATCATTTCAATGGCTAGGGGTACATGAGAAAGTGCTAAAATATGTTCAATAAGGAATTGATAGTCTTTTACCTTATCTATATTGCAGATCAAAGAACCAATGGTGGCCATGGCATTTGTTGTCTTATTATTGGCCCAAGGTATATGTTCAAACTAAATGTGAGCAATTTGTTACTTGAAAATGTCCACTATGTCTTTGTATGGTACTAAATTATCATTAGAATTGGTCAATAACCTAATTGATGATTAGTTAAGAATCACCATGAACCAAGAGATGTTGAATGTTCTATTATACTGCTTAATGAAGCCTTGCAACAAATGATTCTTATTCAACCATGTTATTAGTATAAAGTTGATACAAAGTGCTTTGGGAATGAGATCCCCTTATGGTGTAATAAATACTACGCCTACTCCTGATCCATGAGATGTTAATGACCCATCAAAATACAAATTCCAGTACTGCTCCTTAGGATATGTCTCTATGATAGTCATGATGTACTCATGAGGGAATGCAAAAGTGAGTGGTTGAGTAACTAAAAGGGGAGCTTCAATAAGATAATTTGTAAGTACTTATCCCTTAAGGGATTTCTAATTAACATAATCAATCTCATATTCACTTAGAAGCATGATCCACTTAGCCATGCCACCATACAAAGATGTTTTTGATAGTAGATGCTTGAGTAGATATACTTTGGAAATGATTATGGTCTTATTGTTAAGCATATAATGATGCAACTTCTGGGTTATAAAGACCATAACTAAAACAAGCTTTTTCAATTAGCATATAATTATGTTCATACACTACCAGTGTACGACTTATATAGTACACGTCATGTTCTTTCCCATGTTCATCATGTTAGGATAATAATGCCCCCAATGCATTTTTAGTGGTATATAAGTACAGTAAGAATGGCCTCCCTAACATTGGTGGTAATAGAATAGGTGGATTGGCTAGGTATTCTTCCAAGTGCTCAAATACTTTTTAACATTATTCATCCCAAAGAAATGTAATACTTTTCTTTAATATTTGAGTGAAAGGATGGCATTTATCAGTTAATTTTGAAATGAAGCATCTAATAGACTAGATTTTACCCTAAAAACTATATAGTTACTTCAAAGTGGAAGGTGGCAGCATCTTGGTAATGGTATGCACCTTGGTAGGATCAACTTCAATACCTCAATAAGAGACAATAAAGCCTAACAATTTTCTTGAAGTAACATCAAAAACACACTTCTTGGGATTAAGTCTAACCTTGTACTCATGAATCCTTTCAAATATCCTTCATAGTATGGCTAAATGATCTACATGGGTCTTAGATTTACCTAATATGTCATCAACATAGTCTTTGATAATATCATGCATCATATCATGAAATATAACACTCATAACTCTTTGGTATATTGTCCCAACATTGTTGAGGCTGAACAACATGACCTGATAGCAAAACATTCCCTAAAGAGTGGTGAACATTATTTTGTGTTGGCCCTCTAATGCAATCTTAATATGGTTATATCCTAAAAATCCATCAATGAGGGAAAACATTTTGTATATGATTGTGGATTTAACTATCATGTTGATTTTTGGTAGAGAAAAGTCAGTCTTTGGGTAAGCCTTGCTGATGTCTCTAAAAGCAATGAAAATTTTGATCCCTTTTGGATTTTTACTAATAGGTATAATATTTGAGATCCACTTTGAATAGTTGATCAGTTTGATGCATCTCACTTCTAAGAGTTTTTCTAACTCTTTCTTAACTAACACATCAATATGAGGGTGCATTTTACACAATTTATGCTTCATATGTTTGGCATCAGGATATATAATGAGATGGTGTACAACCAAGGTGGGGTCCAAACCTGACATGTCTAAATAAGCCCATGAAAATATGTCAACAAACTCCCTCAAAAGGGATGTAAAAACTTCACATTCCTCCTCAGTGAGGGATGCACCTAATTTTATCCACTTTGGGTCCTTTGGAGTCCCAATGTTGACTTTTGTAGTATCCTTTACTAGGAGAGTCGATCCATCTTCCAAAATAGTTGGAAAAGATGTAAATTAACTAATAATGGCAAAGTCCTCTAGTTGTACTGGTTATTCAAGTTCTCCCAATCAAGATGAATCTAAATCACCTAATGGTAGCATTGGCCATGTAATAAAAACTGTAGAACATTCTTGAATAGTTTGATCAAAGGCATACTAATCCTCTGTACTAAGCTCAAACTTAAAAGTAAGTTCATTGTTGGTG
Source organism: Torreya grandis (assembly GCA_037957365.1). Classification (NCBI taxonomy): domain Eukaryota; kingdom Viridiplantae; phylum Streptophyta; class Pinopsida; order Cupressales; family Taxaceae; genus Torreya; species Torreya grandis. The sequence goes on along the minus strand of JARHVA010003605.1, from coordinate 978,082 downwards.
GTCTCCTGAGCTTCATTTGAAGGTGAACATCCCCATCTAATGGCAGCTGAAATAGGTTTTCACCAAGATACTAGCCTTTTTCTTTACTTTTACCTTGGTCCAAAAGCACCTCAAAGAGGTTTTCACTTTGGGACCTCAATGTTTTATTGTTTTATTTTTGGCTAAGGGTATTCACCCACTCTTTGAAATAGGTAGCATGATCCAATTTTATAAAGAACCCTTGTTTGCGATCTCCCAAAGGAATGTTTTTTCTTAGGCCCATAAAATCATAAAAGGCCTCATCATTCTCAAACTCGTCTAAAGGTACTATGGATTCTTGTCAGTCCCAATCTATAAGTTGAGGATGACAAAGGGTAAGTGGGGAATGTAGGATTATTTGTGTGATGGTAAAAATGGTATGGGTCAAATAAGTTGGTATTAATAAGGTCTTTGTATATGCTATGACCAGACTATGCTTTTTTACTGGCATCATCCTCACTAGTCATCATGAGTCATTAAAATAGGAACATAAATAAGATACATGGGGTCACCCCTAGATGGTTTAAATCTAAGACCATGAATTCCTTTGTATCTGGTCATATAAATGGGCTCAAGAGTACCCTGATAATTTACCCCTAAGCCTCTGCCTTCATATGCTTGGTTGTCCATAATCCTATTAAGGATGGGATACGTTATACTTCGATAGTAATAAACCAATTTGTCATTGTATAACTAGGAATCATCATTGGCAAGTGGGTATTATTATTAGCTAGTGGTCGGTGTGAATATAATAGGCACTAGGCTATGAAGTTTTCCTTTTCCCTTTTGTTAGTATTCCATGCAAATTGGTTTAGATTTGTGCCTTCCATCGTACTTGGGGTTTTGCAAAAGCTTAGGAATATGAAATGTATCATGGGTAAAATACTTTCCTAGACCATTGTCTAAAGTGGTAAAATGATTAGACATTTCAATAGAAGGTGTATGTGAAGTTGAGGCAAGGCTACTAGGTTCTATGCAATTAGTCTCTAGTAATTAAATAAGTATCTATTTGTCTTTGTCCTTCTTTAACACTGGGTCTAGACCAAAAAAATAACTATAACTTTCATATTTGGCTTCCCAATACTTGCAATGTTCATATGGATGTAAATATTCATGGATAGTTGCCTCCAACCTAGAGTGAGGAAACTTGATACACTGGTGTAAGGTTGAAGGTATTACATGAATTTTATGTATCTATGGTCTACCCAAAAGCAAATTGTATGATAAATCTAGGTGCAACACATAACAAAGTGTATCATGGTTCAAAGGCCCAATGATCACTAGAAAGATAATGTCTCCTTATGATTCCTACTCTTCATTTTCATAGGCCTTAATAGTAATAGTCTCTGGTTGAAGGTTCACTATTATATATCCCAGATGCTTAATTAGCTTTAGAGACAAAATATTCAGGCTTGATCCATTGTCTATGAGGACATTTTTAACTTTGTTCTACATGATAAAAACTTCAATGTATAATGGGTTATTTTGGAGAGGGCCAAGTGATGACATATCAATTTGGTCAAAGGTCAACTGTTGGCCTGGGGCTAGGTGTCCAACCAAAGATTGAAATTTTTCTAGTGTAATGTCATTTGGCATTGGCCTAGGAATTTTGTAAGGATATTCTTATGGATGGTAGATGTACACAACAAAACTAAAATATATATTTGTGTGGGTGCCTTTTGGATTTGTTCCATAATATTATACATCTCTTCCTTAATGATGGTAATTGGCTTACTCCTAGCCAACATAGTGGGTTAGATTGGCTCATTGGTAGGGGTTGCAGGCATAGGATGGTAATTTTAGATCATCAAGTTGTGATTGTATAATCTAGATTGGGTATAGGACCATAATAAGTAGGAAATGATGGAGATGGGCCAGAGAGGGTAATTCTTAGATGTCAGTGCACTTGACTATGGTCACAGGGCAATGAAGGGTTACTGGAATAGGGTCTTTAAATGGTTATCTTTGGTTGTTATTGCACTTGGTTATGGTCATAAGTCATAAAAAGATTAAAAAAATTGGTAAGATGATTATCATTGTTAGGAAATGGTTCTGGTCTATTGGCATTTGGTCTAGGATTGATGGTAATGGGAGATACATGATCACCCATAATATGACCCATAAATTTATTATATTCGTGTAACTACATGATAAGTATGTTGGTTATTAGGGTCATTTTGGGCTTGGTTCTATCCATTTTATAGTTGTTGTTGTTATTTTTGCTATTGTGGACTTCATTTTTATTATTGTTTATTGGTATTGTTGTGTTGTGGAAAAGGATTTTGGTAAATACCTAGGTTTTGATTGGATGTAGATGCTTTATTATCTAATTAGATCTCCCCATTTTCCAACATATTCTTAATGAGGTGCTTCAACTACACACAATGACGTATAAATGTCCATAAATGTAATGGTATTCATAGAACTCATGCTCTTTATATTAATTTAGATAAGGTATTCCCTTAGGAAAGTGTTTTGGAATAAACCAACTAATCATATTGGTCGTGGCTAATTTTTTAAACACTGCTTCAATGGGCTCACCAATGTAATTAAAGACTCTAGTAGTGGGTCTTCTTCTTTGAGGAGGGGTTTTCAAAGGTGGTGGCTATAGCATTTGAGGAGATAGCCTAGGTTGAGTCATAAACTTTGCTTACTAGATAAGCTACATTTGTGTTATAAGTTGCATTTGTGGTATAGGTTGAGTAGACAATGTTTGCATAATTTGAACATGATGTGACTCAGTGATTCTATTATAAAAAATATGTTATAGTTATATGGCTTAGGTTTTTCATAATTATTAGCTTGAATTGGTATATATGCTTGCGCTTTGACTAGGCTAGAGTTTTGAATTAGGCCCGAATTTTGGTTTTGGCTCTGATGTTGGTTCTGGTTTGAAAAAAAAACTTTATAATCCCTTTTTTGAGAAGGGCATTTTTGATTTGTATGCATTTTTCAATGATTTCCTTGAATGTGTGAGCACATTGAAGCTCCAAGTGATAAGATATTTCACTTTAAATTTTTTTGGTAAACACATATAACAATTGTTTATCTGGTAGGTTATGGATGAAGTGATTGGCAAGTGCTCTCAATCGATGTAAGTATCTCAAAAATCTCTCACCAACTTTATGCTTGGCCTAACTTAAATCCACTACTAAAATCTCATGCTCGATTGAGATTATAGGATAAATGTTATACAAACTTATCAGACAAATCATCAAAGCTAGATACTGAGTTCTTTGGTAACCTAAGAATCCACTCCAAAGCCTATCTAGCTAGACTTCAAGGAAAAAGAAGAAGTAGGTTATTATCACTATAGGCCACTAATTGGAAAGTGATAAAAAAATCTTGTAGATGCTCTCTAGGGTCTTCTTTACCCTTGTAATTGTCAAATTTTGGTGGATCATAACCTAGAAGAAATGGTATATGGAAATAATCCATGTTAAATGGGTATGAATACACATCATCTAATTTTAAATTCTTAGTTTGCTTTCCTATCTGAACGGTTGTAATTGAATATTTTATCTATTACAATTCTTGGGCTAAGAAACTTGATGGCATAATTGGTTATGGTTGTGGTTGGGTGATCAAAGGTAGATTAACTTTACCAAGGTATAATGGGGGAGTGGAATACTATGTAATATTGGTTTAATAGACCAATTGATTAGGAATATGCCTTCATACATTAGGATTAGGCTGTTGATACTACATGCATTACTGGTAAACATTCTAGTTTAGATTTAAAATATGGCTTTAGTTTTGAGGGAATTGAGGTTGTGATGGAAGTATGTGGCTTTGTGGAAGGTATTGTTCCTATTGAGTTTGAGTAGGAACTTGCTGTCGACTAGTCAAACCTAGTTATATAAATGTTACTTATTGTTAACTAAGACCCTGTCTTGAATAGTTGCACATGCTAGGTAAAAGGCAATGACTGCCTTATAGGTACTTGCTGGATGTTAGAACCTCTTTGTTGAATAAACAACTATTTTGAACTAGATGTTTGTTGGGTGTTTGGTAATTTTTGTTGACTAATAGGAACATGTTGTTGACTAGACAATGTCTGCAACTATTGAGGTACATTAGTTTGCATATGTTAGGGTGGAACATTTGTTACCACTTATTAAGGTGGTGTATTATTCTACCTTTATTGAGGTGGTAAATTGGTCTATGTCTATGGCCACAAAATATTATCCATTTTTTATTGAGGTAGGGTAATGTTCATCACTTGTTGAGGTAAAACATTAGTTGGTGCCTGATTACTTATCCCTTGTTGTTATGTGCTTGAAGAATTAGCTAGTTAAGGAGTGGGAGTAACCTACTATAGTTGGGAATTAGGCATTCATATCCCTTACTGCTCGGGATTACCCCTAATATTGACAAGAGGAACTTATTGTTTGGGATTATTTTTTGGTGTATTTAACCCACCTTGGCCTGAATTGGAAGACACTTTCATGTTATCCATTGTATTTGGCACATGGTCTTAAGTAGAAGCCATAATCACTCCTCAATAAATGGGACATTAAACATGTCATCTACTAAAGTAATTTGGGAAAATAGGTCCACACCTAGATTAGCATGACCCAATGAATCAACTAGAACTCATGTTGAAGGAGTTAGCTCTATAAGTAATGTATTTAATGTGGCCATAGTGTTAAAATTTTGTGATAGATTAAGATAAGTTTGATAGGCTTGATATATTTACATGAATTAGTCCAACATGGGGCCCTTTCCCTTTGAAAGCATATTCAGATCTTAGTTTGACATTGGCATGAGGGAATGATGGTAACTAGTAGAGGCCTATTTGAAAGGTTTGGTGTAAGGTATGTTTCTAATTACTCTAACTAGACTAGGTAGGTTTTCATGGGGAAAGTGTTTCAAAAACATGGCCCCTACCTCTATGACTCTAACCAAATTTTCATCCTTATTTTCAAGAAAGTGATGATCAAATAAGTATGGGTCATAGTTTTATGGCATGATAACATAGTAAGGCTATTATTAGACTTGTTTGAGAATAGATGGTACATTAGTAAGGTATTGATCTATCTATTCTTGATCTTGCCTTAGATAAGGAGGTGTATTAACTAGGTAGTGTGCTAATGGATCTTGGCCTTGTTTCATATATTGGATAACGTAAGGGGGATATAAATTCATCTCACAAACTAAGTCATCTCCATATGGGTCTTGAATAAAGGCACCATTCATGACAAAATTTTTATAATATAGATTGTACATAGTCCCACTACATGTGTAGTGAGGCATATCTGAATCCATGACTAACGTCTCATAAATAAAAAGGTCTAATGTTTACAAAATACTTGAAACATGATCTAAAAGGATTGGTCAATACTTGGTATGTCTTAAAACTTAGTCTAGATGGAAAATTTAGTTTATTATTATAGACAGTTTAAACTTAGCCTAGAATGGAGATCTTCTCCAAAATTGTCAATGATAAGCTTGGTGTCAAATATCTCCAAGGTCTAAGGTCTTACACTCAAGTGGCCAAATGAAAGGCAAATTTGAATCCTGGTTTTGGTAAAGTGTTTTGAACAAATCTAATCTAGGTCTAAAATGAAAAGGTACTAGGTATTTGGTAAAAAGGCACAAAGATATAATTTAAAACAAACTAGGTTAGAAAACTATAAGGCAATGTTAGGTATTTGGTAAGAAAGAATAAAGCTAGACTTTAAAACACACTAGGTTGAGCTAAAAACTTGTAATTAATCTAATCTCTTTGGCAAAAAGTTTGAAACACTTTGACTTAATCTTAGCACATGGATTTTAAAACAAAATTGACCTTAGTATAAGAAATTCACTTTAAGCATATGTCTAAAATTAATTGGGAAAGTCAATCTCAAGTAATGAAAATAATGACAATGAGTAAAGTATTCAAGCCCAAGTGATAAACAAGGCTCCAATGTAGACTAATCATGCTTAGAGTTATACTTGACAAGAGAGTATAGACCTTAGTTCAAGGTAACAAATTGACTCAAAACATATAGAAATATACCACCTCTTAGATCTAGGCAAAAGGGGTCTTCAAAGCAAGTAACAAATTAGTCTAAGTTACACAATTCAAAGGTGATAGGTAAACACCCAAGCCAAAATTAAGCAAGACATAGGTGTACACCAATCAATTTTGAATCTAAACTTTGCAAGAGAAATTTTGAATTTGATTTAAAAGACTTGGATTTTTCAAATGGAGAACATCCTAAACCCAAAGGGATGACATAACGACACCATTTTTAGGCCAAAGGTACATGCATCTTCGAACTTAGTTTGAAACAAGGAAACATTTTTGGAATAACAGAAGTAATACAACAATGATCCTTTAATCAAATGATATGATAATGGCTTTGGATTTAAAACTCTTAGGTAAATACTTAGGACTAAATGGGTAGCATAATGACACCTCGTTTAAAAGAGTGATACACAAAAATGTTTTTGGGATAAAAAGTCTATGGCAAAAGTGTGATATCAAATAGACATAATAACACCTCTTGGGAAAAAGTGTGATAAAAACATGCGATGGTTGTCACTCATTTTGAACAAACAATTTTTAGTCTCAAAGAACACATGTAAATTAAATAAAATATAAATATCCCAAATGGCTTGTCCTATCCCTATAACTAACATGGGTGTGCATATCTTCTACCAAATTTTCCATCGATAAGCCAATGCTTATGAGGAATTAAGGGTTAATCCAAAATTAAAGTATAAATATAGGTAGAATTTTTATGCCTCCATCTATCTCTCAAGCATTGGTACGTGTCATGAATTTATAGTGAGGAACACTCGATATTCATAAAATAAATTCTACAGTAAGTGGGGTTGACTAAAAATATATAAGTTTTGAATGTACTAAATGGTCCCAAGTGTGGATAACACAAGGGCACAATAAAATCAATTAAGTTTATACCTACTAAATTATACTATACAAGGGTCTATTCCTTTGCATAGTGACTCTAGCCATGTACTTCTTAGTAAAGTTTGATGTTTATCAAGACCTAGCCTAGGTTTTCATTAAGAATAGAGAGGCTAGCTCACCTTGGTAATCCCAGTATTATATGCCCTGATTTATATACCCCACTATGGAGAGGGGTTGGTATGATGTTGGGAGATGAATCCCTAGGTCAACACACCCATAAATAACTCTTGGTGAGGTGATGAAATCCTACCCATAAGCTAAATTCATAAAAATAAATAAATGAAATGGAAAAATTTTATAGGTTGCTTTTGATTCACCCAAGTCACTCAGAACTTGGGGAGAGCATACACAACATTCTTTCTAACACAAATTTATAAACAATGGAAATAAATAAATCACTTTTGGTCACCTGAGTTCCCTATTAGTAATGGATGAGAGCACACATGCTAATGTTTATGTTTTTCAAAATCAAAGAATCTAATCTAAGTATTTGAAACTAGTTAAAGAACAAACAAGAATTGAAAAATCCCTTAGGAGCTCTAACTAAAGATGTAGGTTTTTTTTACTAACACCAAATTAAAATGTGTTTGAAATTTTTGGCCCCTTGGCTATGTTTGCACTTGTAAAATATTGGAAATGATAAAAGACAAAATTTTAAGTGATTTTGAAGCACCTTAACCAAATGTGAATGATTTTTAACCTTTTTTTGTAAAATTTTTGACTTGGTGAAAGAAAAATTGATTAAAAAACATTCAAACTTACTCTTTCTTTGCTCAAGTCTCTATAAATATGGTTAGTGGATTAATTTGTGTTTAATTCAAGGTGAAATTATTACAATTTAGTTAAATAAAACATAAATTTTAACTCTCAAGATTCTAAAAAACACATAAAAACTGTTGATAATTACTACAGGGATCATTATCGATTTAGCGATCATCATCGATTTGTTATGATCATCAATGATTCCTACAATCACACAAAAGATATACATGTTTTGAAAGAAAAATGCTTGATAAAAGTGTTTCAAACTCAAATTTTTTACTTCCCTACAAGAAGAAGGTTAAATAGGTAATAAAAAAATTATTAGGCACAAAAATAGTAAGAAAGAGTTGATTTTTACTATATTTCTAGTTTGCTATGTTTTGAAATCATCATCGATTATTGTAGTGATCTATATAATTTATGATATGATCATTAGTGATCCCTGTAAATTTTAATGACTACATAGTTTTCTGTCAAGAACTTAAATTTATTCATCTTTTTGGTAATTATATCAAAAACTTGGCACAAAAATGGTTAGAAGAACATTCTAAGAAGTAACTAGAAGAGTTTTATGGGGTGCGAGTCCAATTGGGTGTGCCATTATGTGATCAATAAAAATCCAAGAGGGGAGTTAATATTGTGTTAGTATGATAAAAACCAAATAAAAATACACTAATAAAGCTAACACCTCCATCCTAGACACTCAAGGAGCAAAAGAACAATACAAGTAAGTATCAATGAAAGACAAAATAAGCATTATTTACCTTCCTTGAGAGCAAGAGTTGTATGTTGGCCATGGATAAATGTGTTCAGTCATGTGCTTAAAGAGTCTTTGACAATGGTTCTTCTTGCATCATCTCTCCTTATCACCTTGGAAATGTTGGGCTCAACTTTGGCTTTAGCTTCACTTTGATGCTTCTCTCTCTCAATAAATGAATATTATAACATTACACAAAGAGGATCCTTGAAGGTATTTTTGCATAATAATAATACACAAAAAGATCTTGTTGAGCAATGGGTGAGGCCTTATATTTATAGCCTTTCAAACTAACTCTAACCCAAGTGTATTTAGGTTAGAATTAACTGTATAGGTTTAGGTTAACCCTAGTTGAGTTAAGGAGGGGAAAAATAATTAATATTTGGGATAGATATCCCATTTATTAAGCATGGATCTCCATTTTTGAATTTAAGTCTTTAATGGGGATATTTTCAATTATTTGAATTTGAGGATGATGACATCATCATGAACTCAATATTATTAGAATTTTCTTTTTGAAAAATTCATTTTCACTAATTGCATATGAAAATTTCACTTAAGCATTTAATTTAATTTGCTTAGTTAATTCATTTTGCTTAGCATTTTTGCACTTTATGAATTGTTTAAGTGCCCCACTTAATGGGTCTAAAGGCCAAACTATTAATTTGCTAGGTCACAAGTTTATTGAAGATGAATTCATGAGAGGTTACTATTGCATACATGATGATACCCCAAATAGGGATGCCTCAACATGATTTTGAGTACTAATGTACAACATGTAGATGAAATTGGGACATTTAATGATTTCTAAGCTTAATTTGCATTGTTTGGTAGGAATCAATCTGAAGTCTACTTGGAACATAGTTGTGGCCAAAATGGGGTGTCTACAAGATGTATTGCTATCAATTTTTTTTGTTACAACAGTTGATTCATTTTATAGGTTGAAGTGATTATATCATTCAACCTCACTAGATTTATAAGTTGGAGTGATTAAATCATCCAATCTCACTAGATATATATGATGAGTTGATTAAATCAGTTACCCTCATTATATTACATATTTACATTTGACTTGTGTGATTGAGATATAGTAATCTCAATGGTTGTGTCACAACTCATCCTTGCACTAAATTAGGGGCATAATACCTTCCAATCTCCCTATTAATTTCTCTAAGGTTTATGTCTAAACCTCTTCTAACTCTAATGCTTCATAAGGAAGCATCTTTACCAAGTCAAAGCATCAAGAGGCAACACAGTTACATTGACACATAAGAGTACTCCTTCCTTGCTCTCTTTCTTTTCAAACATTTCAGTTGTTTTAAATTTCATATTATATTAACTAATTTATACTTTAACATGATTTTGATAACGATTTATACACCAAAAAATCACTCAAAGTGGGATTAAGCAAAGGTAAGGTGTGTTATACACACAAGAGTAAACAATTATTTCCTTTAAACTAGTAATTTCATCTTTATGAATTACTATATTAAAACGGGTAAATATAGATACTAAAATTGAATATTTATAGTATCTTAGTATTGTACATTTGGAAAATATCAATCAGGGCTCTACCCTTTAGTTTTAGACCTTTCTGTTGTCGAAAGGCTCACATTCACCATCTCATTGTGCCTAAATGTTTATCTCTTAGTTTGATCCATATCATTATGATGATCTAGGTTCCCTATATTGCATAAAAAAATTAAAACTTGATAAACATACTTTGATTTAATTTCAAATCTATACCTATTTTCTACCCTTCTAGACACTACTAGCCATAGAAGAACACTATTGCCAACAATAGTGTCCAGATCCTTATCTAGTGTCTAGTTTCTAAAAGTCATCCAAATTGTAAGTGCTTCAAAACCTATAGGTCATCCTATTTATCTTGTTAAACCCTACCATGAGATATTACAAAATGTGTGGTTTAAATATAATTCTAATCCTTCTCATCATTCATCTAGAAAATACTAAGAAAAGACCTTCTAAAGCTCAATTAATCAAATACACAACCAAGTTATTCTACCCTATTCATCCCTATTTTCATTACAAGCATATGAGTAATCATATTTTAGGTATGAAGCATTCAAATAGCAGCCCAAGACTCATATTTCTAAAATTACAAGTTAGATCACTATATGCATCTTTATATAGTATATTTCACCCTTATGCATACACATTTCCCCACATAGGGGAGAAGTACATATGTCTGAGGCCCTATTTAGAGTATTGGCTATGTAGGTAGCACTATATGATAAAGGGGTCATTGAGGTGAGCTCGACATCATGAATCCATTAACTCATTTTTAGAAAACTCATTTTAAGGGTGAAGAAGGGTGAAGATCTAGGGTTTGATCAAATAACAAAGATTGACAACCTATATCCTAGATCCAAATATACCTACAAAAAGGTTACTAGAAAACCTAAAATAATAAAGTTGGTCAAATAAAGATCTAATCATTATTCTATATTGAACACTTACATCATAGTTAAACACTAGAATCGATGGTAGTGTCTAGATCCGATGGTAGTGTCTACAACTAAAGAAGTATAATTTCCAAAATATGAAGAGCGATCCTACATACTTTCCACTTGTTTCCAGTCCAAATATAGTTATACACAATAAAACCAACTGGGTATCATTTCTCTTTGGTATTGAAATTAATGAACATATTTTAAATTTAGTACTTTCTATATTTAACATATCTCAGTATTATAATTCAAAATATTCATTTGTCTATGTTTGTAATTAATTGGCCTACTATAGATTAGTTTATCACATTTATGCATGAACTATTTATATATTATTAAATATATCCACATATATATCAAGTTAGGGTAAAAAAAACCCTCAACCCCAATTGGAGATGGAGAAGTGCTAGAAGTTGAGTGGCATGGAATCCTCAACCACATGTATATACTCAAATTTAATTGTTAAGTGTTTGATAATGTTTAATCTTGACATCCTTGCCATGCTTGGTTTATTTTCCATTTATTAACTTGAAATCTTTATGACAGCCTTAAATATTCTACTTAATGTCTTACAATAATTGAAAACATTATTAAGACATCTCTATTTTGATTACAGGTTCCTATCAATCAAATCCCAACATTTTATGTCCTTCTGGGACAAAACTACACTAGGTAGACATTTGTGGCCTTATCCCACAAATTCCAATGATAAATTTTCAAATTAGAGACATTTAATATTGATCCTATCATGCTTTTTATAAGGTTGGTTGATATAAATATTCCAACTATTTATCTATATAATCACATCAAGGCCACTTAATACACCACTTGATCTATCTAACAATCATTCAACAATTAAATTGTATATTGAGCAAAAGGGCAATAATATTTCAAATTGCATTTTTGATTTAATATAATAGTCATAAGAAAAGTATAAATAAATTTTAATGTAGGTGAAGGACATTCATTATCAAGAATTCAAGTCAATTTGATAGTTTCATCAATATAGAAAATATCAAGATTCATATAATCACTCTAGGAGGGAGAATTACATTAGCCTGTGGCCTTTTTGGGTTTTGTAAGAAAAACTTAGATTACATAGTTTTTTGTGAGGATAGCTCAACTCTTCCCCTTTCTTGATTATACCCATTGTATTTGATATTATATTTGGTTTATGTGTAGGAACTAGGGTTTTGCTATTTTAGGTCTTTTGCATGTCAAATCAAATCTCACAGGTTATCAACAAAATCTACCAAATAGTCATAGGTGCTTGAATATAAAGTAAATCACACAATAAACTAGGATGTGACTATAGTCAATAGATAAGGCTATAATGTGCCCTTGTCCACCCTAGTGAGACCCTATCCCAATACATTATATAATTCTATTTTTGGCTATGATACAATTCACATGTCCTTTTAGTAAGTTTTATATTAGTTATTAGCCTGCACTGTCATTATAAATCAAATCCAAATTAGGTTTGCATATTTTATTGTTTTATTACTATTTATAGATCATTTATAACTATGTATTTTATTATATACATTTAGGTTATGTATATTTTATAATTTAAATCAATATTTAATCATTCAATTTTTATTGCATTTTATTGATTAATTAAAAATAAACATATAAACATTATGGTGAACCCACAATTTTTATTTGAACACTACTTATTGTTTAAATAATTTTTATTCTGAGATGTCATACAATTTACTAAAAGAAATAAACTTTGACTTTTGATATAAATCTGACACCATGGGTTAATCTTATTTAACCTTAGATATAATTTGACACTGAAGAAATTATATTGTCACCTTGGATAACATCTGACATTGAAGCATTTCTCTTTGACCTCAGATTGAAATTTGTATTAAAAAAACTTTACCCTTTTCTTTTCTCTTTAATTTTTATTTACTTGTTACTTATTTTTAGTAACCATGTTACAACAAATAATAAAATTACATAGTGACTATCATTACAGGCTAAGTTATGATATGTTTTACAAGCACTATGGTGTGGGGGGTATTGCTCTAATAATCAAGCCATGGTATAATGTTTTATCAAAATTTGTTAAAATAATGAATTGTTTACCTAGATATGATAAATTTTTATACAAAATCAAATGTTATAGATATGCAATAAATGACACAAAATAATTTGGAACTTGCTAGATCTAAAAATATACTAAATATAGAAAGTGCAAAAGAGAAATATAAAAATAGTTGGAAAACTGAGGTGTAGACTATTTTTTGATCTGAGACTAATAGAGAGACTATGTTGATTGAGTGTAGACTGAGAATAATAGTTGGTAAGGTTACTAGACAATAATGGTAGAATTAGACACTAGTGGGGGTGTTATTGTCCAAATAGGGTGGCCTTGTCCAACAGACATCAGAGTTCCAAAACTTATGGGTTATGTTCACCCTCACATGTGTGTTTTATGGACTATGTAGGAGATTTAGATATAATACAAGGATCATTATATAATTTCTTTTCACTTGAAACCCTATCTCAATGACATAGGAATATGAATACAATCATGGAATAGAAAGGGGTTAGTGGTTCAAGTTGTGTTTGACCTCAAAACCTCCTGTGTTGAGTGATGTCTACATAACAATATTTTGAAGAGGGATCAAAATCCATGTAGTTCTCTCATGTTTAGATGGTGTGTGTGAAAGACTAATGCAAAATGCTAAATGTTGGTGTGATCCTAGTGTGATTAAGTGCTTCAATTATGACTTGTGACCTTAGAGGTGTATTCAGACTTTAGCTCATGAAAACTAAAGCTATATGTAATTAGAATTGGGATAAATAGGGAATTTTCTTTCAATGTGCAATTAGAATGTGGTGATTTTTAATGTGTAGGCCTTTTATGTGCAAAAATGTTTGAAATGTGGCTTTATAGTGGAATTTTTGGAATTCCTTCAGATGAGCTTTGCTCAAATTGTGGGCCCAACCCTTTCATGAATTTTAAATTTTGGAAATTAGTTGTTATTTGGAAAGAGGACACTGATAGCAAATATGGACAATAACATAGAGTGTTATTATCTGAGGGTTATAAATAACTGCTCTAGGTATCATGGATAGTATGAGTGTGCTCTTGGACTAGTTTGTATAAAGAATAGGGACATTTTAAGTCATTTAGGTTGTTTAGAGGAATGGGTCATCATAGGAAAAATGAAGGAAAATGGTTAAAAGACCTTAGGATGAGGCATGGGTTAAGTGTGTCAAAAGAATGGTCACAAGTGCATTGTTTTAAATTAACTGTTAATTTACATGTCAACATTTTCCACCTTTTATTCTAATAATGTAGTAAAGTGAAAGTATTAGAGAAAAAGAAAAACTACATACCTAAATTTATGTATGAAGTGTAGTCTTTAATGTAGGCCATAATAGATTGTTCTAGTGTAAAAAGTCAGTACAAAAGGGGGAACTAACTTTTATAGATGGAAAAAGGTTCATTTTTGGTGCAAAAATTATGTGAAAGTGGTATAAAAAGTTTATATAATATAGGTATGATTTATATAACATGGATAATGACAAGCATTTTCATTTCATCTATGAAACTAGTGTAAAACTAAGAAAAGAGGAAGTCATACGTCATGCACATACCCCCAATATGATATCTAATGTATATGGATTATAAGACTAAGTAATAGTAACCAAGATTATGAGTAACAACCTTCATGTTAACTTAGAATACATGTCAGACATAATACCCCCAAACTTAGAAAATTTGAGATAGACCTTAGTATTTTCTAGAAACTAAGACTATAAAACTTGTTACAAACTACTTTGTATTCCCTGAGATTGAGAAATTTTGAAATTGACTATTTTATAGGTATTGGGACAACAACACCCTATTTGGATGACAACGAGGTAATCTCCTTTCCAAATGGAGTGCTATTATCTGAAACTAATTTATGGGTGATTTCTAAGTATGTTTTATGATCCATTATATGATTTTTATAGAACTATGTCTATGTATTGTAGGAGTTTAGTCTCTATAACAAGCTACTGTGTATGCCCACTCTTTTAAGGTGAGTTGTTGAGCATGTGCAATAACTTAACTCAAAATAAAAATTTACGTGATTGATTTTTTGTAAAAGATGTAAATTTAGGTGATAATGATAACATATAGGAACATGGAATCATCATGTATACACATAGTAAAAGAGTAATATGAGATGCATGTGGATCAAGTATACATAGTGACATTGTCAAGATAGAAGTTAACAGTGAATAGCGTAGATAAGTAATATAAACTGAGTATAAGCATAAATATAGAAACTCAGAGAGGGATGCATGATATCCATCATGGAATTGAAATGGATGGAAGGATGCATGATGTCCATCATGGCATTAAAAACTAAGCAAACATGTGTCATGGCCATGACACACACAAATAAAGAGTACACACAAAACACACAAGAGACTACCAAGGGGACACATATAAGGGACATGTTCAAATGTCACTAAAAGTCATAGAAACATAAAATGAAGATTTAGGTCCTATTTAAACCTTTTGAGGTTTGAATGAGGGTTAAGGGTATAATAGCCTATACATAAGGATGAATAAAACTATTCTAAAATAAGTTAATTAATTAAAAACTCAAATAAATAAATATTATGAATTGAATTTTGAGTTATGATAAATATAAATTTACTTTAAAAAATTAATTTAATTGCATAAACATTAGGAAGAGATAATACTTAACTTATCTACAAATACACAGGTATATCTGAGATATATAGAGATAGAAACAGGCAAGAATAAGATCGAGATCTAGTTGTTAGATTATGGAAATATTATTTTTGGAGGCTTGGACGCTTGTAATAATTAGGCATAATAAGATGGTGAATGTGAGTATTTTGATAGTAAGATGGTATATGATTTAATATTAGAGTATTGATAGGTATTTGTCAAGTGTACAAGCTTGAGATGCCATATAAATTAGATTTTAGTATTTACATTTGCCCCCCTTTAATCTAGTAATGCATAAGAATTAAATTAATAGTTTAAAAGAAAGAAATGTGTACTTGAGTGTGTGAAATTATTTAACCCTAAAATTTTATATTGTGGGGAATTTAGGGTTAAAGCGGTAGGTATAGCTTAGGGCCCAAAGATGATAAACTATCTCTAAAGTAGGTCAATTACATGTTAAACTCAAATAAACATATACTAAATTTATTATGCTGAAATAGGCTAAAAATAGTAAGTACAACTATACTAGATATATAAATGACAAAGAATTAATGTAATTACCTTGTTCTCATGATGACATAATTATGAATCTCGAATAGGAAAAAAGGAGATTGGAAGAAGATTTTGAAATAATCCTCAGATTTTGTATTGAGTGCCTATTGAGCCATATACACTAGTGTCAGCTTAGGACAGTTATGTTGATGTTACTATTTGAACCTAACATAGGTTTACTATACATAATACCTATTAGAAAAGGATGTGACCATCTAGTTTCTTTTAGGTTTATTTTTAGCTTCACTTTGGTGCATTTAGATCTAGGTCATGGACTGTCACTCATGAAATTATAAAACCTTAGTTCTTCATCTTCATGGTTACCTTAGGGAAAAATGGGTTAGTGGGCACATGATGTCAAGATAACCCCAAATATCCCTTTTTCAATGAGTAATACTTACATAACCAATACACTGAAGAGGGCCTTAGACTGATGTGGTTCTTCCCTACATGTTGGCTTGTATGTGAATCATGTAATATGTGCAAAACTAGTACAATAATGACCTAGCTTGTAGCTTGGAAAATATAGCTCTTAGGTTAATCAAATAATTTATACCTATATATGTGATGTCCCTATGATTTATATGTAAATAGGAGAAAATATAGAAGTTTTGCTCACTTGAGTGCTTGATTGAATGCCTTTTGTAAGTTGTCTAGTAAGTAGGTAAGAAGTTTCTAGGTGAAAAATGAATGTGTTGATCTTATATTTATATCAATCTATTTGAAGAAATAAATTGCATTAAAAAACTTAGGATGACCATTAGGATACATTTAATTTGTAAATGAGATGACTTTAGGTCATTAAACACTTGCATTAGAGCAGGACACCTGTGTTGACGTAGGTATTTATCCCAGATGCTAGTGTTTAAGGAATAGGAAAGTAGGTATAGGCTCAAAACTTGTAAAGGTATAAGATAAGTAGGTTTTAAGAATTTTTGGAAAGATAAAAGATCTAGATCATGAACATAATACTAGTTGGACCAAGAAATAAGACAAAGGTTACAAGATAGAGTAGATGCAAGACTTTATAAAGTGAGAAACGTCAAAAAATAAGAGGAATAACCAAACTCTGAGTTTGTCAAGTGTACAAGACTGAGGTGATATATAATCCATAAAATAGTGTCTACATTTTCCTACCCTTTAATCTAGTAATGAAATTTCTAGTTTAAAGGAAATGAATGCACACCTGGGTATGTATAAAACACATTACCTTTGTTTGAGTCCAACTTGAGTGCTTTACTGGTGACTGACATGCAACCAAGAGCATGCTATAGTAAATAATCAATGCATATAATCTGGAAATGAAAGTATTGAAAAGATTAAAGTAAAAATAACAAGGTTTATGAGTATACTTGTGTATCAATGTAACTGCCTTACCTATTGGGAAGTTGATTTAAAAGATGTATCATTATAAGGCTATGAATTTAATATTAGGACAAATATATATAACTATGGAAAGTACATATATCTAAGGAGATATATAGAAAGAGAGATTGGAAGGCACATGCTTCCAACTTAGAGAAAAGGTGAGTTGCCACTAAATACTTGAGATTAGCTCAACCGTGCAACCCAATCATACTTATAACCTGGTGAGCATAAGAGAATAAACTTAAATCATACTATCAAATTGGTAAGGTTGGATAATATAATCAATTTGAACCTAAAAACTTAGAAATATTGAGTGATTTAATCACCTCAACCATACCAAAAGCAAACCTACTATTGTAGTAGATTGGCTCAATATAGTCAATAAAATTACATCCTAGTGGGTGATGACTATACCTAAGAGTGTTTTGAAATTTGAAACTGATTTGGGTTTTAAAATATTAGGTGTACATTGCATAAAATATGCACCTTAGATATGTCTCATGCTGAAACTATGTATAACAATGGTACCAATGTATAAAATTCTACCACAATTATGAATCTACATTATATAAATGTGTGATTTGGCCAATTCGTAAACTGTATAAGTGTGGAGAACTTGCTTCCAAAACATGCTCCCTCTATATATAGAGAAATCTAAAAATTGATATAAGTACCAATGTGTAGGACATATTTCCAAAACATGCCCCCACTAAATCTAGGCGTGTCAAATACTGTATAATTGTTGAGAACATGCTTCCAAAGCATGCCCCCACTAAATATGAAAACTATGAATGTGTGGGAGCCATGCCTATAGGACATACCTCCACTAAATCTAAAAACTGATATAAGTACCAAATACTGAATAAGGGTGGATAACATGCTTCTAAAGCATGCCCCCACTAATTCTAAAAATTATGAATATGTGGAAGCCATGTGTTATGGTATGCCCCCACTAAATCTAAAAACTGATATAAGTATCAAATATTGTATAAGTGTAAATAACATGCTTCCAAAGCATGCCCCCACTAAATCTAAAACTGTGAATGTGTGGAAGTCATGCCTATATGACATGCCCCCACTAATATGCACCCCTTTAAGGCGAGGGAAGAATAGAAACTAATAGTTACCTCACCTCAAAAGGATAAGACAATTGTATAATTTATTAATGTAACCATGGAACATATAGAAGAATATGTCTAGGTAAATATATCATTGAGGTGCAAAGAACAATGTGATCACATGAAGACCTAAGATACATGATAAGGATTATGGAAAAATTTAGATAGTAACAATACAATCTCAACAAGAAAATCAAACACACACATAAGAGCACTCAAAATTAAGTTAAAAGGCAATGGTCTAAGGATACCACAATCAAGGGGAAGATTCAAATGTTTCATAATCAAATGGATATGAGTTAGTCAAATGTCCATAAAATCAAGGATGACATATTCAAATGTCCATATAATAATTAATGACATGTTTAAATGTTAAATAAATCATACATACTCATAGTGGATGCAAAAAAATAAGTGTATTCAAATGCTTGAATAAGCAAGGCAAGATATTCAAGGAAGTGCATAAAGGAAATTATAAGCAACCGGTATAAACATGTCATAGTAGTCTATAAACTAAATGTGTTAGCAAAAAATGTTAAGTGCACAGCATATCAAGTACCCTATGAAATATATAATCATGGATAAAGGCACGTGTAAGTACGTATATGATATCAAAACATGATAATGTAGAGTGATCATAGAAAGATATAACTTGGAAGTATTGTGATCATGTAGGTAGATGAGCCTAATGTCCATATGATATGAGTAGAGGAAAGGCCCAATATATAAAATATGAATAGATCATGTATTTGTGTATGTATATATCCCACTCAAGTATAAATGTGAGACACATGTGTATGTAAGAATAACATATATGCCATCCATTAAAATGGAATTAGCACATAGATGCCAAGGAGCCAATATAGTATGTAGGTGCCAAAAATGTTTTCAAAGTTTTGAATGTTTTTTTTTGCATTTTTTGAATGTGAAAGGGAAATGATATCTTATGATCCCATCCAAAAGGTGATCATACATATCTCCCCACTATAAACATGTTGTAATAATCTGGTGACACTATCGAGGAACATGTATAGGTGCAATATCTGTCACTGCAGTGTTTGTGATGCTATGCATATGTAAAATATGACTCTATGTCTTGGAGAAATAATATGAGTAGTAGGGTTGGGGTTCATGGAACCCATCTTTGGGTGCTCTATGGTTTATTTTTAATAACAATAATAAGAACATGTGTAGGTGGTATGGATATTTGAACATGGTGCATAGTAGATAAGGATTCTATAGAATCCACTGTATATATATATATATATATATGGTGCATAGTAGATAAGGATTATATAGAATCCATTGTATATATATATATATATATATATATATATATATATATATATATATATATATATATACAATGGATTCTATATAATCCTTATCTACTATGCACCATATATATATATATATATATACAGTGGATTCTATAGAATCCTTATCTACTATGCACCATGTTAAAATATCCATACCATATATATATATATATAAAATGTAATGGTCTCTCAAGTATTGGTTTAATAATAAAGGGGATTGCCCATTGCTTACCCTTTTATAGTGGATTAGCCTTAATAGGCTTGATAATTAACTATATGGGTATAAGTTTCACTTGTTTAAGAGGATGATCATATGGGATTCTATAAACTATAATTACCTAATTAGTATGAATGTATTTAACACACCCATACATTGTAAAAGGTACTACTCAAAGTGTATGGAGCTAATGTCTTTCCAATAACATATAAAAGATTCTTGTGGAAGGTATAATTGAAAGGGTAGTAACTACATGTGCAGGACCGACCTATAAATGTAGGTCAATATTTCCAAGAACCTTCTAGGGGGTCGCATCAAATGCTCTAAATGATCTAGTAAAGAGATGCATATTGTGATGAGTATAACCCAAGTGCATAAATAATTTCATGGTGTAAATGTTCTTGCTTGCACCATTATCAATCATAGTACTACATATAGGGTGTTTATCAAGGCATGCTCAAATGAATAAAGAATTAAGATCAGACTCATTATCCTTAATCTTAGTGTCATTGAAAGTAATAGGGTATTTGAACCATAGGATGTATATGTTATGTATAAGTACCAATAATCCCATATAATGGGTGCTTATAATGTGATGGATGAGGATGTGCATTATATTCCATTTGCACTTCTGGTTCCTTATTAGAATGGTCTTGTAAAAGATTGTTAAATATTTTTTGTTTGTGGTGATCACTAGGTTGTGAACCTAATTTTATAAGAAGATAATCAAATGTAATCTTTTGGTCATCAATTAAATCTTAGATCTTATGTTTCAAGGTAAAACATCTATTCATAGAATGTCCTGGTCCCCAGTGATAATCACAATAAACATTCACATCATATCCTTTGGGTAGAGGTCTATTTATGTCAACTTATATAAGATGAGGGAGAGATAGGATAACACTCTACTAACCATAGGAGTAGTGAGGCATGAGACTTAGGTAAGTGTGTAAATTGTCTCTTTGGTGCATTAGATAGGACAAGCCAATTATTCTGTCATGAAATTGTATTAACTGTGGTGGTTCTTCCTTTTTAGGTTCAAGGGGTTTTACCTTATAATTTAGTTTGATTGTAAATTTGGCATTAAATATAGATTTAGTTGGTGTGTTTGCTACATACTTGAGCTTATTCAATGAAATAAACTTCATTTCACAATCCTGTACAACATGGCATAAGTCATCAAAAGATTTGAACTTCTTGAAAACAATGCACCCATGCAAAGGAGCAAGCAAACTTTGTTTCAACAATATTGTAGCTCATTATCTACCATAGAATTGGTCATTTTAATGAGTATTGTCTTGTATCTTAGAAAATATTCATTTATTAGTTCATTTGTTCCTTATTTAATTTTGGCAATTTGAGTATAGGAATTTTTTTTATAAATATTAATGGAAAAGTGTGCTAAAAACTAATTAGCAAGAGGTTTAAATGCTTTCATGGATTAGAGAGGTAAATCATAGAACCACATCAAAGCATAATCCTTGAGGCTTCCTGGGAATAATTTGGTCAAAATTTTATCAATGGAGGCATAATTAAGGCATGTCGCATAAAAGGTTCAGATATGATGTTCAAGATCACCCTTACCATCATAAAATGTGATCTTAGGTGCAACAAAACTAGTTTGCAAAGGGTGCAAAGATATATGAAATGAAAGAGGGTTATGTAACACATCTTGGGAATCAATAACATGAGGAGAATTTAAAGCATTTTGTTTAATGTTTGTGACCTTTTCCTCTAAGGTCTTTATATCTTGAAGGAGTGTTTGAAATATGGACCCATTGGGATTTAGATTAGCAAGTTGAGTAGTCACCAAAGGGGATATAAGTGGTTTGAGTAGTAATAAGAATTGAAACTAGTATTTGAGTTGAAACAATTTGTAATTCCATGGTAGATGTAGCAATAATGTTTTGGTTTTTAGGAAACAAAGGTTTAAATACATAATCTATGCCCCTATTTGATGTATTAAGTGGTAATGCTTTCAAGGGGAGGGATGTTTGAACTATATCTTTTGAATTTTTTTATTTATAATATAATTTTGAAGATCTCATCAAGATCTTTGAGGTTTTGATGGATACACTCATGAAACAATGAAATTACTTACACTTGCTCATGGTCTATTTACTCATGTTCAATGGTTTCATTAGACTCATGGTTTTTATTATCAAAATCTTCTTCTATGATAACCTCATTAGTATGTTTTTCATTCTCAACATTGGTATCATCATGAATCAAAGGATTATATCCCTCATTGGTTTGAGACATGTTAGGTGGTGGGAAGGGAAACTCAATGTGTTCAATAGGCACACCTCCCAATCTAGGGCTACATTTAGGTTGTATGCAAAATAATATAAGTAAGAAATGAAAAAGTACAACAATTTAAAACCCTAGCTAACTGAAAACCCTAAGAATCATAAATGTTTACATTCATATGAATTTAATTCACCAAATGTTTAACCACAAAAAGTTAGATTATGGGGAATCTAAGGTTAAAGGGGTAGAGATAGCCTAGGGATCAAGGATAAACTATCTCTAAAGTAGGCCAATTAGATGTTATACTTAGATAAATATATACTAAATTTATTATGCTAAGATAGGTTAAAAATAGTAAGTACAACTATACTAAATATGGAAATGATAAAGAAGTAATGTAATTAGCTTGTTATAATGTTGACATAGTTCTAGATCTAGAATAGATAAAAAATAGACCGAAAGAAGATTATGGAATAATCATCAAATTTTAGATTGAGTGCATTGGAGCTGTGACCACTAGCATTAGTCTAGGATGGTTTCATCAATACTACTATCCAACTTGATGTAGATGTCTTATACAGAATACTTACTAGAAAAGGAGGTGACCACCTAGATTATTCTAGGTTTATATTTGCCTTTGATATAGTTTATTCAGATCTAGGTCATGGACTATCACTCTTCATGAAATTGTAAAACCCTAGTTCTTCATCTTCATTATGACCTTGGGGAAAAATGGGTCAGTGGGAACACAATGTTGAGATTATCCCAAAGATCCCTTTATTAATGAGCACTACATACATAACCAATGCTCTGAAGAGGGACTTAAACTAATGTAGTTCTCCCTTACATGTTGGCATGTGTGTGAATCATGTAATATGTGAAAAATAAGTACAATAGTGACCTAGCTTATAACTTGGTAAATATAAATCTTAGGCTAATCCTTCAGTAATTCAAACCTATGTATGTGCTATCCCTATGATTGATATGGAAATAGGAGAGATAGGGAAGATTTGCTTACTTGAGTGATTTATTGAATGCCTTTTGTAAGTTGCTTGGTGAGTAGGTAAGAAGTTTGTAGGTGAGGAATGAATGAGGGTTGATCTTGTATTTACATCAATCCTTTTGGATAAATAACTCACATTAAATCACTTAGGCTGAACATTAGGATACATTTCATTTACAAATTAGATGACTTTAGGGCACTGGTACTAATGTCAGAGCAGGACACCTATGTCGATGCTGGTGTCTATCTTGGATTCTAGTGTCAAGGGAACATGAAAGTAGGTAAAAGCTCAAAACTTATAGTGGTGAAAGATAAGTAGATTTAAATCATTCTAGACAAGAAAGAAGGTTTGGGTCATCGACACAAGATTATTTAGATAAAGTGATAGGAAAAGGGGCACAAGATAGAGTAGATGCAAGATTTTAGAAAATAAGAAAGGACCATAATTGAGAGGAATAACCAAGGTTTGAGTTTACCAAGTGTACAAGACTAAGCTGTTATGTAATCCATAAAATAGTGCCTATAAAAAACACACTTTGCCTTTTCTTGAGCTCACTTTGAGTGTTTTGGTAGTGTATTAATTGTAACCAAGAACATTTTAAAGTATAAATTAGTGAATATAATTTGAAATTATTAAAATGCTTCAAAAAAAAGAGAGCATGTGCTGATGCAACCATGTTGCCCCTTGGTACTTTGACTTGGTAAAGATGCTTCTTTATGAAGAATTGGAGATAAGAGAGGTTCAAAACTAAACCTTGGAGATTTGAATAGGGATATTGGAAGGTAATTATGTCCCAATCTAGTGAAAGGGCGAGTTGTGACATGATAATTGAGATTATCAAATCTCGATCACATAACTCAAGTGTCAGTACAATAAATTCAAAGTTAAGTGGTATAACTAGCTCAACCTATAAAAGGGAAGTAGTGTAATGAGCTCATTGTGGGCATTGAATCTCAACCAAAATACTAAAAGGATCCAATTGTTATAGACAAAAAAGGCTCAAAACGGTGCTTCCTGATGAAAATTATGTTTTTTGGTAAATAAGTTTGAATATGTATTTGCAATTTTTAGTGAATTTGCATGGAATATGAACCTATAATATACCTCAAGTTGAAATATTTATCAAAATTTAACCTTTTTTCTATAACTATGTATAATATATGTCACAAATATGAAAAACTTTGTCTTAAATCTATAAAAAATAGTGCAATGTGTATAGGATTCTGACCCAAGTGTATATCTAAATCATGTAAACTATATCAAATGTTGTCAACTATGTCAATTGTGTATATGTGTAATCATTTATTTATGACACACCCTAAATAATATTCACCCTTTTAAGGTGATGGGAGTGCAATCTGGTAGTGTAGATGATACTTTGTGATTATGTAGCACCTCAGTCTTGTACACTTGGGAAACTCAAACCTTGATTTTTCCTCTTACTTCTACACATATCTTACTTCTATAAACCTTGTATATGCTCAATCTTGTGCTCCTTGGCCTATATCTTAGTTTGAACAACCTTATATTGATGACATAGTCATCCCATCTTGCTCAGAATGTTTAAAATGTACTTATCTTACACTTCTATAAACTTTGAGCTTATACCATACCTACTCTCTTGTTCCCTAGAGACTAATCTCTAGGACATAAAATAATATAGACACTATTATCTTGACCTAAAACAAGTGTCCAATGCACTAAAGTCATTTAATTTACAAACTAAATGTATTATAATGATCAGCTTAAGTAATTTAATAGTTATCTCTTGATAGGATTGGTATAAATATAAAGTCAACTCTCATTCATTCACCACCTAAAAATCAGGCTAAAAAGAGCATTCAAGAAGCACTCAATTTATTAAAAACTTTTTTATTCTATCCTATTGTAATATAAGTCAAAGGAACAATCTAGTTATGGGCCTAAAGTACTAAAAAAGTAGTCACAAGGTCTTATTTTCCAAGTTACAAGCTAAGTCATTATTGTACTTTCTTCACACACACTGCATGATTCACACACAAGCCAACACCTAAGAGAGAACTACAAGATTTTGAGGCCCTCTTCCAGAGGTTTGGCTATGTAGGCAACACCCTTTGATAGTGGGTTTATTTTGGGTGAGCTTGACATTGTGTTCCCACTAACCCATTCCCCCAAGATCACATTGAAGATGGAAATCTAGGGTTTTGCCATTTCACCAAGAGTGACAGTCCATGACCTAGATTTGAATGCACTAGAGTGAAGGCAAAGAAAAACCCATAAACATCTAGGTGGTTACATCTTATTTCAACTAATATTCTATATAGGACACTAACATTAGACTTAGATAATAGTGTCGATGCAATCATTTAGGGCTAATACAACTATTCAGAGAGCCAAAAGCACATGGTCTAGAGTCTGAAAACTATTCTAGAACTATATTCCCACTTACTTTCTACCTTTTCTATATCCAACACTATTTTAGTATCAACGCCAACTAAGTACTTTATTTTATGTCATTTCTATATCTAACATAGTTAGAATTTTCATTAATAACTTATCTTAGTTTAATAAATTCAACATATGGTAGATCTAAGTTTAGCATAATAATTGGTGTACTATAGATTTTATATTAACTCTTTTTCCCTATCATTTTTATATCCTTCACCCTCTCTACCCAATTAGGATCCATATCCAAATTAGGGTTAAACATTTGGTAACCCTGATTTTTGAACATCAAACACTAGGTCAATTAGGGTTTTTTGATTTTTTTATTATTGAATATTTCAATCATGTTTGATATGGACATATTTGTAAATTATTTCATGGTTCAATATCTTATAGTTACTATGGTTTTCTACGTTACTTCTCTTGTAAAAATTGTTAAGAAAATTTGTGTGCATAATAAGAAAGTGTTAAAATAAAGATAATATTTCATATCTCTTCAAAATTCCTTATGCAACACTATAGATCTAGTATCTAGATGCCAATGTGCATGATCTTAACCATTTATTATACCCAAGCCTTACTCGATTGATAGTTACCATTCCACATCCATTATTCACCCATGGATTATATTGGATTATGTGGTCCATGCTATTACTACTTGAAGAGGTAAGGTTTGTTAACCCACACCACCACCTATTAATATAAAACATGTGCCTCTTAAGCCTAAAATTGTAATAAAATATAAGGGATATGACCTTGTTGACCAATTGAGTAACACACATGCTAAAATTTCAATACTTAAACTCCTAAAATAATCTAATGTTTACAAGGACATCCTACGTGAGACATTACATGAAATTCAAGTTCTAAATGATATTGAGCCTAATTATTTTGAAGATATCATGAAATATCTAAATAACAATTCCAAACTTATTAACTTTGATCAAACTAACATACCATCCAAAGATATTATTGATCAAAAATCAACTTTGTTCATACAAGTGACAATACAAAATAAGGTCATCAAAAGGGTTCTTATTGATAATGGATCAGGCCTAAACATTTTTAGTATCAAATTTTTAACCACCATGAGCATTATCATCAATTTAATTCAAAATTTGATTATGCATATCCAAGGTTTGGATAATTCACAAAGTCCTCCAGTTGGTCAAATTACATTGGATGTGATGTGAGGACCAAAAACTATTTCAACTAATTTTCAGGTAATATCTCAATCATTGCATTATAACATACTATTAGGTAGACCTTGGATACATTCAATGGAATTTATCCTGTTTACACTTCATAGATGTGTAAAATTCATACACAATGGGACTTTATTAACATTGTCCATCGATGATGAACCTTTCAAATTTTTCAAAATGATACAATATAAAATTGAAGGAATTGTTATAGTGGTACCACCCATGAATAAGGACTATATAGAGGGGATGTTAGTATAATAAAAAAAATCAAAATAACACACTAAATACTTAACACCTCTTGCCTAGACACTAAGGAGAGCATAGGTAACACACATACAAGTGAAAAACACAACTAGAACATAAAATAAATTATTATTTTACCTTCTTTATAGCTCTAAATGGCTTTTTGAAGTGGCTTGCTAAGTTTTGTGCATCAAAAAGTCTTTATCAATGAAGCTCCATTTGCTTTGCCTTTCCTTGGCACCTTGGCTTGATTGGTTGGCTTATGAATTTGGCATGGTAACACTACTAAAAGAACTTATAGAGGAAATTATACATAATAACACTACACTATAAAATATTTGAAGATATTTAGGCATAATAACATTACAAAAAAAATAGCTTTGATCAATAGTTATGGACTTGTATTTATAGCTTCCAAAATTAACTCTCACCCAAAGTGAGTTGAGGTTGAGTTTAAACATAGAATGAGATCAAACTAACCTTAGGTGAGTTGAGGCTAACTCCAATTGAGTTAATTTTTTTTTATGTAATTATGATTTTCAATTACTAGGCATGGATCTCAAATTATATATTTTGAGATATTTTGGAAGAGCTTGACAACTCATAAAAGCAATGATGAAAAGTCTTGATATTTTGATTTTTAGAATTTTCATTTTAAGATATTATTTAATTGAAAATAAATGATTTATATAATTATTTAATTTAGTTTAATTAGACGATTAATTTTGATTAGCATTTTATCTCTTTTAAGATTTGATCAAGTGCCCCGCTTAATGGATCCTTAGGCCAAATTACCAATTGTTAGGTTGCAAGGTGATTGGGGATGAATCTATGAGAGGTTATTATTTCATACAATATAATACCTAAAATAAGGATGACTCAACATAATTTTTAACATTAATTAATGATGCATAGATGAAATTAAGATATTTAGTGATTCCTAGGCTTAATTTGCAATGTTTGGTAAAAATCAGTTTGAAATCTAGTCAGAAGCTAGTTGTGGTTAGAATTGGGTGTATATAGTTTCCCCCTATTTGGGAAGGCATTACAAGCTATAGTCATAGTAACATATTTTCAAATAATAAAAAGGTCCTATATGCCTAATGCCCCAATAGGTGATGGATGAGCCCTAGATTCCCTCTTGAGGGAGCAATCAACAAAGAAGGTCAATGACCGTTCCCTTGAAAGAAGGAAAATGATGGGACCCAAAAGAAAAAAAAAGGCAAGGGGGTTAGAAAATATTGATTTGCCCAAAGGTGGTTAGAATTAGTGGCATATTGAGATGCCCCAGTTGGGTAGATAAAAATGATGATTTGCCTAAAGGCGGTTATAATCATCAGCATAATGAGATAAAAATATAATGATTTTTCCAAAGCCACTTATAATCATTAGAAAAATGAATAGGTAAAAAGATAATGATTTGACCAAATTCAGTTATAATCATAAGCTCAATGAAAATGTGCCCCAATTGGGTAGATAAATATAATTATTTGCCTAAAGGCAGTTATAATCATTAGCTAAATGAAACCATGCCCCAATTGGGTGGATAAAGATAATGATTTATCCAAAAGTGGTTATAATCATTAGCAAAATAAAAATGTGCCTCGATTGGGTAGATAGAGATAGTGAACTTTCCAAAGGTGGTTATAATCATTAGCATAATGAAAATGCTCCCCAATAGGGTAAGATAAGGATAATGTTTTTCCCAAAGGTAGTTATAATCATTATCATCTAGATAGATTGAAACATAATGATTTGCCCAAAGGTGGTTAGAATCATTAACACAATAGTTAGGATTGAAACATAATGATTTATCCAAAGGCAATTATAATCATTGGTATTGCAATTAAAGTAATATGGAAAATTGGAAAAGGGAGCTTACGTACTGAATCCGTACTCACAGAAGAAGGGTAAGCTAGTATAGAGGAGAAATATGAATTTGGATAACTTGCTAGTATGGAGATGCATGTCCCAACTAGCAATGATTAGGATTATTTCATGATTTAACTACTTTGTATGTGGTAAATGATTTGGATAAATTGAAATTTTTTTAGGTAACCAAGGAGAAGTACTGTGACATCATTGCTTATAATATTTCTTGATCTGATGTTTTTATAGCACATGATGGTATGCACTATGATATAAAACACCATGATAACGTAGATAAAATATGTATAAAGACTGCCACACAATCTAATAAACAAGTGAAAATAATGCACTAATGGTAAAAACCATGATGACAATGTTGACATATGAATATGATATAATCAAGAATAATGTGCAAGGAATCACCCAATGAATGCATATAAAATGAGTCAAGGCACAAAAATGAAATAAAATAAATGGGTAACAAACAAAAAAACACCTATAAACAAAATCACTAATAGAAAAAATACATTAAAACACCAATAAATATAAAAGTGAACAAAAAAATAACTAAAAATGCAAACAATGGTTACTTTTAATGTTAGTGCCAACAAGGCAAGAACAATTATTCATGCATGTGTAATAGAAGTGTTATTCTTAGTGACAATGTGACCCCTAGCCTAGGCAAAATGAAACATGTATAAAAACATAAGAACAATGACACAAGGGTGCCCCTAGGCTAGAGGGAAACAACAACACATAAAATGATAGGCATTGCCCCCAAGTTATAGGAAACAATGAAACAAATAAATAAAATGGTGGAAAGAAAATAAAATAAAAGGGTAGCCAAACTGACTCTAGATGCACTAGGAAAGTGGACACTACCTACACAATTCTATGGATACAAGATCCAACATAAACTTTAGGTGAAATGTAGTTCTCCTAGGATATGGGATATAAGAAAATTGATGGTAAGGATACATGATTGTGGTGTAGAATAAACATGGGAATGATCTCACAATATGGCAAGAGTGTGAGAAACTAAGAATACTCATAAAATGATGAGATTGTAAGGTGAATCCTAATGGTCATTAATGTATCAAAGTTGAATACATAATGCACACTTAAAAAACTTACAAAATGGTGAGATCATAAGGTTAAGGCCAATAATTATGAGGAAACTAAATGACAAGTGGGTACTCATGAAATATTTGGGTTCTTAAGATTTTTAAAGCAAAAAGGTGGTGAAAAAGAAAGGAAGGTGTGACCGAGCTATCTCGAGATACCCCATGTATCCAACTGCTACCTATATAGTCCATGCAAACCTCAGGATAATGTAGTTCTCCCAAAAATGGGATAAAAAATATCAAGATGGTCTAGAAATAAATTGAACAAAGAATATGGTCCATCCCAAAATTTTTGATGACTTTATATCTCACTTGGAGATTCTAATCCAATTATTATGATTTTATGATTTTTAGGATATTGTATATCTTTTACCAATGTTTTTAGAATTTTCAAAGCATCTCAACTTGATCAAGAATGAAAAGATACTAAATCATACAACTCAAAAAATAGTGAGAGCATTCAAACTTAAAATTACTCACAAAATGATGAGAACATTCAACTTAAAAATGGTCATAAAATAGTTAGAATGTTTAATTTAAAAATGCTCATAAAATGGTGAAAGCATGGTAAAGGGTGACTAAGCTAAACTCAACATGAATTGAGAGCTACCTATAGAGTCCCATTAGGACCTCAAGTCATTGTAGTTCTGCCTTATAGTGGAGGAATCTGTATAGGTAGTAAAAATTAAGGGAATTAGGCAATTGGCATAATATGGTAATAACAATGGCAAGATGATACACCAATGCATGGTAAAGGTATCATTCCTAATTTTCCCATAGGCATTTATAATTAGGAAAAAATGACATGGTTCAATGATACTAATTTTACCAAAGGCACACCAAACATGCCATCATGTGTGAATAAGGAATACATATAGGGGAGGTTAATATAATGTTAGTCTAATAAAACAAAATCAAAACAACACACTAAACACTTAACACCTCTAGCCTAGACATTAGGGAGAGCATAGGTAACAAGCATACAAATGAAAAACACAACTAGAACATAAAGAAATCATTCTTTTACCTTCCTTATATTCTAAATAACTTGTTGAAGTGGCCTAATTGATTTTGCACATCAAGAAGTCTTTATCAATGAAGCTCTATTTTTTTCACCTTTCCTTAACACCTTGGCTTGGCTAGTTGGATTATGAATTTAGGATGATAACACTACTAAAATATATTATGGGAGAAATATTGCATAATAACACTACACTATCAAAGCTTTGAAGATATTTTAGCATAATAACATTATTAAAAAAATAGCTTTGATCATTAGGTATGGCCTTATATTTCTAGCCTCCAAAGTTAACTCCCACCTAAGGTGAGTTAAGGTTGAGTTTAAACATGGAATGATTTCAAACTAACCTTAGGTGAGTTAAGGATAACTCTAATTGAGTTAAAATTTGTCATGTAATTATGATTTTCAATTAATAGGCATGGTTCTCAAATTAGATATTTTGAAAGATCTTGATAACTCATAAAGACAATGATGAAAAGGCTTGATATTTTGAATTTTAGAGTTTACATTTTTAGATATTCATTAATTATCTAAGCATTTAATCTAGTTTAATTATATGATTCATTTTGATTAGCATTTTATCTCTTTTAAGATTTGATTAAGTATTCCGCTTAATGGGTCCATAGGCCAAATTACCATTTGTTAGGTCACAAATTGATTAGGGGTGAATCTATGAGAGGTTATTATTGCATATAGTATAATACCTCAAATAGGGACACCTCAACATAATTATCAACATTAATGAATGATGCAAACCAAAATTGGGATGTTTAGTGATTTATAACCTTAATTTTCAATGTTTGGTAGAAATCAATCTGAAGTTTAGTCAGAAGCTAGTTGTGGCCAGAATGGGGTGTCTATAGTTTACCCCTATTTGGGAAGGCATTGCGAGCTATAGGAATAGTAAAATATTCTTAAATAATTAAAAGTTCTTGTATGCCTAATTCCCCAATAGGCAATGGATTAGCCCTAGATGCCCTCTCGAGGGAGTAGGCAACAAAGAAGGTCGATGATTGTTCCTTCAAAATATGGAAAATGATGGGGGTAGAAAAGATTGATTTGCCCAAAGGCAATTAGAGTCAATTACCTTGTTGGGTAGATAAAAAGGATGATTTACCCAAAGGAAATTATAATCATAGGCATAATGAGGTAAAAATATAATTTTTTACCTAGAGGTGATTATAATCATTAGCAAAATGAATAGGTAAAAAGATAATGATTTGCCCAAAGATGATTATAATCATCAATTCAATGAAAATGTGCCCTAGTTGGGTATGTAAAGATAATGATTTGACCAAAGATGATTATAATCATTAGCTAAATGAAACCATGCCCTAATTGGGTGGATAAAGATAATCATTTGCCCAAAGGTGGTTATAATCATTAGCATAATAAAAATGTGTCCAAGTTGGATGGATAGAGATAATGATTTTCCTAAAGGTAGTTCTATTCATTAGCACAATAAAAACATGCCCTAGTAGGGAAAGACAAGGATAAATATTTTCCTAAAGGTGGTTATAATCATTAGCATATGGATAAATCGAAACAGAATGAATTTCCCAAAGATGGTTAGAATCATTGGCATAATAATTTGGATTAAAATACAATGATTTGACCAAAGGAAATTATAATCACTGGTATTACAATTAGAGCAATATGAAAAATTAGAAAAGGGGGCTTACCTACTGAATCCATACTCATGGAAGAAGGGTAAGCAGATATAGAGGATACAGTTGAATTTGGGCAACCTGTTAGTATGAGATGCACATCCTAACTAGCAAGTATTATAATTATTTTGTGATTTAATTACTTTGTATGTGGGAAATGATTTGGATAGATCAATAATTTTTTAGGTAACCAAGGAGAAGTACTGTGGTGTCATTGCTTATAATATTTCCTAAGCTAATGGTTTGCTATAGCATGTGATAGTATATACCATGATAACTTATATGGAATATGTGTAAGAACTGACACGTGATTCAATAAATAAGTGAAAATAATGCACCAATGGTAAAAAACATGATGATGATGATGTTGACATATGAATATGGATAGAATCAAGAATAATGTGCAAGGAATCACCCAATGAACACATATAAACCAAGTCAAGCCACAATAATGAAAGCAGATAAATAGGCAACAAACAAATAAACAACTATAAATAAAAAACCAATAAACAAAAACATAATAAAACACAAAAAAACATAAAAGTGAACAAAAAAATTAAAAAAAACACAAATAATGGTTAATTACAATGTTAGTGCTAGCAAGGCAAGAAAAATTATTTGTGCATGTGTAATATAAGTGTTAAGCTTGACGATAGGGTGACCCTTAGGCTAAGAAATAATGACATATGTATAACAACATAAGAACAATGACACAAGGGTGCCCCTAGGCTAGAGGGAAACAACACACAAGATGAAATGCATTACCCATAGGATATATGAGACAATGAAAAAATGAAAAAAATGGGGAAAAGATAAGAAAAGGAAGGGATAGCTGAGTTGACTCCAGATGCACTAGGTAAGTGGACACTACCTACATAGTTCTATGGATGGAAGATCAAACATAAAATTCAGGCCAAATGCAGTTCTCTCAGGAGCTGGAATAAAATAAAATTGATGGTAAAGAGACATGATTGTGGTGTAAAATAAAAATGGGAATGGTCTCACAAAATGATGAGTGCGATAGAAATTGATAATACTCATAAAATGATGAGAGAGTAAGATGAAGCCTAACGGTCATTAATGTATCAAATTCAAATACATAATATGCACAATATAAACTCATAAAATGGTGAAAGTGTAAGGCTAAGGACAATAAGGATGGGGAAACTAAATGATAAGTGGGTACTCATGAAATAGTTAGGGTTCCCAAGATTCTTAAGGCCAAGAACTGGTCAAAAAGAAAATAAGGTGCATCTGAGCTATCTCGAGAACCCCATGTATCCAAGTGTTGCCTACATAGTCTATGAAAACCTCATGCTGATGTATTTATCCTAAAAATGGGAGAAAAAATACAAAGATGGTCTAGAAATAAACTGAACAAAGAAGATGGCCCATCTTAAATTTTTTTATGACTTTATATCTCGCTTGGAGATTCGAAGTCAATTTTCATGATTTTGTGATTTTTAGGATATTATAGATCTTTTACCAATGTTTTTAGAAATTTTAAAGCATCTCAACTTGATTAATAATGATGAGATACTAAATAGTCCAAATCATAAAATGGTGAGAGCGTTTAAACTTAAAATTGCTCATAAAATAATGAGAGTATTTAGCTTCAAAATACTCATAAAATGGTGAGAGCATTCCAATTAAAAATACTCGTACATGATGAAAGCATGGTAAAGGGTGACTGAGCTAACCTTAACATGAATCAAAAACTTCCTACATAGTCCCATTATGACCTCAAGTCAATTTAGTTATGCCTTATAGTAGAGGAGTCTCAATAGGTAACAACAAGTTCAAGAATTAGGTGATTGGCACAATATGGTAATAGGAATGGAAAGACGATACAAAAATGCATGGTAAAGGCATCATTCCTAATTTGTCCGTAGGTAGTTATAATTAGGAAAAAATGACATGGTTCAATGATAATAATTTTCCCAAAGGTGATTATAATTACTAACATGGGGTGGGACACTAATTTTCCTAAAGGTAGTTATAATTAGTAATACTCACAATGAAGTAGAATAAGAAATGAAAGATGTAATTTCCAAACCACAATCATACTGGTCCAAGAGACCAAGTCTATCTAGAATACTAAATCAACTATTGAAACTTGATATGAATCCCCTTGTTGAAAGTGTCCAAAGAATCAATGGAATAGAACAAAGGGGTTGGGTAGGTTGGTAAAAACTAGTTTGGTTAAAATGGAAGGCATGGTAGAATGATATAAAGTATAGTAAAAATAAGATGACAATAAGGTATAACATAAACATGCCTCATAGACAAAATTTCAAGTCCCTCAAGTGAAGTAACACTTGAGGTGTATAATGTTGATCGGCTCATCAAGTTCATCTCTATCTGGTGTAAAGAGCCTATATGCTTTGAAGACATAGTTTAAAACAATGGTATATGGGCCTATCCAATTGGGTTTGAACTTGCCTTTCTTATTTTTATTGATTGTGTTGTTCTTTTAGTTTTCTTTGAGAACAATATCATCAAGCTAAAACTCTCTATGTTTAACCCACTAGTTATAGTGGCCACAAAATCTATTTTGGTGTGCTTGAAGGCTATTGACAGTGGCCATACACTTCTCATCAGGTAACTCTAGCTCTTTTAAGTGAGATACTCTATAATATTCATCATCTATAATGTGTTTTAATGAGATATGTAGAGAAGGTAACTTGACCTCTATGGGAAGAATGGATTCCATGACATAGATTAGAGAATATGGAGTGGTTCCTATTAGAGTATGGTAATTAGTGTGATAGTCCAAAGGGCATGGAAGATTTGGAGGTGTCAATTATGACCAACATCATTGAAAATATTTTTAAGGATGTTGACACTGCTTGTATAGGATGCTTATGCTTGGCCATTACCTTGTGGGTAATATGTGGTAGAAAAATGTTGGGTAATATTGTACTTGACACAAAGTGTTTTGACATCCTTATTATTAAATGATCTACAACTATCAGATATAATGTTAGATGGGATATCATATAAATAAATTACTTAGATGATTCACAACAATAGAATTATATATGCCAGAATTAAGAATAGAATAAATAAAGCCATAACAACCACTGGTGAAAGAGAAGAATACTTGAATATTATGATTAAGCTATTTCAAGGGGGAAACCTCTATAATAATGAAAAAAGAACATAATTCATAATATGATGATAAAATACTAACCACTATCTCCTATATATACTCTACTTAGCCATGTTTATTCCGTAGACTGACCATACTAAAAACATTGAGAAATTCAACAAGCTAATATGAAAATGTATAAGCCACAAGTCAACCACACATATCCCTAGATGCACTATAGGTTAGGGGCATGGTATAACATGACCCTCCCCTTGAAAACAACATTGTCCTCAATGTTGAATCAAACCATAATGTTTCTATAGGAATGCTTCATCCTCCCATGTTGCATCTTTACAATGTAGGTTTTTTCATTTGATCAAATACTGCATAATGGATCTAGTTTGTAGTTGCTTAGTCCACCCATACAATGCCACAAATGGAGACATCTTGGAAGAAGTGTGAAATGAAGTGTTATACGACCATTCAACAAGTGGAAGCCAATGAACCCATTTGTCCTATTTTTCACAAAAAAAAAAAGATACACTTCAAGAATTTTTTTGACTACCTCTATTTATCCATCATATTAATGATGATAGGATGAGCTATGAGACAACTAGGTACCCAAACATGCAAATGATTTAGTGCAAAAATTACTAGTAAATATGGAATCTCAGTCACTTACAATGATCTTTAGAGTGCCATGTAATTTTTAAACTGTATTGAGAAAAATAGAAGATAATGTACTAGAAAAAAATGGATGTGATAAGTAGAAAAAATTAGCATACTTGGTGAGTCTATCCAAAACCACCATGATAACATTTTTACCCTCAGACCTTGGTAACCCCATAATGAAATCCATGGAAACCTCTTTCCAATGCTGGATATGGATGGATAAAGGTTGAAAAAGACCTGGAGTCTTAATGGTTTCACCTTTATTTTATTACCATACCATGAATTCAACCACATATTTTTAAACATCCCCTTTGAGTCCTTCCCAAAAGAAATCTTGCTTGATTCTATGATATGTTTTAAAAAATCTTGAGTGTACTTCAAGTGGAGAGGCATAAAGTTCCTAAAGAATGTTATGTTTAGGGAGAGAATTCTTACAAAGGTATAATATATCTTTATATCATAATGTGTTCCCCTTCTATGTAAAATTTTCATATTCATTAGAGCTCTGCTAAAGATTGTGAATCAAATCCTTGGTATCACTGTCATTCTCCCATTCTGATCTTGCATCCTCTAACTAATCTGCCTATCTCATGGTCATGGTGCATAAAAATGCCTCAACTTATTCATCCTTCTGAGAGAAGGAATATTCTACCACATTATCTTTTACTTTCTTATACACTATTTAAAAATCATATCCTAACATTTTGGCCACCTATTTTTTTTATTCTTCAGATGACAAGCATTGTTCGAAAAAATATTTGAGGCTATCATGATCAATCTTTACTTAAAAGTGATGATCCATCAGATAAGGTCTCCATTGCTTCACTTCATGCAGAATATCCATAATCTCTTTCTCATATATTATTTTGAGCCTATTTTCTCCCTTAAGTTGGTGAATTTTAAATGCTACTAATTTACCTTCTTGCATGAGTACAACCCCCATATCATATCCTAATGCATCATAGTCCACAAAAAACGTTTTTGAAAAATTAGGAGTATCCAAAACTAAAGTTGTATACATAACCATTTTAAATTGTTCAAATGCCTTGGTAGCTAAATTAGTCCATTGGAAGGAGTCTTTATTCACCAAATAGGTGAGTGGGGTTGTAATGCTACCATAAGTTTTGACAAACCTATGATAGTAACTAATCAGCCCTAGAAATTTGTGGAGGTTATTGAGGGTATTGGGAACCTACCACTCCATAATTTCTTGGATTTTATTAGAATCAAATTTCACTCCTTCATGTGAAACAATATGACCCGAGTACTCCACCTCTTGGACATCAAAAGCATATGTGGAAGGTTTGACATAAAGCTAATGTTATTCTAGAACTAAAAGCACCTATTTCACATGATTCAAATGGTCTTCCCAATTTTTACTATAGATGAGGAAATCATCAAAAAACACTGATACAAACTTTCTCAAAGATAGCCTAAAAATAGTATTCATCAAACTCTAAAATGTAGATGGTTCATTTATGAGGCCAAAAAACATGACCATAAATTCATAATGGCCTTCATGAGTTTTGAAAGTTATTTTAGGTATGTCCTCATTAGGGATGTGAATATGATGATATCAAAGTGAATATATAACTTGGTAAAATAAATAGCACCATGTAATTCATGTATCAAATCATCAATTAATGGAATATGAAACTTATCTTTGATGGTGTATTTGTTGAGTTATCTGTAGTTTGGGCACATCCTCTAACTATCATCCTTATTCTGTACCATGACCACTAGGGAGGAATATTCACTTTGACTATGTCAGATGATTCTTATCTCCAACATCTCTTGTACCATATTTTCAATTTCACTCTTTTGGGCATAGGGATACCTGTAGGGTCTGATATTGGGTGGTGTACTTCTTAGAATGAGTCTGATGGCATTATTATGTGCACAACTTAGAGGAAGTAATTTTGGTATGTCACAAAAAATAATATAATGGTCATCTAACACCTTTTGAAAATCAATATGTGTAAACTCTTTGATTGGTTGAACCTCCATGGTAAATAAGCATGCTAAAAAACCTTCTGCACCTTTTTTGAGAATCTTCATCATCTAGTGGGAACTAACCAGTTGTGGATATTTAGCCTATAATCCTTGTAGTTTAAAAGTCATTCCTTTTAAATGGAACCTCATGAATAATTCCTAAAAATTTATATCAATAGTGCCCAAAGTGGTGAGCCATTGCATTCCCAAAATAATGTCAGCTCCTCCCATGGGAATAATAAACATAAGGGAATATAACAAATAGTCTCCCATAGCAAGCTTAATACTATGGAATTTTATATAATAGTTAACCATACCACCATATAAAATCATGACCTAAAATTCTAGATCTAGGTAAATGAAATAATTCAAATGAGCAACCAACTTACTATTGATGAAGTTATGTGTATTCCTAGAGTCAATTAACACAATCACCTTCTGTTTCTTCAAGTACCCCACCACCTTAAGAGTTTGAGAAGTGCTATGTTGAGTATTTTAATTTATGTCAATGGTACATCTTGAATGAGGTTGATGTCATTGAGAGAGTGTGCCTATTTAGTAGTGTGTTGATATGACAAAGGGTATTATTGGAGTGTTGTCACTGAAGGATGTTATCATGAAAGAGAATTTAAAGGCAACTAATGCCTTATCATTACATGAAGGTATAGGTATTTGATTATCCTAAGCCTATTCATGGTGTGAGTGGTTGTATGAGGTTACTTGAGCATTTATGAGAGGCATTAGAACACTCATGAGAGTCTCAGGGTGAGCCTATAGGGGTAGGACCTTCATACCAAGTCTGCACTTAGACCACTTCTAAACCCTGCCTTGCCTAATGAGGTATCATGATCTATTGTCAAAAAATGTGAAGGATGTATGGTAGTGTCTAAACATGAGAGGGGTTGATTAAATATGTAAGTGAGGTAGAGAGCACATGGAAAGAGGCATGAAGGTCAATTTTAAGGCCTAATATGGTTTGTAGATCAAGGTCTAGAGAGCAAAGAGAGAGAGTGTGGCCTCATGAGGGGTCATGATCATATTTCAAGGTGTTTTATCTAAGTATTTTCATAGGTAAGGTATGTTTTTTCAAGTTTTTAAATGTATTTTGAGATCATAGTTTGAAGGACAAGGCATGAAAAGTGGTTTTTAGGCCTCTTGAGTGCTCATAATGAAGGGTTCTAAACTTGAGAAGGATTTTATTGTGCTCATTAGCTCATAAAACCTTTTCATGGAAAAATAATATATTCATGGTAGATGGGAAATGGTCCTAGATAAAAATTTTATGCATTTGTTTTTGGATTGAGTGGAAATGCTTTATGAATGATTATTAAGAATGGAAACAAGTTTAAACCCTCTTAGAACCCTAATAAAGTCTCGATGTTGAAGATGTTGATCAAAAGTTCCCATAATAGATAGGTATGCTTAGGTAAGATATTATAGGTTATATTCAAATCTCCCAAAAATTTTCAAGTGCGATTGAGTTGTCAGGTGTGTGAGTAGACCCTACAAGAAAGTGCTAATTTATTAAAGATTTGCTATAACAGTCATAGTTGACCAAGTCAAAGTATGAAAATGGATGGAGGATGAATATTGAGATTCATGTTTCATGTATATGAAGGTTTTTAGATAGGTAATATTCCTCAAGTATGCTAAACTAATCATCCAAGTTAGCCAGTCACTAACAGGCCTAATGGTGGAAACATTGAAAAACCCATGCAACAGTGAGAAAATGATTAGGAATGTATTATAATGATAGAGTGATGAAACCAAGTACATGAAGATGTTTTTTGAGACTATTATTTATTATTCATGCTTGGTATAAATATTTTAAGTTAGATGTAGTGGTGAAAATAATGAATCCAAAATGTCTTGGCTGACTTAGTAAGGTTTGTGTGTAGTAAGGTCAATAAATTGGTCTATAAGACCAATACTTACCACAAGGCCATATGATGATTATAATTGAAGATAGTTTAGATATGTCAGAGGTTAATATACATTCATAATAAGTAATTTAAAATCTATATATAGGTGTTGGAGGTCTAAGTCACCATGATTGGTCTTTGAGGAAAAATAGCTGTTCTAAGTGAGCAAGTTGCAGGAGTGTTTTTGATTCTTTTTACCTTATGCGATAAAGTATAATGCACTTGGTGAAGTTTTTTAGGTCTTGGAAGTTATGTGCATGTGATTTATTGTCATGGTTATGTGGATATACAATGTGTTATCTTTAGTTCTTCAAGACAAACCTTTATGTGTGTGTGAAGGCTTAATGTGAACAATATTGATGGTGTGATTCAAATGGTGGTTGGAGCTAAAAAGTTTCATGGACCTAAGATGAAATTAATGGGGGTAAATTTTATTGGTATATGAAGTGTTTATAATTTATGTAGAGTTTTAAAGTGTTCCAATAACTTCAAAGGGTAATGTGTACTAATGAAAGCCTAATTGAATTAGGTCTCCTTAAAACCTAAAAGAGGTTTTGGTCTTTTAAGTTAAGGGTGACCTATTGTAATGATTAATTAATGTATGAAATTATATATAAGACCTATAATAAGGGTAATCCAAGTGTGCTAGTGTGTATGTATAACCAAGAGGTATAGGAGCTAAAGGATTGTATAAGAACAAGGCTTACTAGGCCTAATTGACTAGTTAGAGGAAAAGTGAGTGCAAGTGAAGGAAATAAAACTTTGAAGAGATAAAGGAGGTATTTTAGACCATCATAGGGGTGTATATAAACAATCATGAAGATATAATAGGGGTAATATTGTAATTAAATTACTTATATGTTTGAATAAAATAATTATATATCACACATAATAAGCAAAGATAAGAGATCACACAACAATAATCGATAACAAAGCAGAATACTAGATAATATAAAAGAGCCAATTTAAGGGGATGACCTCCACATAAATTCAATAAGATAAGAATACTTAATATGATGATAAAATACTAATCACTACCTCATATATATATTTTACTTAGCCACGGTTATTCCAAGGGCCGACCTAACTAAGAACATAGAGAAATGTAACAAGAATATAAAAGAGGTATGTAAGCCACAAGTTAACCACACATATCCCTATACATGCCAAAGGTTAATGGATTAGCACTCCCCACCCCTTCAAAATAAAATTTTCCTCAATGCTTAATCAACTCTAGATGTTACTGCATAAAGGATTCATCCTCTCAGGTGGCATTTTCACACGATAGATTCTTCCATTTGATCAGGTACTCATTAATCACTCTAGACTGTAGCTGCTTAGTGGACATTTGAAGGATCACATTAAGATCAAGAATAACTCTCCCTTTCTCATCTAATTATGGTTGTTGGGATAAATAACTGGAAGCACACAATTAATTACCAAGCAACTTAATATGCGGAAATAAACCATAATACACAAGTAACTAGAATTCATAAATAACACATGATATGAGAGACAATACACAACTTGTATTAAAAATCTTTCAGAAGGAAATACAATAAAGAAGGCTGCCACATTTCTTCTTCCTTACACACCTCTAGGGCTCCCACACCTCTAGGGCATAAACAGTAAATCTTCCCTCAAAGCTCTCTCTTAGGTCCCAACACCCAACTCAAACACAGAGTTGGTGTTCACCTTACACCTGTGCTCCATGCACTCCAAAAGTGCTCCACGCACTCCACAAGTACACACTGTACTCCAAGTAGACCCCACCTGATTCTACTCCCTATTGTGTTGCTGTCTTATCTGATCTTGTACACCTGCAAATCAACCTGGTTCTGCACACCTGTGAACCTTGACCTTGCACACACATACACCTGCAAATCAACGATCTTACTTACCCATGCAGATCTCCTATCATAGCCATGCTCACCTGATGACCAAGATCATACATACATAAATAACCTTGCTGATTCTGTAATCCAGCACCCACACTTGGTACTATGGCACTAGGAGGAACACACCATTGCTCTCTTCTCTCTGAAGGAGCTTATTTGCTCTCTTACTCTCTAGCACTAGTTTACAATACAACCAATGAGTCTCTTAAATAGATCTCATGCAAACAATAATTAGACACCTAATTACAATAATTAGATATGCAGCTCTCAGTCTAAAATTGGCTCTCAACATGAAAACACTTGGTTCATTAGCTAACTACCCGTAATACACGTAGTTTGAACCACACAGGTGATGGACGTTGGTACCTGTCTGCCTGGGGGGTGCTGACGCCGGCCGACTTCTAACCGACGTCAGTTGCCTTCTTGTCTGATCTTACCGATGTCAGTTGGCCTGACTGATGCCAGTGTCTG
This sequence comes from Torreya grandis, assembly GCA_037957365.1. NCBI lineage: Eukaryota > Viridiplantae > Streptophyta > Pinopsida > Cupressales > Taxaceae > Torreya > Torreya grandis. Next base: position 935,017 of record JARHVA010003605.1, on the reverse strand, counting down.
TGACACTCCACAACCCTTTGCAACCTCCTTCCCTGCCTGCATCAGTGAGGCTTTTAGCTCCACAACCTAACAATCTCCCACTTGGAGATAAATAGATGCACTGTACCTATACCTATATCCCATCTAATCTATTTCCTGGCTTGTATCCCTCTTCAAGCTCAATCTTGAAGACAACCCACCACACAACCTGTGGTGTACCTCCTGTCATCTGAGTACCCTGCCGCATCTGCATCTACAAATCCATGTAGTGAAGTCCTGACCCTGAATAGCATGAATCCCTACTGCTGGTCCCTCTCAAATACCTGAGAAACCACTTCCCTGAATTGGCTCCTAACTCTTTGACAACACCCACTGCTTGGGCAAACTCAGGCCTATACCAGACCTCATGTGATTTTGGACACTAAATTGTCCAGCCCTTAGTGTGCTCTGATTCTACATCCTGAACCTCGCCAACACCTGATTCACATCAGCTCCCACTGGAGACAAAATCAACCTATGATCTCCCATGTCCCCCATGCCAAAGAATTTTGCTGCTCCAAATTCTTCATAGCAAACCACTGAACTAATCTTACCCTTAGCTCAGCAAAACCCTGTATGTACAAACCTGCTAGCAAACATACCATCCACATACAGTAATAGGATAATGTCATGACCATCATCCCCCTGGTAAGACAAACCACAATAGTTACCCTGACATTGACTAAAGTCATGCTTTGTCATCCCCCTGTCAAAACCTATACCACTGTCCTGCAGCTTCCTCAAAACCATATGCCTTGGTCGTCTGTCTCACGTGTCCGTTCTCTCTATTCTTCAACTAAGGTATCCATTCATCTCTGTGCTTTCTTCTTGCTGGCAACCCTACCAAATCTCCCACTTGGTTTTGCAAACTCTCCATGCCATGCTCCCACTATTTCCTAGATCCTTCCTGCTCTGCAGTCAGCAACAAGTATAAAGAAGAGGAACAATGAATTTGAGGCTTACTTACTATCTTCAGTCCTCCATATGGGCATTTGAGACTCCTTGACAACTTGCTATCCACCCAAAATCTATTACAGTAACTGACCTTGGTCACCACATAGTCTGCATCCAATCGACATCGATTCTTGTGCCTATCCTGACTACCAACCCTGTCGATGTCAGTGTCCACCTGCTACCAACATCGGTCCTCGTGACCGACGTCGGTCTTACCTCTTGTCGATGCCAATTTTTCTACCGATGTTGGTACTTGTGTTCACCTGTGAGTGATGACTTTTTCCCTGTGAGCTCCTTTGAATCAAGTCCCATGTCCAAACTGCCCTGCCCAGAAGTATCCAGCCCCATCCACTGGTCTCTGTCTGCCATCTCCTCCATAAACACCAAGGCTTTCCAGTTCTTAAGCCTGTCAAATATATCAGTCTTCCTCTTAAGAACATGCATCTCCTTCCTGCTCATGTGACCAAGCCTACGAAGCCACGTCTCTGCAACAAAAGAAGAACCAGTAATATAAACAAGTAGATAAAGAGTACCTATTTTCTTACCACCAGCTAATTCAAGTGCATCCGCTGTGAGAGTTCTTGTGCATCTCTCATCACCCAAAATTTTTGAAGAAATTAGCCATATCTCCAAACCTGGGACCTGCATGACCTCCTTCAACACCCATGTGTTGGCCGCCTGCGATTTCAGCTTCACTTCCCCTTTGCCAATTCTTTGGCAAGGCTCACCAGCTCCTCTCCCTGGGGCTGCATGGAAAGAGGTGACATAATCTATTATCCAAGATTCAACTTTATCCAAGAAACCTCCCAAAGCATCCTGTGTAACAACACCTACAACATCTGCATCTTCAGTTCCTTCATGCTGATCTGCTACCAACCAACAATATTCTTTTACCTGCTCTTTCTTTCCATAGGACCATAAGTGACCATATGTGCTTTTCAACTCCTCCATTCTTAGCTTAATTTGATCTGCCATTGCTCTACTCCCACTCAATCAGAAACCCCTGAGAGTCACCTGTAACCAAACACAAAACTTGCTCCCTGCAACCTTAGCTTTGATACCACGTGTTGGGATAAATAACTGGAAGCACACAATTGATTACCAAGCAACTTAATATGCAGAAATAAACCATAATACATAAGTAACTAGAATTCATAAATAACACATGATATGAGAGATAATACATAACTTGTATTAAAACTCTTTCAGAAGGAAATACAATAAAGAAGGCTGCCACAATTCTTCTTCCTTACACACCTCTAGGGCTCCCACACCTCTAGGGCATAAACAATAAATCTTCCCTCAAAGCTCTCTCTTAGGTCCCAACACCCAACTCAAACATAGAGTTGGTGTTCACCTTACACCTATGCTCCATGCACTCCATAAGTGCTCCACACACTCCACAAGTACACGCTGTACTCCAAGTAGACCCCACCTGATTCTGCTCCCTGTTGTGTTGCTATCCTATCTGATCTTGCACACCTGCAAATCAACCTGGTTCTGCATACTTGTGAACCTTGACCTTGCACACACATACACCTGAAAATCAATGATCTTACTTACCCATGTAGATCTCCTATCATAGCCATGCTCACCTGATGACCAAGATCATACATACATGAAGAACCCTGCTGATTCTCCAATCCAGCACCCACACTTGGTACTATGGCACTAGGAGGAACACACCATTGCTCTCTTCTCTCTGAAGGAGCTTATTTGCTCTCTTACTCTCTAGCACTAGTTTACAATACAACCAATGAGTCTCTTAAATAGATCTCATGCAAACAATAATTAGACACCTAATTACAATAATTAGATCCACAGCTCTCAGTCTAAAATTGGCTCTCAACATGCAAACACTTGGTTCGTTAGCTAACTGCCCGTAATACATGCAGTTCGAACCACACAGGTGACCGACATCAGTCCCTGTCTGCCTGGGTGGTGTTGACGTCGGTCGACTTCTAACTGATGTCAGTTGCCTTCTTGTTTGATCCTGCCAATGTCGGTTGGCCTGACCGATGCCAGTGTCTGTGACACTCTGCAACCCTTCACAACCTCCTTCCCTGCTTGCATCAGTGAAGCTTTTAGCTCCACAACCTAACAATGGTAACTTAGTTTGAGTATCAAATCTATGTCTAATGACTTTTTTCAAGTATGATACATGAAATACTGGATGTATGTGAGTGGATGAAGGAAACTTTAACTTGTAAGCCACACTACCAATTTTTCACAAGATCTGATAAGGCCCATAATACTTAGGGGACAACTTGTTATCCTTTTTTTATTAATTTAAGGACATCTACTTATATGGCTATAAAAGTGAATAAATACCCAATCATCAATGTCAAAATGCCTCTCACTCCTATGTTGATTTACCTACTACTTCATGTGATTCAGGGGAATGGCTAACTTTTCAAGTAAACTTGCAAGGACCTCTTGTTGATGGTGAATATGTTCCTCAACTACATGAACCTTAGGATGGACCTTCAAGGTTAAAGTGATGGATGGAGGGTGGTATCCATATAAGGCCACAAAAGGAGACATTTTGGAAGAACTATGAACAAAAGTATTATACCACCATTCAATACGTGGTAAACAATGAACCCATTTATCATAAACAAAAAAATGGAGATATCCTTCCAAACATTTGTTGAATACCTTAGTTTATCCGTATGATTAAGGATGATATGATGAACTATGAGCCAACTTGGTGCCCAAACATGTAAATAATTTAGTTCAAAAAATACTAGTGAAAATGGATCTCTATCACTAACAATGATCTTAGGAGTACCATGCAATTTTTGAACTATACTAAGAAAAGTAGAAGCTACTATACTAGCAAAAAAGGGCTATTATAAAGAACAAAAATGAGCATACTTAATGAGATGATCCACAACAACCATGATAACATTTTGACTATTAGATCTTGATAATCTTGTAATGAAATCCATAGATACCTTTTCTCAATGCTAGATAGGGATGGATAAAGGCTGAAAAAGACCTAGGGTTTTGATGGTTTCACCTTTATTTTGTTGATATATCATACATTTATCCACATATTTGTAACATCCCCGTTGAGTCCTTCCCAAAAAAAATCCCGTTTGATTCTATGATATGTTTTCAAAAATCCTAAATGACCCCCAAGTGGAGTTGCATGAAGCTCCTTAAGGATTTTTCGTTTGAGAAGATAATTCTTACATAGGTATAATCTATCTTTATATCATAATGCATTACCCTTCCATGTGAATTTTTCAAATCCACCCAAATCTTTTTAAAGATTTAAAATCAAATCATGGGTAGCACTATCATTTTCCCATTCTGATCTTGCTTCCTTTAGCCAATCTACCTACCAAATGGTCATGACATATAACAATGCCTCGACTGATTCATCCCTCCTAGATAGTGCATCTATCACCACATTTTCTTTGCCTTTCTTGTATACTATTTCAAAATCATATCCTAATATATTAGTTACCCATTTATTTTATTCTTTTGATGACAACCATTATTCCAAATAATATTTGAGACTATCTTGATTAGTCTTTACCTGAAGTAACAACCCATCAAATAAGGTCTCCATTATTTGATACATGCATAATGGCCATCATTTTCTTCTCATATATGGGCTTGAGCCAATTTTTACCCTTTATTTGGTGACTTTAAAATGCATGTGGTCTACCTTTTTGCATGAGCACAACACCCATACTATATCCATATGCATCACATTCAACCACAAATGTCTTATAAAAATTAGGAGTGGCCAACACTAGAGTGGTGTACATAGCCCATTTCAATTGTTCAAATGCCCTGGTAGCTATATCAATCTAATGGAATGAGTATTTATTTAATAAAGAGGTGAGTGGGGCTGCAATGCTACCATACTTTTTTACAAACTTGTGATAGTAATCAGTTAACCCTAGAAATCCCCTTAGTTGCTTGAGCATCTTAAAAACTATCTAATCCACCATTGCTTGTATTTTTTTATGATACACTTTCACTCCATGTAAAATCATATGACCCAAATACTCAACCTCATGAGCTTTAAAAGTACATTTGGAAGGTTTGGCATACAACTGATGTTGTTCTATAATTGATAGTACCTATATCATATGTTACAAATGGTCTTCCCAATTTTTACTGTAGATGAGGATATCATAAAAAAATACTAGAATAAATTTATTCAAAAAAGGTTTAAAAATAGTATTCATCAAAATATTATAGGTGGATGGTGAATTTGTTAGACCAAAATACATAACCATAAACTCATAATAGCTCCCATGAGTTTTGAAAGTTATTTTGGGTATGTCTTCATTATGGATCTAGATTTGATGATACCCAAAACATTGATCTAACTTGGTAAAATAAAGAGAACCATTCAATTCATCTAGAAAATAATCAAGGACAAGAATAGGAAACTTATCTTTGATAGTGTACTTGTTGAGATATATGTAGTTGGGGCACATCCTCTAAGTGTCATCTTTATTTATCACCATGACAACTGTCAAAGAATATTCACTTTAACTATGGTGAATGATTCTTGTGTCTAACATCTCTTATACCATCTTTTTAATTTCACTTTTCTAGGCATAAGGATACCTATATGGCCTAATATTGGGTGGTGTATTACTAAGAATAAGTTTTATGGCATGGTCATGCATGTAACTAGGTAGAAGTCCTTTTGACATGTCACTAAAAACAATTGAATGTGTGTCAATCTCTTATTATAGATTAAGATGTGTAGATGGCTGAGTCCGCGAGACTTCAATGGAAAATAGGTGAGCCACAAATCTTTTAGCACCCTTTCAGAGAATCTTGGTTATTTGATGAGAGCTAAAAAGTTGTGGATATTTAACCCTTAATCCCCTTAGCTCAAATGTCCTTCCCTCATAATGAAATCTCATGAGTAATTCCTAAAAATTCATCTCAATAGTACCCAAAGTGGTGAGTCACTATACTCCCATAATAATGTCAGCTCCACCCATGGGAATAGTAAACATAGAAAACTCTAATAAGTAGTTTCCAATGGCCTGCTTAATACTATGGCATTTTCCTAAACAACTGATAATACCACCATCTACAATCATGACATAAAATTCTAGAGTAGGATAAATGAAATAGTTTAAATGAGTAGCCATATTATTATTGATGAAGTTGTGTGTGCTCCTAGAATCAATCAATACATTGACCTTCTATTTATTAAGGAAACCCACCACCTTAAGAGTTTTGGGAGTACTACTATCTGAAAGGGCATGATAGGAAATAGTAGGTTGAGAGTCTTCAAATTCCTCCTCAGGTCCTTCTACATCCTCACTAATTACCTCCTCATCATCTACATCTTCATTGGCATCTTTGATGTAAAATTGCTTCTTTTCAACATATTGATTTCCTTTGCTCCATTTTATATCACAACCATAACATAAGCCTCTGGCTGGCTTCTCCTCAATTTGCTGAGGTGTCAATATGGTGGGTTGAGGAAATAATGGTGCTAGAAAGTTGTGATCATGACCAGTAATGAAAGTTTTCCATTTGACCATCTCTTTTTATTTTGACATGCATGTCCTTGGGATAACTTCTAAGATAGATGATGGATTAAACATCTAAACCTCTAATTGGATTCTATCTTTGAGTCCACCCAGAAAAAGATCAATCAAATTTGTCTCAGTGATGTATTCCACCTGTAAGGATAGATTCTGAAATTGATGAAGATAATCCTTAATAGTTATTGTTTAATGTAGTCTAGCTAACTAGCTGAAATAGTTCTTAGAGACATTATTATGATAATGAGACAACAACTCATCAGTGAAAATAGACCTTGTAACAAGAGCACCATTATTTTTATTTTAAACACATAACCAGTGATACCAAATGACCTGCTCAGGTTCCCGATACAGAGATACCACTATCACCTTCTAAGAACTAAGAGTTTGGTGTAGATCAAATAAATTATCAATTTGGGTAATCTAAGTGAGAGTATCCTTACCATCAAAATTATGCATGTCCACTTTTGGTAACATCAGTTTCACACCAAGATTAGAGCTATTAGTGTTGAGAGAAAGAGGACCCAAATGATGAATCAGAGGGTTATTTAGCTATAACTGAGATGAAATGGTAACTAATTTCATAGAGATATGATGTAATTGAGTTTGGACCCCATTAATCTCTCTGCAATCCTTGAAAAATTAATTTGAACTGTGACAAAGTTATCCTACTATACCAATCCCTTTATGTCAGTGTGAAGTTGGGAAATCATCAGATCTGATGTTCTAGATTCCATGTCATCCCTAGAAAGAGTCTTAGAAGTATCTTGCCTCCATTTTTTATTGAGTAGTAGGACCCATCATGCATAAAACCTAGGAGGGTTTTTACCTAGATAAAATTGTACTAGGAGATGTTACCATTGTGATCACCTTGCCAAGATGAATCTAATGACTACTTGTACACACCAAGTTGAATAATTTTGGCACCAAAAAAGTGTATCGATAAAATATACAGTTGTGATCATCTCATCGAGATGGATTCGATGATTATAAATATGTAAAGGATTTTTTTAAAAATATTTTTCTTTCAAAAAAGTGTTTTGAACAATATTGTGTTGACAAAAAAATTAATTCTTCCCAAATTGCAAGTTATGTTTTTTCACTCCTTCCACTCGTAGAAGTCATGCTCACCAGATCAAAAAATAAAAAGCCATAAGAAACTTGCCCAAATGGAAACTTTGATACCACTTGTAATGAAATTACTTAGATATTCACACAAAATAATTATATATCACACATAATAAACAAAGATAAGAGATCACACATCAATAATTGATAGCATAGTAGAATACTAGATAATATAGTAGAGCCACTTCGAGGGGATAACCTCTATAATAATTTACTAGAAGTAGAATACTTAATATGATGATCCAAGACTAATCATGACCTCCTATATATAGTCTACTTAGCCATGGTTATTCTATAGGCTGACCTAATTAAGAACATAGAGAGATGTATAAAGAATATAAAAGAGGTATGTAAGCCACAAGTTAGGCATACATATCCCTATACATACTAGGGTTAGGGCATAATAATTATAGATGAATATCAAGGTCATATGACCTAATCTATCTTGAAGAGACCTAGTTAAGTGAAGAAGCTTAGAAGGTAGTTTGAGAGGGACAGAAGAGTGAGAAGAGCTAAATAAGGTGATCATCATTTATTATGTGAGCAAGTAGGTTTTATGAAGGTGATAAAAAGTTTTAGGTTGATGATTTGGTATTGAGTCATCTAGGGGGTTGGTGTCTCTTTGCAGGTTGGTTCTTGCTAAAGCCTAGTTGAGTGGGTACTTGAATAGTTAGGGTTGGTGCTCCATGTGGAGTTTGTGATTCACTAAAGATTGGTTTTTATCTTATAATACTATAGTCCATTTGTAGAGATCAATGGGTTTTATTCCCCTTGAGGGTTTCTCACATATTTAATGTGTTTTATGATCTTGTATGGTTGTATATGCTTTGCTAGATGTTCATGTTTGTATGAATGATTCATGTATGCTTAAGTGGAATTGAATGATTTTTTTTAAAGACACTGATTCACCCCCCTTTCAATGATTATGTTTCCAATAATTATTAGTAGATCTTGGTCCTTTTAAGCAAGTATAACATATTTAATGTGATTTTAAGAAGCAAAAGATGTCTAGTGATAAAAAAGAAGACAACATGTATGGTGAAGTATACTATGACAGTGAAGAAAAAGAAGCTGAAGTAGACCCTAAAGCTAAGCTCATAAGTTCTCTTGATGATTTGAAGCATCAAAATAAGACTATCAAGGATATAAGGAATTAGTTAGAAGGTGTCAGCATAAGGTTTATATCAAAGGAAGTTGAGTATGACCAGTTGAAGATAGAGCTAGATTCCTTGAATGTTGAGCATGATCAACTCATAAACAAGATGAGAAAGTCTGAGAAAGAGCATGAGAAGTTAGAATAAGTTAAAATTACCAACATGAAAAGACCAATTAGACAACCTAATGTAATAAGGTATAAGTTTCATGGAACCATGGAGAAAGGAGTGATTCGTCAAGAGGTAAGCACAAAAATGTTATTTGCTATAATTGTCATAATATGGGACACATTGAAAGATTATGTTCTAATAGAGTTATAAGGCCCTCAAGATTTAGCAAGATTTATGAAACTCATAGAGTGCATGAGAAGGGTTAAACATTAGTATGGAAGCCAAATCAAGTTATGACTGATCATATTAAGCCCAAGAGTCAAGATGGACTATTTACTAAGCAAGAATAAAAAGACTAAAGTAGAATTTATACTAGCTCAGACTACCTTTCACATTCAAGATGAAGGCATGAAATGGTATATCGATAGTGGTTACTCAAGAAATATGATAGGAGACAAAAATAAGTTCATCTCATTGAAGAAGAATGCTGTAGGAATAATGAGGTTTGGAGATAACATAGTTGCCAATATAGTTGGCAAGGGTATATTGATTTTGAACAATGGGAAGACCAAGACACAAAATGTGTTGTATGTGGAAAGTTTGAAATATAACCTACTTAGTGTAAGCCAAATGTCTAATCAAGGACACACACTAACCTTTCATGATAGAGGGTGTGAGATAAGGAGAGACAAATCGGGAAGGCTAATTGCCAATACTAAAAGGACTAAGAATAATCTATATATTTTTAATGAGATCAAGAAGGAGAGATGCTTTATGATCAAGATGGATGAAATTTTGCTATGACATAGAAGGTGTGAAGATAAGTACTAATAAGTTTATGAAGAACATGCCTGAGATCACCAAACCTACAAACATACTTTGTAAGGCATGTCAAAATGGTAAATAAAGTAGAAGAATAGGAAGATCAAGTGTTTAACATCTGATAAAGGAGGAGAGTTTTGGTCTAATGAGTTTGATGAATTCTATGAGGTTAATGAAATAAGGAGATAATTTTCATCATCTAGGACACCTTAGAAAAATGGGGTAGTGGAATAAAGAATAAGACAGTTCAAGAGATGGATATAACTATGTTAAATGATTCTATTATTTGATGGATATTGGAGAGAGCAGTAAGTACTGTAGTCTACATTTTGAATAGAGGATAGATAAGGACTAATGGCAACAAGACTCCTTATGAACTATGGAAAGGTAAACCTATTAATGTGGAACACCTTAGAGTGTTTATAAGCAAATTTTTCATTAAAAGAGATGATTAAGAATTAAGAAAGTTTGGTTCTAGATATGATGAAGGTATATGCTTAGGATACTCATTAATGAGCTTATCCTATATATGTTATAACAAGAGGTTATAAAAGATAGTGGAAAATGCCAATGTGAAGATTAATGAGACAATAAAATCACACTCACAGTCAAATGATACTTTAGAGAATCTATACTTTAATAATTAAGAGGAAACTATAGAGGTTGATGAGGAAGAATAATAAGTTTAGGAGAGACAAGACTCAAAAGGCCCCTCAAGATAGATTCAAAGAGATCATCTTGAATCTCAAATCATTGGCAATAAGAATGTAGGTATGAAAACAAGGAGAAGACTGTAAGAAATCTAAATCAAGATAATGTTGCTCTCTTATATAATATTGAACCTAAGAATTTTATAGAAGCAATCAAAGACAAATTTTGTATAAGTGATATGAATGAGGAGTTAGATCAAATATAGAAGAATGAGACTTGGGAACTAGTTCTTAGGCCTAAAGACAAAAGTGTCATTGGCATAAAATGGGTGTTTAGAAACAAGTTGAATGAAGATAGATAAGTCACTAAGAACAAGGCTAGATTTGTATGTAAGGGATATGCATAATTTGAAGGGGTAGACTTTGAGGAGACCTTTGCACAAGTAGAAATATTGGAGGCCATCAGATTGTTTATAGCATATGTAGGATTTAAAAGGGTTCAAGGTATACCAAATGGATGGAAATTATACTTTTTTGAATGGGAATTTAGAAGAGGAGGTGTACATAGATCAACCTGAGGGGTTTTCACTATCAAGTGACAAGGACTATGTGTAGACATCGCAAACGTGTCTGCACCTTGGTTCTCCCCCTTGTCCACCTCAAACCCCTATCCTAACCCTTGGCCTCCATTTGATTAAAATAACTTAAATATTTTAATTAAGTGGCCCCCTTTCCACCCCACCCTTGCCACCTTGGATCCTCCCTTGAATCCCTCCACCTTCCCCCTAGCATTTATTATGCCAAATCTCTTCATTATCTTCCCCCCACGCCCATTTAAGCTTCCTCGTGACCGTTCTTCCCACAACCCCTCGCCCGGCGGCGTGCAAGAATGGGCAGAGGCTATTTTTAGCCTCTGTCCCCATTCTGCCACCGCCGACGTCGGCGACCCTTTGGCCGACGTTGGCGAAACTGCCGGCGTCGACAGCCTTCATTACCCCTTTTTGCATCCGTTGCAGCCCCTGGACCCTTGAGCTCGCAAACAGAATTCTCCTGGCATTTTGGCATTCGTCTCTCCTCCATCTGGACCTCGTGCAATAGCAGCAACAGGTGCAAAGGCTCTGGATCAGGGATTTCTTCTTGCAACAAGTCTTCCGTGGCTCCAACAACAGCTCCTCCGTTCTTCAGCCAGCAAGCCAAAAGGTAAGCACAGTCTGTTATTTCATTTCATTCTTTCATTTAGTCTCAGTTATCTATCCTATCTATTGTCTTCTGCTAGCTGTGTCCTTCCCCTGAGAGGCTGAAAAGCCTTCTCAGACCCTGTCCCCTGTCCATCTTCCTCTTCCCTGTCTCCCTTTCTACACAATCCCAGACAACTTCCTCATCCCCCTGTCAACAAAGACCCTATACAGGGCACCTAATCAGAGCTAGACTATTCCCCAGTCCATCCAAATTCATCCCCGAACTCTGTCTCGACCCCGTTCACAAACCGGATCCGTCCACAGTCCAGAAACCAACCCAGACCCGACTACAGGCCACAACCCCGACCGACGCCGGTCACTTCCCCAACCGACGTCAGTAGGATAACCGATGTCGGCAGATCAGCTAACCGACGCCGGCGATATTTCTGACCTCGGCGACTGTCATCAGCCTGACAACTCCTTCAGGTAATCATTTTGTCTTTTCTTTCCTTTTTAATTTCTTTGTCACTTCTGTATTCTGGCATTCTGTATTTCCTTGGTCTTTTATCTGTCTGTTATCAGTGGGTTGACCTCCCTTGAGGAAGTTTTCACACTTCCGAGAACAAGCTTTCGCTTGGCAACCCACTGCCTATCCATCTAACATTTTCTTGTCCAAGTTTCTTTTTCCTTGCAGGTGTCATTCCTCCACAGCCAAAGAGGGGTGCTCACAAGCGTCTGGATTATGGTGCGCGATCTTTATCCAGGTACTTCACATACCTTGTCCATTTATCTCTTTAGTTTCTTCTTTCTCTTAAATCTGAAAAGCAAATTAGCGATAGAAACATTCTGGCACGCCCGGTGGGACCCTAGGTTCCTCCTGGGTTCCTTTTCTTCTTCATTCATTTAGGAGCATTAGGTTCTTACCTTTTCTCTTCCTTCTTTTCTTCTCAATGACACTATAAGCAGGACTAAAACGAATCTTTTTTCTTTGCATTTCTAGACTAGTCTAAACATCATACTCTCAACCCTTTCTCAAACTTGTCTTCATAACAAACATCACATTTCGACTTGGGCATTAAAACGTATTGCACTTTCATTTCTGCTTGTTCTTGCATTAGTCCACATCTAGTAACTTAGACGCATATTGAATAAATCGTAGACACTTGATGTTACACTACCGAACCACATGCACTAAAACGAACATAAAACTTACTTGAGACAAGGCCCGACTGGGATTTCATCCCCCAGCAGATACCTTACCCGTCCCGGTGACCCTACTTGGATTTCATCACCAAGGGGGAAGCCCACTCCGTTCTCTGGCGGAGGATAAACTCTAGGCGAGGTATATCTTGGCTAAGCGAGACCAGCTAACCACTGGAATCGTGAAGTGAGGGGAGCTTGCTCCTTAGCACCAGGCCACGTACCAGACCCTAACACAGACTTTGAGCACCTAAAACAAGACCCGAAACCATCTTTAGACTGCCTTCTTCTAGGACCCATTTTTCAGCCAATCTCCTCAAACATTCATCTAAGGCATAAGCCACAAATTCTAAAGTTAATTCCTAGGATTTATCGCTTAGGCTTGTCTGTCTTTCTCTATTTTCCTCTTCTCATCTGTTTGTTTGAGTGAGTAAGGACGCTTTCTTCTTTGTTTTTCCAAGAATATTCAAACCTTTTGGTTCTCTGGAAAACACAGTCACCGGCATCGGTTCTTCCACCGACGTCGGATTTCCCCTGTTACCGGCATCGGTTCTGTCACCGACGTCGGCTTTCCTCTATTACCGGCATCGGTTATCTGACCGACGTCGGCAACATTTATTACCGACATCGGTTTTTCAACCGATGTCGGTCTCTGTCACTGTCCTTTTTTTTTAAAAACCAGCAGCCTGAAACCTGTCCCTTCTCTGTCAAAGACTCCATCCTGGTTTTCTGAAACTGAACAACACAGTTCCTGAAACCTGAACCTTCTTTGCCTTGCATGGTTTTGACTCGTAGCCAAGCCAAGGCTCTTGTCAACCATGCCAGCTGTCAACCACTTCCGTCTACCCCATCCGTGACCAAGCCTACAATGGAGTTCAACTCGGAGACCGAAAGAACTCCTACCCGTCCAACCCCGCCGCAGACTCCCATTGTCCAAGAAGGGGACCAAGATTTCAAGCGATTCTTGGACCTCAACGTCAAGGCCTTGCAACACTATCTCGCGCATAGCCGAACGCGAGACTCCTTGGGCAATCCAATCTACGAAATGCCAACCTCCCTTGCCGCAACTACGGCTGTATCGACAACATCCATAGTTTAACCTTTGGACACTCAAGCCATCGCTTTGACCACTGACCAGACTTTGACCAATCCTCCAGGTGTGGCCTCTCCCTCTATCATTGGGTCCACTTCCATCGGGGTTCCGGCCCCCTGTCAACCTCAACCCGCTCAACCGCTATCCACTCCTTTTCAAAACCTTGTCGTCTCTATTCCGCCTACCCTGGCCCCTATCAACACCAGGGTGGCTTCTTACCCCTTGGCCCCCGTTACCACAGTCCAACCTCTCGTGGCAATAACGGGCCCAGCTATGTCTTCTACCCAACCACCTTTAGCCTCCACTTCTGCCCCTGCGATTAGTCATCCGTACATTGTACAACCGACTATGTCGCACGCCTCCTCTAGCCTCTTCCAAGCGCCTTACAACTTAGGGGGCGCGCCACCCGTCAATCTGTCGGCAGACATCATCAAAATGCTGATGGACAAGATGACCAGTCTAGAGACCTCTGTTTCCAGCTCGTGCAACGCTCTCTCATACGAGCAGATCTGCAACGAACCCATTCATCCTTCTGTCCCAATCAGACCATATCCTAGCCAGTGGGAGCTTTTGAAGTTTTCTCGCTTTCAAAACAAGGAAGACCCACAGCAACACTTGCGGGCATTCAGACATGCCTGTTACCTCATTGGCCATGACGATGCGTTACTCTTACGCACGTTTCCTATGTCTCTCTCGGGCGTTGCACTTGACTGGTACAGCTCCCTTCCTAGCCATTCTCTCTTCTCATTCACACAATTGGCTCAGCCCTTCCTCGATCACTTTTCCATCAACATAACCAAGAAGGTCTCAATCACGGACCTCTATTCTATCCGGCAATTCGAGGACGAGTCCATAGCCGACTTCGTTGCTCGATGGAGAGGCCTCATCAACCAACTCTCCTTTTCCTTACCCCAGGCCGAGCTTATTGAACTCTTTTCCCAAGCCTGTGCCAGACATATCTCTTCCACCCTGAGGGTTCAAACCTTCCGCACTTTTGACGAGGCCTTCACGATGGCCCGCAAACTTGAGTTGCGTGGCATCGAGGAGAATAAAGTCAAGTTGCAGAGCAAGAATCCCAGCTCTAAGACCAATGACTCTTCTTCTGCTAAGCCATCATCATCCAATTCTAAATCCAAGGCTTCAGCTAATGCCGTGGTTGTTAGACCTTCATCTTCTTCGACCAATCAGCCTGAGCCATCTACATCTCAGAGTGCCACTCACCAATTCTAGCAAAGATACGTGCAACGACGATATACTCCTCTCGGAGAATCATATGCGTCTGTGCTAGAAAAGCTTGTTAAACAGGGAGTCCTCAATCTCCCTCAAGCCCGACCTCCTCCGCAATTCGATCCCTCACGCGCCATCCCCGCATGGTATAGGGAGCAAGACTTCTGCAGCTTCCACCGTGTTAAGGGCCATGACACGGAAAACTGCAAAACTTTTAAGAACATAATCCAAGATATGCTTGAAAAGGGGGATCTCATCTTAGACAATCCAAATGCACCCCCTAATCAGGCCATTGACATCTTCAAACAACCTTTCCCCAATCATCCGCCAACTCAGAACAATGTCCAGACCTTAATTGACGACAATCATGAGCACAATATTCGAATAGTCAATACGGTCTCTCCTTTCGTCCCCAATCAACCTCAAGAGGTTAGTCCATCAATCAGTCCGTCACATGTGGACGAACCTCTTTCCCCGGCTAGTTCTCCGTCGACCTCTCTCATCTTGGAGGACGCCTCGGCCTTACCAGCACCACCGGTCTCACCATCCTCCTTTCTGCTGCCTATGGAGGACCCGACCCTTCCTACTCCTCAGCCGCAAGTGGAGGGCACTGTCATCCCTGCCCTTTACCTGCTGGAGGAGCCTCACTCCCCGGTTTCTTCTCCACCTAGGGAAGAACCTGTCTCCCCTTCGTCTTCATCTAAATCTATCATGACTTTACCATACCATGCGTCTAAGACCACTACACCCATCTCGTCCTCAACCTCGCAACCATCAACATCTTCTTCTCAGCCATTTTCCCGATTAGTGGAGAAAATCAAACTTCTCCCTCCGAGGAAAGTGATGCCTCAGGTGTTGTGGGAGCATCTTAAAGCCCTTCAACATACCCGCGCCCTCTCATCACACGCCGCTAATCCTCCCAAAGCAGAATCTCGTCAGACTCTTGACAAGGACCAGACTCTCAAACCTCAACCCAACCCATCAAAACTGAAGCCTGCATCTATCTCGTCTAAACCCATCAAGTCATTTGGCGTTCGTCCTATCTCCACCCTCACTCACCCGCAAGTGAAGGTGGACCTAGGCCAGACCTCGACCAACAGTAGTCTTCCAACCAAGGCGAAGAAGACTGCCAGACCACAGAAACGAACGCCTCCTTCCCCGTCACCATTGCCATCCATTTTGGGCCCCCATCCTTCGACCTTGGCTAGCATCCTTCCCACTCCGGCCTTCAACCAAAACTCATTGCCTCCTTTGCTTCCTCTGCCTACCTCCAGTCGTCCCTCTCCCAAAAAGGTGGTATCAATCACCAAGAAAGAGCTGTCTCCATCTGTCACCATGCCATCAACCCATAAGGTGGTACGGAAACCTCTTCTAACCTCGCCAAAGTCACCAACCTCACGCATATCAACTAGCGCGGACCCGTTAGTGGGCTCATACTCGTTGATATTGCACCGAATTCTCCAGACTTCCGACATAACCCTTCCCCCCATCAAGCCTTTCCAACCTCTCGGGTCCAAGCCCTCCTGGTTCGACGACACAAAAATTTGCTTATATCATCGTACACCAGGACACGACACCGAGACTTGTTGTGCCCTCAAGGCCGTCATCCGCCGCCATATGGAGAAAGACACTCTTCTCCTTGAGGACACTCTTGACCAGACCCCGACTCCTTCTCACCCAACCTCTTCAAACACGTCAACATCTCACCAGCAAGACATGACCCCTTCTTCGCCTCCCATTTTCGAAATCAATGCTATCTGTATAACCACTAGGTCGCAAAAGGACAAGGCCAAAGAAAAAGCTGCCATTCCTTGGACCTATCCCTTCGTCAAGCCACCTCTTGCACCCAAGCCTAAAATTTCTATCCTTAGCGCATCCCAACCTTCTTCGTCTTCCTCTTCTGGGCCAATTCACGACTCCATGCTGAAGCAGCTTCACTAGACGCCTGTAAAGATGTCTCTTTATGACCTTATCCAAACCTCGCCTCAGCACCGTCAAGCCCTTATCCAAGCCTTGCAGGCAGCGGAGGTCCAACCCAAGGACCCCCAACCACTCGCTGCCCTCGTCCATTCTTTATCTCCTGTCACCTCCATCACATTCAGCGATTCTGAGATTCCCACATCTAACACAGAAGATCAGGACGCCGCCCTCTTCATCAGTGCCTATGTCGATCGGACACGCATTAAACGCGTTATGATCGACGGCGGCGCTAGCATCAACATTATCTCTACCCACGCCTTTGATCAGCTAGCTCTTCCCAAGAATTACGTCTCCAAAATTGACGCGATCTTATGCTCTTTCAATGACACCACCGCCACGACCATTGGCACAGTCATCCTTCACATTCGCGTTGGTCCACGCATAGTCCCGGAGCTCTTCTATATCATCGAAGGAGAGTTTCAATACAACCTTCTGCTGGGCCGACCTTGGATCCGTGCCATGGCCTGTATACCCTCTACCCTGCACCGTTGTGTGAAGTTCGAGCATGACGGGCAAGTCCACACCATTCCCGCTGACCCTTCACCCTTCAAGACTTGCAACACAACCTACTGTCCCAACGATGTCCTCATTCCCATCAAGCCGTCAACTCCGGCACCGCCCCCATCTTCGGAAGCTTCGACCAGTTCGCAATCGGCGGTCGCCCTCACCCCTCCTCTTCAAGCGCCGACCAAAGACCCCATGGAAGACATCTTCCAACGACTATCGCTTGGGGAATATTGCTTGTTGACCCTAGGCATGTTCCAAACTCCGCAAGAGTATGGACGCCTTCACCTCAGTCCCAATTACGACCATCGAATCGGGACGGTCGTACCTTATGGTCCTCCTCACTTCTGAACCAACTTTGTCTATGGGGGGCTTAATCAAGCTCCTACCAACGGCAATTCCCTCTCTTCACCCCAACCTTTCACATCTGATTTCTCATTTCTTGGCAACCCCACCTTTGCACACACTTACCTTCACAGGTGTGCATGGAAGGGTTTTCTTTTCGGATGATATGAGCAGGGCTCCCATCAGCCCGTCGAGCCACTCAATGATCACGATGCCAAGAAACGGTATGGCCTGGGATATCATGATCCCACTCAGGCTCCTTCCGACCTTTGTCCCGAGCCAACCATTGACCAATCTCCTCCAAACTCACCCATTTCTCCTTCGTCACCTATGGAGTCGGTGGTTTCCATCCCTCCTAGTTTTTTTTTTTCTATAAACACCATCCCCCTAGAACCCCTGACCTATCAGCGCAATGGGGTGCCCAGGTCTCTCCCTCTCATCTTTCCTAGCATGGTAGAGGATGAGTCGGCAACCATTCACACTGTCCACTACGTTGACGATGACGCCATCCTTTCCTACATGGGTGCTGATGACTCTTTCGTCCAGCGTTTCCTCCCTTTCGAGACCCAGGTTATGTTAAATGAATCCACCATTGACATCAACCTCCCTTCTTCTTTCGATGTTCCTCACGTCTTAAAGATTGGCCAATCTTTAGACGCTCAGGAGCAGCTTGACTATGCCCAGTTCCTTTCCAACCATAGCAAGGCCTTTGCCTGGACTTACAGCGACATACCTGGCATCGACCCCACCATTGCTACCCATAACATTGTCACCAAACCAGAGGCTAAGCCTGTTAGGCAGAAGCTTCGAAAGATGCATCCTCGCGTTACGCTCCTTGTCAAAGAGGAGCTTCAGCGCCTTCTTTCTGTCTCCTTCATCCAACCCATCGATTATCCACAGTGGGTCTCTAACATCGTCCCAGTTACTAAAGCAACTGGGGGGATTTGGATCTACATGGACTATCGCGACCTTAACCTAGCCTGTCCCAAAGACGACTTCCCTCTTCCTAACATTGACCAGCTTGTTGATCTCACGGCCGGCCATGAGATGCTATCTCTCACAAACAGGTTTTCAGGATACAATCAAATCCTGATCGCACCGAAAGATCAACATAAGACTACCTTTATCACCCCATGGGGGACTTTCTGCTATCGAGTCATGCCTTTCAGCTTGAAAAATGCTGGTGCCACATATCAGCGCGCCATGACCTACATTTTCCACAATCTCCTCCACAAAATCATGGAGGACTATGTGGATGACCTTCTCAGCAAATCCAAACTTCACCGCGACCACTTGACCATTCTCACAATCATCTTCTCTCGCCTTCTGCAATACAATGTCTGCCTCAACCCCAAGAAGTGTGTCTTTGGGGTCCTCTCAGGCAAACTTCTCAGCTTCATCATTTCTTTCCGTGGTATCGAGATAGATCCCGCCAAGATCTGCGCTATCCTCGAAATGCCACCCCCGACCAATCTCAAGCAGCTTCACAGTCTACAAGGGAAGCTCCAATCCATTCACCATTTCATCTCGTAGCTTTCAGACCGCTGCCAACCTTTTCATCACCTCCTTAAGAAGGACGTCTCCTTTAAATGGGATAAGGGCTGTCAAGAGGCTTTTGAAGCCCTCAAAGGCTATCTGGTCTCTCCACCAGTCCTCATTCCACCTAAAGACGACCAACCCTTCTACCTTTATATCTCTGCCACCAACCATTCTTTAGGTGCCATGATCGCGCACCGAGACGAGCATCATCGTGAGCAAGTGGTTTACTACATCAGCCAAACACTGGTCGACTATGAAACTCGGTATACTCATACTGAGAAACTCTGTTTGGCATTAGTCTTTTCTGCTACCAAGCTCCGCCACTATCTTCTCAACCACAAAACCTTTGTCGTCACTCACACCGACCCTCTCAAGTACATGCACTCCAAGCCATATCAGAATCAACGTATGGCTCGGTGGCTCATGCTGCTTGCTGAGTTTGACTTCGAATTCATCCAGTAGAAATCTATCAAGGGGCAAACCATCACTGACCAATTGGCAGATGCCCCTCTTCCCGACAACCAACCTTCACACTGTGAGTTCTCTGACGAGTCTATCGCTACCCTTTCCACCGATGACACCGTCTACCAAATGACCATGTTCTTTGACGGCTCCAAATGTCAACTCGGTGGGGGTGCGGGGGTCATCCTCATCCCACTCAATGGGGAGCCCATGCCTCTATCTTTCAAGCTTGACTTTGATTGTACCAATAATATGGCCGAATACGAGGCCTTAATTTTGGGACTTCAGACTGCCCTTTCCCTCCACATCAAGTCTATCAACATCTTCGGCGACTCGCAGCTCGTCGTTAATCAAGTTAACGGTTCATATCTCTGTAAAAACAAAGTTTTACAGAGGTATAAGAATCGTGTTGACCTTCTTTTGGCATCTTTCGACCATTACCTCTTGCAGACTATTCCACGCTCTACGAACAAGTTTGCCGACACCATGGCTTCTCTTGCTTCGCATATCCCGTCTTCATCATCGTCATCTCACCTTTTTGTCACAGTGCATCGCGTACCTTTGCCTTCATACATCTCTCCTCACATCGACCATATCAACACTGTCAATTCTAGCCCACAAGATGACTGGTATAAGCAACTTGTGGACTACTTGTCTCTTTCTTTCACTCCTCCCAACCTCTCTAGCAATGCGCGGTGAGCTTTCATCAAGCGCACAGCTCGCTATACCATGTTAGGGGGTCTTCTCTATAAGTGAGGCTTTGACGGTCTCCTTCTTCGCTGTCTAACCTCCACTAAAGCTCCTCAAGCCATAAAGCAAGTCCACGACGGGATTTGTGGTGGACACTTCAGTGGAAACTCGGTTGCTAAGCGCATCCTTCGCCTGGGTTATTATTGGCCCACCCTTCATCAAGACTGTAGCGATTATGTTCGACGTTGCATCAAGTGTTAGCAGCACTCTAATCTGCTTCATCTCCCCAGCCACGCCTTGTAAGTCGCTCAGGATTT
The DNA here is from genome assembly GCA_037957365.1 of Torreya grandis. NCBI lineage: Eukaryota > Viridiplantae > Streptophyta > Pinopsida > Cupressales > Taxaceae > Torreya > Torreya grandis. Next base: position 914,108 of record JARHVA010003605.1, on the reverse strand, counting down.
TTGGCCTTTCTCTCAGTGGGGCTTGGATCTCATCGGTGAGATTAACCCTCACTCGTCTCTTCGTCATCAGTCCATCATCACTGCCACTGAGTATTTCACCAAGTGGGTGGAAGCCATTCCTATTGTCTCCACAAAAGCTAACAAAATTATCAACTTCATCAGCAGCCACATCATCTGTCGTTTCGGTGTCCCTCACAAAATCATCACCAACAATGGCAAGTCCTTCAAAAACAAGACTGTCCAAAAACTATGCGACTCATTTGGCATCAAACTCAGCTTTTCTTCGCCTTACTACCCACAAGCAAATGGGCAGGCCGAGGCTTCCAACAAAATTCTCACCAAAATTCTCATGAAGGTGGTCGATGATACAGGAAGGGATTGGCACATTCATATTCCCTTCACTTTGTGGGCCTACCGCACTAGCATCTGAACCTCTACGGGTGCTACTCCCTTCTCTCTCGTGTATGAAATAGAGGCTGTCTTACCTCTCGAAGTACAGATCCCGTCTCTCCGCATCTCCCTGCATGACATTATCTCCAACGATGACTTTCATCAAGATCGCTTAGCTCAACTTGAGTTACTCGACGAGCGCCGTCTTGCTGCCCTCAATCATCTCCATGTCTACCAAAGTCGCATAAAGCGGGCCTATGACAAAAATCTGCGAGAACGAGATTTCAACATCGGAGACCTCATCCTCAAAGAGAATCATCACGTGACCAATATGGAGCGAAGTAAACGAGGCAAATTCGCCCCCAATTGGCTTGGACCTTTTATCATCACGCACAAGTATGGGTCAGGGACTTATCGTCTGTCCTCCCTCGACGGACGGCCAGAACCTGAGCCTCTTAATGCGTTGCATCTTCGACCATTCTTCTGTTAGTCGAATACTCATCTACTTGACACGTAACTTGAGCTCATCCCCTGAGCAATCCTCGTCCTCTTAATCCTCATCCCTTTCAACCCTATTCCCCTTTAACAAGTCCTCTACGACCCTTTTATGATGCATGGATGCTTTGTCCTAATAAAAGGGGAGTCCTCGAGCTTCTACAGCCTTGTCCGTGACTCTAATCAAAAACCAAAAAAATACAAATCAAGATGTCAAAACATATCCAAGGTCACAAAATCAAATCAAATCAAAAAGACAGACTGATCCCTCGAAGGACAGCTGTGCTATCATTGCTGTAGCTAATAGACTGATCCCCCGAAGGACAGCTATTCAGACTTTATATTAAGCAAAAATATAGACCACTCCCTCGAAGGATGGCTATGACTAATCTTACTACAAACAGCACCTTTCTTAGAAGCTTCCCGCATTGATCAGCTTCGCAAACTGACCATACATCAAAAGACATCTCTATGTAGGCTTCCCGCATCGATCAGCCTGCACCAAAAAAAAAAAAAAAAAAAAAAAAAAACGAGTCACGGACTTGGCTTGTAGCTGTCTCAGGGTCTCCTATAAAAAGGGGCACGATTATTCCTACTCTTAAACTGGGTTACCCTATCCACCTCCTATCACCTGCTCAGGGGACTTCGAGCTCACTTTAATGTCAAAGCGATTCGATTACCGCCCTAACACAATACTGGTCAACGACGTAATGCATGAACGGGGCTTTGGTTCTAATAACCCCTATCTATGCTTCCTTTCTAGTCCTTGTCAATGAAAGAGCAATTTGCCTTTCACCTTTTCTCTACACTTTGGTCACATTTAACCACATCAATTGTCGACTCATCTCAAACCCAGCCATTTTCATCATTTTCAGCTGACATCATCCTAGACCATTTCACATAGTTTCTATGGACACCAATACACATGGAAACTACCGACCAGACCCAATTTATGTTAAGCATAAACCAATACTTGCTGAAGCATAAATAGACTTCCATTCATTTTTAGCATGCATCCATCACGACTATGGAAACTTGCTAGAGATGAAAGCCTCTCGACCCCTATGACATCAGTAGCATCATCTTACCCTCGTCATTTCAACACATGACCAAACTCATCATCGACCATTTTGACCCTCGCAGTCTGAACTACATTGGTCTGAGGCCCTATGACCAGGGCTATGTAGGCAGCACTCAGATACCACATCCTCTGAGGTTAGCTCGACCACCCCCCGTTCGTTCGTCTCTTTGATGGACAAACCTTCTCTTCTTTGACTCTTATCACGACCAACTCCGTCAACTTTGACCAAGACCAATCATCGACTTTGACCAAGACAAATCGATCTCTTTGACCCTTCCTCCCTTTTAGGGAGAACTACATAGGCCTGAGGCCCCCACGACAGGGGCTATGTAGGCAGCACTCAGTTGACATGGGGTCTTCTGGGGTTAGCTCGGCCACTTTTTTTCGTCACTTTCTTCCATCTCTTGCTCTCGTCACCTGTCAATCACATCACAGTCAATAACATGTTCACATAATCATTAATCTACTCTCATAATCATTATAGCATCATAAGTCATTAGTCATTAATTTCATCCATCATAACTCATTAAACATTTGCATAATCCATAAGTTAAACATTCCATATCACATCTATCATCATTAAATCATCCTAAATCACTATATCATCATTAAACATAACATCATTAAACATCATCATAACATAATCATCATCATCATATCAAAACATGCATCATGAAACACATTAAACATTTATAACATCTCCATAACACATCAATAAGCCAAAATCTCATCATATATATCAAAAATAAGTTCTATACAAAAAGACACAAACAATGTCTGTCTCTCTCTCATCATACATCTCTCATCTTCGGCTCGCAGGCCGGTATATACATCAAAAACATGGTACAACTCTGGGGCTGCCCTCAAGGCTGGGGCTGTGGTGGTGGTGGCTGTGGTCGAGAAGAGGCTGTATCCCCTCCTCCCTCTGACCTCTGTCGTCTGCGTGACCTGAAAGCCATCGCTCGTGACATCGACCTCTGTCTGCTCTGCTCTGCCCTCATCTCCGAGTACCGCTGTATATGAGGGATCCCCCTGATGGCCCTCTCATAGTACGCGATCTCGTCCAGCGCATCATTGTATCTAACCATAGATATAGTCTGTGGTGGACCCATCTGCCCTACTCCTGTGGCCTGTCCTAACCCCTGTGGCTGTGGCTCACCTCGGTGCACTGATACTGATGGTCCTGCCCCCTATGAAAATGATGGCTGCTGCAGTGGGCCCTGCCCCCCAAAACTCTGTCCTGCACCTGCATGTGCCTGAGCTGCAGCCAGCTGTCCCTGTAACATAGTGACCTGCGCTGTCAACGCTGCCACCTGCCCTGTCATCACTGCAAGCTGCCCAGTCACCCCTGCCAGCTGACCCTGCAAAACTGAGACCTGGGCCTGAGCCGTGTCCCTCTCCTCACGGGCTGTATCCCGCTCCCTGGTGATGGCCTGTAGATCTGGCTGCTTCCTAACCTGTACCCCTTTATACTGACCTACCCACCATGCCGTGTAAGCCTCTGTACACCCTGGGTCGACTATCCCAGGTCCTACTGGCAACTCCTCAAAATTGGGCTCCTCTGTCTCCTCTGGGAGTGGGAGCGGCGCCTCTATGTCATCCCGCCTATACTGTGGGAAGGCGGGAGGCACATCCTGTAGCAGCCCGTACTGGTGCCGCACTCTCTCTGCAGGGATCCTCTCGAGCTCACCGGCTCATCTGCCTCTGACCCATCGCCTGCTCTGTAAGCCAACCAACTGCTCTCCCTGGTCTCTGAATGCTGGATAGACCAAATATGGTCTCCAGATGATGTCCACTGGGATCAAACCCTCCAACACTCCCCTGTAGTGATCAATGTCTCTGACCACTCCATCCACCTGTGTTTGTGCCATAACCTCACGCCATCGCCTGAATCTGACCCTGAAGCTGGCCCGAATCGCCACTGGGAGGCCGAGAGGTCGTGTGACCATTATATGCTCGTAGGCCCAGCAGTGAAGGAGGTGGCCTACACACAAGCTATACCGTCGCCGTCTGCTGATGCCCCACAGCTCTCTATACACCTGGGCCAAAAACATAGGCACCTAAGCAAACACTATCTGCTGCTCCAACATATCAATCAAGACTCTGGTCATAGCAATCGGAAATCTGCTGCCCTCTGCATCTGGCAACGCATACACTGTGATGCCAATCATCATCAGAATCGCCAGCCGATGGGCCTCCTCATCCGTCGCATACAATGGCTCATAGGCAAAACTCGCCGAGTGGTAGCTCATCTCCGCGGCATGCTCTCCAAACAATGTCACCATATGAATGTCATGCGCCTCTCTCGAGCACCCATACAAGTCTGCCCCGTGCACTGGTAACCGCAAAATCCGGTAGACGTCCTCCACTGTGACTATCATCTCACCCGTGGCCAGGTGGAAGGTGTTGGTGGCATGGTCCCACCGCTCGATCAATGCCACCATGAGGCTCACATCCCTCGCTACTCTACAATAGCGTCTCAGCCTGCCTAGTCTGACTGCGCTCATCTGCGCCCACTCCTCGGCGGACACGCCTCCACGCATCCACGTTAGCAAAGTCGGGAGGCAATCCCGCAGCATCAGAGTCTGCCTCGCCTGCATCCATCCATAGACATGTTAACATTATTCCTACTTTTTCTATCTATTTGATCATCTATGCCTGCCCCGACACCTGGGAAGCCCTTGACCTGACTTCAACCCCTCGACTTAAGCATTTTTCATTCCTCTTTTGACCAGGTAGCCACTGACATCGGTTAGCGTGCCGGCGATGGCACTCTCCTAACCGACGTCGGCCACTTCGTGACCGACATCGGCAGGATAGTGACCGACGCCGGTCGCTGGTCGACCGACGCCGGCGGTATCGCCGACGTCGGCGACTGGTTCGGCCCCAGGGCCGAATGGGGCGAGCCCTAATTTTTGGGGCTTCCCCTTTTTGTCTCTTAAGCTACCCTAAACACCCTCTAAATTGCTCCTAAACCCTCCTAGACAACCTACCCACCTTCCTAGCTACCCTCCCCCCTCAATTTCTGCCTAAAATAACAAAAATCTCAAAAATGAATTCAAAACCAAAATGCATCAAACAGGGTTCAGAGACCCTCCTACCTCATCCCATCGATGCCGGCGTGGTGGCACGATAGGCGCCGCTGGTGGTGGACCTCCCGCCGGTCCCCTACTCCCCTCTGCCATCGTTTTTGTCCTCTTGGCTCTGCAGACTTCACTTGGTCCCCACGCGTCCCTGCCGCATCCAATCAACTCCTTTTCTCTACCAATACTCTTCTGCCACCTCGCACTACTTCTTGGTCAGCTCTTGGTCACTTTCACTCCATAAACTCTAGAGCTCCTTTTTATCCTCCAATCAAATAGCAAATGACTTTTGGTGGGCCGCCAATCTGATTTTGTCAGATTTGGCAGGCCGCCGACATCGGCATTGGCGTGCCCTAGGCTGCCGACGTCGGCTGATTCTCACCGACGTCGATCGTTTTTGGGCACCGACGTCGGTTACATAGCTGACGTCGATGGCCTTCAAACCTTTTATCCCTCTTCCAAATGACCACAATCATGTCCCTAATCAAGTCAAGTCCTTCAGACCATGTCATTTTTGCCCCCTGGGGCATCTTTTGGATTACTTTTCGCATCCGTCCATCGACCACCTGACCATTGGAGATCATGCGTATCTCCTTCGACCTTCGACCACTTCCAAGACAACGTCTTGCCTTGGTTGTTTTTGCATGTGTGCTACCTCACGGCTGGTTAGCATTATTGTCCACAGACTATTTTTGACCCTTCACAAGTATAGGATCGCGAGCTAGTTGATCCCTACTACTTGTGGCTTTTTCGTGTCTCTGGGAGCACTTCCTGAGCCCTGGATACTTGGAACACGATGACCATTTAGAGCTTCAACTTAGATTGAGTGATCCGATCAGTAGACGACTAAATGCTGGGGCCCGGTTACTTCAATTTTGGCACTCCTTGACCCTCGATATGTGACAATTTGACCCGACCCTCTCGTGAAGTGGACTACTCGCAATCATGACTATGGCAGCATTTTCACTCACTCTCTTCTATCCATTTCTCTGTCAAATCGACACTCGATCTTCGGTTCCCTTCTCTCGACTATCGCTTTGAGGGGGGGAACACCTCATCCTTTTTTTGGGGCAACCAACACCTATTTTTGTCTTACAGTTCATCAAGAACAACCAACAAGACAAAAAGGGGCAAATGTAGACACCGCAAACGTGTCTGCACCTTGGTTCTCCCCCTTGTCCACCTCAAACCCCTATCCTAACCCTTGGCCTCCATTTGATTAAAATAACTTAAATATTTTAATTAAGTGGCCCCCTTTCCACCCCACCCTTGCCACCTTGGATCCTCCCTTGAATCCCTCCACCTTCCCCCTAGCATTTATTATGCCAAATCTCTTCATTATCTTCCCCCCACGCCCATTTAAGCTTCCTCGTGACCATTCTTCCCACAACCCCTCGCCCGGCGGTGTGCAAGAATGGGCAGAGGCTATTTTTAACCTCTGTCCCCATTCTGCCACCGCCGACGTCGGTGACCCTTCGGCCGACGTCGGTGAAATTACCGGCATCGGCAGCCTTCATTACGCCTTTCTGCATCCGTTGCAGCCCCTGGACCCTTGAGCTCGCAAACAGAATTCTCCTGGCATTTTGGCATTCGTCTCTCCTCCGTCTGGACCTCGTGCAACAACAACAACAGGTGCAAAGGCTCTGGATCAGGGATTTCTTCTTGCAACAAGTCTTTCATGGCTCCAACAACAGCTCCTCCGTTCTTCAGCCAGCAAGCCAAAAGGTAAGCACAGTCTGTTATTTCATTTCATTCTTTCATTTAGTCTCAGTTATCTATCCTATCTACTGTCTTCTGCTAGCTGTGTCCTTCCCCTGAGAGGCTGAAAAGCCTTCTCAGACCCTGTCCCCTGTCCATCTTCCTCTTCCCTGTCTCCCTTTCTACACAATCCCAGACAACTTCCTCATCCCCCTGTCAACAAAGACCCTATACAGGGCACCTAATCAGAGCTAGACTATTCCCCAGTCCATCCAAATTCGTCCCCGAACTCTGTCTCGACCCCGTTCACAAACCGGATCCATCCACAGTCCAGAAACCAACCCAGACCCGACTACAGGCCACAACCCCAACCGACGCCGGTCACTTCCCCAACCGACGTCGGCAGGATAACCGACGTCGGCAGATCAGCTAACTGATGCCGACGTTATTTTTGACCTCGGTGACTGTCATCAGCCCGACAACTCCTTCAGGTAATCATTTTGTCTTTTCTTTCCTTTCTAATTTCTTTATCACTTTTGTATTCTGGCATTATGTATTTCCTTGGTCTTTTATCTGTCTGTTATTAGTGGGTTGACCTCCCTTGAGGAAGTTTTCACACTTTTGGGAACAAGCTTTCGCTTGGCAACCCACCGCCTATCCATCTAACATTTTCTTGTCCAAGTTTCTTTTTCCTTGCAGGTGTCATTCCTCCACAGCCAAAGAGGGGTGCTCACAAGCGTCTGGATTACGGTGCGTGATCTTTATCCAGGTACTTCACATGCCTTGTCCATTTATCTCTTTAGTTTCTTCTTTCTCTTAAATCTGAAAAGCAAATTAGCGATAGAAACACTATGTTTACAATTTGAAAAAGGTTCTTTATGGTCTAAATCAAGATCATAGAAATTGGTATGCATGGATAGATAGGTATCTATTGGAAGGATTCAAAAGAGGAGTTGTAAATGGTAATCTAGACATAAATTTAGAAGATGATGATTAGTTGATAGTAGTTGTCTATGTGGATGACATCATCTTTGGTGGAAATAATGAAAAGATGACCAAGGGATTTGTAGAGGTAATGAAGAAAGAGTTTGAGATGTCCATGTTGGGACAAGTATCATTATTTCTTGGGTTGAAAATCACTCAATATAAAAAAGGTATATTAATTTCACAAGCCAAGTACATAAGAGAGATGTTGAAGAAGTTTGAGATGGAAGATTGAAAGATAGTTAGTACACCTATGATCATAAGGTGTAATTTGAAAAAAGAAGATGAGTCTTCAAAACTTAATCAGATGTCATATAGGTTAATGATTGGAATTTTTCTATACACCATTACCTTTAGAATTAACATCATGTAAGTAGTAGGTCTTATGGGAAGGTTTCACATAGATTAAAGAAAAATCATCTGCAAGCAGTCAAAAGGATACTCAGGTATCTCAAGGGGAATATGGAGTATGAGTTATGGTATCCAAGGTGCAATGAGTTTAATTTGATAGCCTATATAGATGTAGACTGGGCAATAAGTCTAGATGATAGTAAGAGTACCAGTGGAGGAGCTTTCTTCTTAGGTGGGTGCCTAGTTTCATGGATAAGCAAGAAACAACCATCAATAACATTTTATGCTTGTGAGGTTGAGTACGTTATAACAACTTCATGTTGTACTCAAGTTATATGGATGAGATAGACCCTAAAAGACTTCAAGGTGGAGTATGATGGTCCAAGCCCTATATTTTATGACAATACAGGTGCTATAAGTGTCTCAAATAACCTTGTTATGCACTCAAGGACTAAACACATTCCCATCAGGTATCATTTTCTAAGAGAGCAGGTAAGTGAACAAAGTGTTAGACTTGAATATGTTTCTACATAGGATCAAATTATAGAAATTTTGACCAAACCAATTCCAAAGGTAACATTTTAACATATAATATAAGACTTGGGTGTAATTCCTACCCCTAGCAATCATTTAACAAGTTAAGTATTTAGGGGGAGATAATCAGATGGTTTATTAACTCCAAGAGTAGGTGAGTTATTCAAAAATGGTATGCATGGAGATAGGGGGAGAATTTTTGTATTATGACTCATAAACTCATATTTATATGTGTTGAGTATTTTGGTTGTAAGGAGTGTGATTCAAGGAGTTGGAGACATCACTTTGTCATTTATGTCAAAGGGGGAGAAGTTGCTTGTTGAGAGAAGTTTTTGAGAGTGGTTTCCATAAATGAAAAAAGGGGATATTAATGAGTATTATCATTGATGTCAATGTTACATATTGCATGAGGCTGATGCCATTGAGAGAGTGTGTCTAGTTGGTAGTGTGTTGCTATGACAAAGGGCATTGTTGGAGTGTTGTTACTGAAGG